>CM069919.1:13725150-14283530 GCA_036172225.1 Cryptocoryne crispatula var. balansae
GCCGGAGAGGACAGAGAGAGACGACCCCATCAGCCGCGCCTTTCCGATGCCTCGGGCAGCGCCGGGCGGGCGGCCGATTGCACGCGAAGGAATCGGAAGATGCCGCGTCCCGTTCTTGGAGGCGATCGGGGAGAGAGAGTTTATCTGATCGGTCGAGCTTTCCCTCCGACGTTGCTGTGACGAGCACTAACTTGCAAAGGAGATCGTACACACCGACCACCAGCATCCGCAACATGGCATGCCGGCCATGCAAGCATGTCTCTGGCAAGTGGACACAACCTCGACCTGCGGATCGAAACAGCCCGGAAGGAAGGTAGCCGCATGACCGGTCGCTTTCGCCGGCATGGGCATCGTGCCATCAAACATGCAGCTGATAAGAGAACGATCATCGATCAAACAAGCTGCGCACATAAATAAATACATATATTTATCTTATTTCAAGAGAGATAACATAGAACAGGCTCGCTAGCTAGGAGGCAGGAAGGAGCAGGCAGGCGCCGCTGGCCAGCTACCTTGATACATAGTTTGATACACGTAGTCAACCAAACCAAAAGCAAACGATACTACGCTATTCATAGATAGATAGATAGATAGATATGTAGATATGTCACAGCATCGTCGATCGTCGCTGTCCGCCCGGCCGCATGTACAGCTGGAGCTTGTACACGCGTGCGGAGCCTGCCGCGGCGGCGGCGGCGCTCAGAGTCGCGGAACAGCGCGGCAGGACAGGGGGGTCTTCATCTCCATGGACATCTTGAGGCGTTCGGAGAGATCCACGCCGCCGTCGGAGGGGACCCAGCGGAAGCGCTGGAGCAGCTGGGCGAGCCAGAGGTGGACGGTGGCCAGCCCCAGGGCCTTGCCCGGGCAGACCCGCCGCCCGGACCCGAAGGGGGCCAGCCGCAGGTCGGCGCCGAGCACGCTGACCACCTCCTCCCCCTCCTCCCCCAGGAACCGCTCGGGCTCGAAAGCCCCCGGGTCGCCCCAGACGCCTTCGTCGTGGGTGATCGCCCACATGTTCACCATGGCGGTGGTGCCGGCGGGGACGAGGTAGCGGCCGCCGACGCGGACGTCGTGGACGGCGAGGCGGGCCCAGGAGAGGAGCGGCCCCGGCGGGTGCAGGCGCAGGGCCTCCTTCACCACGGCCTGCAGGTACGGGAGCTTGGGCACGTCCGCGTCGGTCACCGCTCGGCCGGAGCCGCCCACGGCGGCGTCGATCTCCGCCTGGGCCTTCGCCTGGACGTCCGGGTGCAGCACCATCCTCGCCAGCACCCACTCCAGAAGGATCGCCACCGTGTCGGTGCCCCTGAAGATCATTTCCTGCCGAAGAAAAGACCGAGTGTCAACCCCCGACCGCGACGACTCCAGACCACATCTAAATAATACGACTAAGATGGAATTCGATAATATTATTTTTCAAAGTCCACAAGATCGAAGAATTTCTCGGCAAAGATAAGGGCAACTAAGATCCACGAGGAGGTCGGACAAGGAGGAAAAGAACAAAAAGCGAAATCGACAGACAGACACTCCCACGAGCCATCTGTTTCGCACTATTTCCGGTGATGCAAAGGCTTCCCGCAATACAACCCTCTGGCACCGTTAACAAGGAGCGAAGCGAAAGCGAAAGCGACGGCTCCGAGCAGGGCCGCGCAGCTGGGTTCCCTGACCAGAAGAAGCCTTCCCGGTCTGGAATAGACGCCCAAGTCTAGCACATCGAGGCATGCAGAAGCGAGCCCGGACGGAGACGTATGGACGCACGTCCGGACAAGGCTCCGCAGCTTCGCTCGATTAGATCCTTCCTCCTAACTCCTCGGTTGGTCGACACATGCAGGACGTTATCGGCCGGAAAAAAGCGAGGGAATTTATTTATTTTCTTGAATCAACTCATTTCAAATTTTATTTTCTAATGTGAAGTCGAACTTAAACGGTCGTGTTTTCACAACCGGACTTCAGTTTTTTTTATGTAGAAATGGAATGAGTTAAATCCGATTTTTTTTAAAAGCCGTATTTGAGTGATAAGACTTCTAGATATGTGGGTTAATTTTTTATGTGTTAATTTTAGAAAGAAATTTTTAAAATCTTTAGAAAGGGAGATGGAGAGGTACGTTGTGGTTCTTTCTTACCCAGAGCACAGCGACCATGTCGGAATCGGAGAGCCGGTACTCGTCGGAGTCGAGGAGAACGTCCACGAAGTCGCGGTGGAGTCGGAGCTGGGCGGCGTCGCTCCGTCCAGCACCACCGTCGTCGTTCTTCTTCTGAATCCGGTGCTCGTCGATGATCCTTCCGACGAGGGCGTTCACTTTGCCGACGAGAACCCTACACCTCCTCCTCACCCGCTGGAGGTCCAGCCAGCGGAGCAGCGGCAGATGGTCGCTCCAGTTGAACATCCCGAGGAGTTCGTAGCCTTCGCTCACCAGCTCCTCCAGCGCGAGCCCGTCGCCGCCGTTGCGGAAATCGACCTCCCTGCCGAAGACGCTCATCATCATGCTGCTGAGAGAGGCGAAATGCAGAACGCTCTTCACTGCCACGGATCCCGTGAGCTCCATCTGGGCGGCGACCTCCGCCACCATCCTAGCTCCGACGGCCGTCCGGTACTCCGCGGAGGCGGCGAGGCTCCGCGGGCTGAACATGTGGGTGGCCGAGATGCGCCTCAGGTTGCGCCAGTAGTCGCCGAAGGGGGCGAACCCCATGGCGCGGTGGAAGAGCAGCCCGTAGGCGGACTCCTTGATGGGACGGTCGGCGAAGGCCGAGCTGTTCAAGATCTCCTTCGCCGTGTCGGGGTGGCTGGTCACCACGAAGCGGGTAGCCCCCACCGAGAACGCCATGAGCTGCACGGCTCGGTGGCGGCGAGCCAGCTCCGCGAGCCTCCGGTGAGCCAGCGGCCCGGCCAGCGCCGTCACGACGCCAACGGGGCCGGGAATGGCGTCGGCCGCGCGGCGGGCGGTGCCGGACACGGCCCATGCGACGCCGCCGGGGAAGAACCAGACCGCGCACAGGGCGAGGAGCAGCAGAACCAGCAGCGAGGGGAGCGCGGGGGTGTGGCAGAGGAACAAGGAAGATGCGAGAACAGAGTCCAGGGTGTCCAAAGACATTGTGGATAGTAGTGAATTCGGCGGCGCTCTGCTCGACGGTGTTTCTGCCGAGACGGTACGGTTGGGGAGCGGTGGCGCAGTTGGGAGGCGGCTCGGCACTTGGGAGGTGATCGAGGGGGAGGGCAGTCGAGGTGACTGGGGAAGGGCGGGCGTGCGGCCTCTTATATAGGAGAGTAGATCACCTCAGTCCCACGGTGGAGGGAGAAGTCTGAGGCCCCAATTAGGGGTGGCCACGTACCCCGTCACTTAAGTGGCAGTTCAAGTTATGTTACTGAACCGGTTCAGTGAACCGCTACCGAAAAGGGTTGAACCGCTACCGAACCGGTTCAGTAACATAACTTGAACCGCCACTTAACTGACGGGAGTACGTGGCCGTCCCTGATTGGAGACTGAGGCTTCTCCCTCCACAGTAGGACTGAAGTGATCCGCCCTCCTTATATAGGCGATCGACGCTCCTCCTCCTCTTCCCTCCTCCGTCTCCCTCTCGGTCCCGGATTCACTTAGTAGTAACATTTGGAGCGCTGATCTCCTCGCTCTGGTGGATTGAAAGAATGCGAGCGGGGGGGAAGAAAGTGATGGTGGGGTGGGACTCAGCTGTGTGTGTAAGAGAGTACGGTCTCTTTACGAGGGAATCCACCGTCTTTAATTTGATGTACTATGATTGATATAGTTGTATCATGTGTTTTTTTTTGAGTTTGATCGAACTTTTCCCCAACATATATATGAATAAGCAGATGCTTACTTATAAAAATTAAATTATATAAAATGGGTTCATGTGCCCGGTGAGTTACAATGTATATATAAAGTCTGTTAGCAGTATACAAAGCGACTTAACATATAGCATGTGACCTAATGATATGCGGACATATTGACTGATTTGATACACGGTAGGAGTTAATGAGTTATACATGGAGTGTCTTGGTAATACATGAACCTACTTAGCAAGAGTGCGGTTTATCTCAAGAGAATTTCAGAAGAGAGTCTCTCAGAATCTTCAAAAAAATGATGAAATGTCATGATTTGATAATATTAATAATGATTTGATGATATCTCATCATCTATTTTATGACTTCTCTTGAAAATTTTCTTAAGGTAAATAGCACTCATTTAATAATATATAGAGTAACTTAGTAATTTATGACTAAGATTAATAATTTAGTGATATTTGGATCGGTTAATAACATATGGAGTATGTGGTTAATATATTTTCTGACGCCTCATCTTTTCATCCCGACGGGAGAGGTGGAGCTCCATCTTGTCGAGAAGCTATGGTGGACGTAGAGACATGCATGCATGCATGCATGCAGATGGCTTCATCCGGACGTGCATAAAGGAGACGTGCATGCGAAGGGAACGTCCAAGTTGATCCACGTTACAGCTTGTGCGGGACTCCTCATGCAGGTACAAAATTTTTTTAAACCAACACAGAACTAACATTAAGAAAGGGCAAAGTTGCGGAACTAGGGGTCCGTTTGTTTGGATGTAAAACTAGGTGCGGTAGAGGATTTTCCCGATTTTCTTTTTAAAAGCTTTATTTGGTTATCCGTAAAACACAAAGTCAATGTAAAATATTCTCCATTGACCATGTGTTGGGCTGATTTTGGCCTCCGCATTTTTCGGCCGGACGCCGTTTTCGACGGATGAGCATTTCGACATCTCCAGGTGAGGGTTTCGACAACCCGCGGGCTGAGACGCTGCGACGACAAGAAGGTTGAGACGGCGAGCAGGTTTTGGCGGAGGAGCTACCATCCTCACCATCCGAACAGGTGGAATCTCCCCAGACGGCCAACCGGTGGCGCTTTCGAGATCTTGAACTCGACGGGTGAGCAGATTTTGCAGATCTCCCGCTCCCCCTTCTGATTTACGCTACAGTGATTTCCCCCTTCTAATTTCCTTGTCTACATCCACATTGTGCGTATTGTCAATCTCACCGTGGACAGCATCTCTTTCTCATTGTGCATATTGGGTGCTTCTTCTTCTCTTCTTCTTCGAGGCTGCCTTAAAGTCTCTCATCTCTGCCTCAGGCATAGGTGGATTGGTCGATACGAAGCCCATCTTTGGTACAACAGCTGCAAGAAAGAAGCCCATACCAGGAAAGGCAGACAAGGTGGGTAGTTTAAAAAAAATGAGGCAAGCAACTTCTCTTTGCATTTTCCTCAACCTCTGCCATCTTCCATGGATCTGATTGGTTCCTATTTTTTTTCTAATTAATTTCTCTCTTGTGCGGGATGCTGTTGTTGATGTGTTCTTCAGTTTATCTGGATAAGGCTCCTGCCTTTTATTTCCTTCTTCTTTTGATCAAGACTGCAACTAGCTATTTTGGTCTCCATGTATATATACTGCTTAAAAACTATGTTCTTTTGAAACAATAGTGCAGATGTTGATAGAACAATAGTAATAACCATCTAAATATTTCATTAGGTGGAAATCATGTTAAAGAAATTACATTGGCAACTCCTTCAACGTGACCTTTAGAATTACAATTAGAATAGAGATCAAAATGATGTGAAAATGCATACAATGTGATGGCATATAAGGATGAAGGGTCCGGTCCACCTTCTATAACTATCACCCGTAGGAGGATGATATGTGGACCGGATGCCCTAAACACAAGCTTGCTCATGTTAAAAATCGATCAATAGAGCATCACCACCAAGATCCATTTTGCTTTTCATTCTTGATCCCCTAAACACTCGTACAAAATTATAATTACCATTTTTATATATTGGATTTTCAAGAATTAATGTGCACCCTTGTAAAAGACGTATGTGCGCAATTTTTTGAAGTTGTCTTTAGAAATACTTCCCCGATTGGGATACTAACCATTGCTTTGCTTGAAAATGTTGTAAATATCTGCAAGATTGTAACCATGCAGCACTTATGATTTATGTAAGTTGCAACGGTATTAACGTATGCATGTATGTCTCTTGTAAGCTTGTTTACAAATTTTACACTTACGTCTTCTTTTGCTTTCATTTCTAGTTGTCTTTCTTGTCTGTGTTTGCAACTTCTTAGTTATTCAGATTTTAACTTGCTTGAGTACGCTACATGGCAAGATTTCACTTTGAACTGACCATTCTTTTTGAGATCGGTGTCGGTTTATGTAATATGTTTGTACTTCACTTAAACCGTAATAAATGACCCATCTCCCTAATTATCAAAGCTTCTCTCATGTTTATGATTATATCCCAGAATATAGAAAGGACAAGAAAATAATATAGAGATACTTATATTAAAGTATGTTGAAAATGTAGAGAAAAATGTTTTGACTTTAAACAAACTTGGATTATTATTCCAACATCACATGATGAGATGATGGGCATGCATGTGGATGTGAATGATGTCTCTTTGCTTTTCATATGTCTTCGGTGTGAAAGACAAGGGAAATGAGAACCTGGCACAGAAATTTCACCCTTGGGTATTTTTTTCTCTGAGATTTTCGGTTGGTCTCGTTTCGGTAATTTTATTGATATCCAAGAATCTCTTGGAACAAAAGCATCGAAGTTTTTCGGTTGGTCAATACACCGGCTCTATTTTGGATCGCTTATTGAGTGTATGAAAGTCTTCAGTCTGACCTAGCTTCATGTTAAAAGCTCTGGAACAAGCCTTCGACAGCACTTGGATGACTTTGCAGCACTGAAATAGATGGTTTTGGTCTTTGTGGAAACTTCGACAGAGAGCATTATCTTTTCTCTTTTTCATTCAGCCATTTCATTGCAGCCTTTATAGGAAGTCTCCCATCAGATCTTTCACAGAAATAACTGAATTTTCAAGGGAGGTTACTTATTCCAAGATAAATTGGACCAACTTTCCTTCCCATGATATCGTTGTGGTGGAATGTTGCACCGTAAAGCTTCCGGACTGCTCCATATCCGCATTCTTGTATGGGATTTTTGTGTGCACTTATTCCAAGCAATGATACCACACGATGCAAATCTATATATAATTGGACTTCATATGGTCAAGTCATCTCCAAGCTATGGGTGATTCAGGATTCTCTATTGTGCCCACACAGGACACAGTAATTCACCACCGTAACTAAATTTGTAAAGAGATCCACGGGGTCTGATGACCTGACTCAATTTAAGAACTCTTATTAGGTTTGAGCTTTGAACATCAATATCCATTAAGTATAAATATTGGGTTCAAGTTAAACCTCCCTGAGAAAGCACTTTTGAAGTTCTCTTTTAGGTTTCATGTAACCCAAGAGGACCAAGACAAGAAATTTCGCCTTTGAGATGTTGCATTATCCTATCTTCCTCTGGATCATCCAAAGGTGCAAAGGTGCAGAGCCCCGGCTTCTCTGCATTTTCCACTGCTCCCACAGCCAATACCTTATAATTGTTAAAGTACATGGTCCTATTTTTGCTTATAAGAAGCTGTAAAAATAATCTCATGTAGATATACGGTAGAGCTCAAAGATAATTGAGAGCATGTGACTTTCTTCCTGTTTATTTTTGTTGCAGTCATTGTTATGATTTGTTTACACTTTTATCATTTTAATTTATAGATGGAGGTCAATAATTTCACGTACGATTAGGGGTGCAAACGAGCCGAGCCGAGCCGAGTAGTATGGTGTTCAAGCTCGGCTCATTTATTTTACACGGGTTCGAGTTCGAGCTCGAGTTTTAACGAGTATGTGGAACTCTTGTTCAAGCTTGGTTCGTTTATTAATCGAGCCGAGTCGAGCTCGAACTCGAGTAGTAGTTAGACAAAAATTCAATTCATATTCAAACTTAAGTTATATACAAACTCCTTTATAATCACAAAATCAATGAAAAGTCATTTGTGAAACTTTAGATTTAACTCATTTATGAAACTCAATCTAAGTTTAAACTCAAATTTTGAATTATTTAATATATTTAAGTGATAATATATAAATATTAATACTTAAAATTTAATTTTTAAAAATAAATATATAATATAATATTTAATCGAGCTGCTCGCGAGTTTATCGAGCCGAGTAGGAGTCTGTTCAAGCTCGGCTCGTTTAATGAGTCGAGCTTTATTTTTTGTTCAAGCTTGTTCATTTAACATAATAAACGAGCCGAGTCGAGTTTTTATTGAGCCGAGCTTCGAGCTACTTGTCGAGTGTATTGGTTCGTTTGCACCCCTACGTACGATGATGAAGTTGATGCTACAGTTGTGGGAGCTTTAGCAGCATGTGTTGGGGCACTGGAAATTCTTATAGAATTTAATAAAGAGGATAAGGAAATAGAAAGCATTCCAAGGTTATCTTATAACAAACGAAATGAGATTAGAAGAAAATACATGCATAGTATTATCGGTGTAGATGACACAACGTGTATAAAGATGATAAGGATGAATAGGATGACATTTTACCAATTATGTGGAGTTGTGCGTCGAAAGAACTTGCTATACGACACCATTCATGTTATGCAAGAACGCTTGTTAATGTTCCTACATACAATAGCACATAATGTGAGAAATGGAGTCATGAGTGTAAATTATCATCGCTTCCGAGAGACCGTTAGTCGTTATTTTAATCAAGTTTTAAAGGCTATTCGACAATTGCACAATGATTACATACACCCATCGGATGCATCTATACCAAATGAGATTCAAAAGTAGATATCTATCGTCGTGGTTTAAGGTAATTATTAATTGATTGTATTTATTCTTAGTAATAATTTTTGATAGATGCTAACAAATTTTAGTTACAAAACAAGATTGTATTGGTGCCATTGATGGTACTCATATTTTAGCATCGGGCCCATCCGATATTGTTGCAAGATTCCGTGGTAAAACAAACAAACCAATGCAAAATGTACTAGTCAAGTTAGATTTGATCTTACATTTTCTTATGTTTTAGCCGGTTGGGAGGGTTCAACACATGATATGCTTGTTTTAAAAGATGCACTTCAAAGGCAAAATGGGCTTAAAGTGCCAAATGGTAATATTATTTTAAATTTATGATCATGTCGACGTTGTTTGCATATGTATATCATAAATCTCATTATAAAATTATTTTTGGATGTAGGAAAATATTTTCTTGTTGATGCTGGTTATTCCACACGGCCCGGTTTTATATCTCCTTATCGTGGTGTCCGATATCATCTCAAGCATTTTGGTGATTACACCCCTACTAATAAGAAGGAGTTGTTTAACCTTCGGCATTCCTCTTTAAGAACTACTATGGAACGAGCTTTTGGCCTTTTGAAGAGACGTTTTCGTATCATTAATGAAGCTCCGTGTTTTCCATTTACTACACAAGTAGAGCTTGTCCTTGTATGTTGCATATTGCACAATTTTATTTTGGGGTTGAACCCAAATGATGAGTTGCTTACCGAGATAGAGACGGAAGGGTTTTCTACTCAAGTGAGGTCACAACATAGGACAAGAAGAGAAGAAAGAGAAGACAATGCAAAGATGGGTATCTATGAGAGATAGAATGGCAAATGAAATGTGGCATGCGTATACTATGTAATTTGTATTTATGTAATGGTTTATGCGAACAACTTCGCCTTTTATGTTAGTTATGTGCATAACTTTTCCTTTTATGTTGGATAAGTTATTTTGCATGGTCTAAACAATGTATGTTTATATGAAATGACTTCTCCTTATATATGTTTGTTCAGATGAAAATTTATTTTGTTTGATGTGAAATATCTTGTAGTTTCTTTAGGATGGATAGTCTTCAATCTCAAGAAACCACCTCATACAAGAAAGGTAGCAACAATTTTAGATGGACAAGTAGCATGTCAAAATATTTACAGAAGTGTTTGATGGAACAAGTTAGCAATGGGATGAAAGTAGACAAGTCCTTCAAGAGACCAACTTTTGTGGCTACACGCCGTGCTAGTGAGAAGTTCAAGGTGAATTGTTCTGATTCTAATGTAGAGAATCATTTAAGAACATTGAAAACAAAATACATTGCCATCAAGAGATTGAAAGATTTCGACTGGAGTTGGTTGGGATAATGACAAGAAGATGATAACCATGGATGAAGATGCATTTAATGAATACATCCATGTAAGTTTCTTTGATATTTTCATCATTTATTTAAATTGTGTTGCAAGTTTATATTTAACTTATTTGTTTTTTATTTTTGTAGGCACATCCAAAGGATGAACCATATTTGAATAAACCTATTGACTTATATGAAGAATTAGTGGCCATTTGTGGAGATGATCGGATCGGGAGTTTTGCTCGAGCTATGGCCGATCCCATGGTTGATGTGGAAGGCATAGGGATACCTATAAATATTGATGAGGATACGGCGGAAACTACACCATCTAGGAGCTTAGATACTCAATCTACTTCCCAACAAGTGAAAGGGGGTGGGGGAAAGAGAAAGAGAGAGCTAGATTTAAAGTTTGATCATTTGGCAAATAAAATTGGTGAGTTAGCTTCACCATCTCAAAGAGTAGGAATCGCGATATATCAAAAGAATTATATGCAGAAGTGATGGGATGCAAAGGTTATGATGAGATAGAGTTGGTGAAAGCCTTTGATCATCTTCTTGAAAATGAGATACAAGCAAGATCTTTTCTTGCTAGAAGTGATGCTCTACGTCAAAAATGGTTGGAATAGTTTTTTGGTTATGGTCCACTTTAAGGTCAAACATCTATTTTCACAACTTGTCAATATCTTCTTTTATTATGTTTGAGTAGATCATGTTTCCTATTCTACTTTGTGATTTCACTCTCTGTTTTCTTGTTTCAGGCATATAGCAATCTTGGTGGAATAGAGGGTCTATAATGGCATCTTTCAAAACTTTTTGACAGGTAAAATCATTACATTGCTTTTATGACATTGTTAGTTTCAACAGTCGGCACAAGATATGGTGCCAAGTTTGTAAGTTTCCACGGGGTAAGTTCGTGTTAAAGTTCGTTTTCACACAATTTATTGGCTTGTATTCCCCGGTGTGACAACGAAAAGTATGTTTTCTCGCTATTGATTCTCGTGGTAATGACAGTTCCAGCTTGCCCCAACTTTGACACAGTTCAGATATATTTCGGTCAATGGGTCAATTTCTGGTCAAATTGGATATGTACTCGTGATATTCGATTGTTTTTTATCTAGAATGTGCCATCATTTTATTTTGCGGTTTGACCAGGAGGGGGGTAAGAAAAAAAACTAATCTCATTTTGTTAGAATCGTTGATATTACAATTTTCAATCAATGGCTTTGTCTTATTATCACAATCAGAAGGGCATGGAAAGACAGGTATTATCACAATCATAGGTATACCGAGAGGTCCATAATGGATTCACGAGGATTATCCAAGAGCACAAATGCAACCATCCTTTTCTTGGTCAATATATCCCTTATACGACACTTCAATTCTTTCTGTGTAGAAGAAAGAAGAATGGTTAGCACGCCCTCCTGCTACACAACTAACTTTCAGGAAATGAATGAATGAATGGGAGATGGGATATGTGGTTACCTTGTTCTGCAAATGGCCATCAGCTATGATTAAAATAAGTTGATTGAGATGATTGATTCCAGATGCTGTATGACCAGCCCATTAAGGATTTGCGTTGGTTACTTCACCCTTCTGCATGACCTTACAATATGTTTGATTTCACTTAGATCATTTTCCTAGTCCTTAATTTCTGTTTAATGTCCATTATATACAGTACAATTTCATGTCTCTTCATCTTTGCCCCGTTCACTTTTGACTGTGTGCATAGATTTCTTTTTCTTTTGCTTTTTTTTACCAAGGAAAAAATAGTAGAAGACATGATATGTTATGGCATTGAATGATGTAAAATTAGTATGATTTTAAATGATAGAACTTTCATCTTCTTCTTTTTTTGTATTTTCATATGTAGAAACGTCTGCATCCAACCATACTAGGAGCTGGAGGTCTTGCTGAAGCAAACTATCTCTTGAAGAAGCTGTTTTTCCTTTTTTTTTTTCATTTTGTATGGCACTGTGGTGTATCTTATTTCTATTGGAGACTATGGTATGGTGCATCTTTTATGCTGGTTAGCATATGTTGAGACGAATTTTCGAATGATATGTTGGCTATGGCCGGTTTTTGCAGTTCAATTATCTTTGCTATTTTATTACGTAATTTTTTAAAAATTTTTGGGTAGTCTTGTTTAATGCAATCCAGGTAGTAATGTTTGAATGCAAATAGTAATGCTTGAATGGAGATATTTTTTTTTGAGTTCAAAAAAAATGGAGATATTTTAACCTTTTGGGAAGCAAAAATAGATATGTAGCTTCTTTTGGGATATAATAATCTCCTGATATAATAACCTTTTGGGAAGCAAAAATAGATCCGGCCTTCTGTGGTACGATGACAAAATTGTGTTCTTTTATTGATAAGATGGTATAAGTAAAAAAGGTATAATTTTAAACAAGGCAATAAAAAAATTAAAATAATAATTTATGGAAATTGTATTAATAATGGATATAAGAGTTAATTATTATAAAACTTAATTTTTATTAATTTTTTATTACTTTATAATTCTTTTATATCAAATTTTAATATATGAAATTATTTAAATAGATTTACATACAACCAAACGAATGAAAATATTTTCGGGAAAATAATTTACGAACAACCAAATGACCGAAAATATTTTCAAGGAAAATAAATTACAAGGAACCAAATGATAAATGATGTTTTTGATTTCCTTGGAAAAGGTGCTCCATGGAAAACATTTTTCATGATTTTACTTTTACATGGAACCAAATGGACCCTAAGTAGCTACATAATGTCCTATTTGGTTAGAGTTTTATTTTTGGTACTATATTAATATTGATATTAATATTTTCAAATGTCGGAGTATCAATATCAAAAGTAATACAAGTTGACACTTGTATTACATAATATGCCTTGTTTGCACTACAAATTTTAAAATTGATACAATTAATCAAACACCACTTAATGGTTTCTATCAATATCAATTTTAAAATTGATAGTGATAGAGGTACCTAATAGTGTTACCAAACAGGGTGTAACGTAACGATTTTCATTTAAAAGTTTTTTTTTGCTTGAAGACTTCTAAAGTGCCTACCTATAGTAGCCACATTCAAAATTTTATTAAAAAAATTAAAATGTTGAAGTTGATATCACTTGTAGCGACTTTCAACATTTACTTTGTTTTTTTTACATGAGTGAGAGAACGTTGAAAGTCGCTGTGGAACATATATGTTATATCATATGTTATAAATTATAATATTAGTATATTCATTTTGAAGTAAAATATTGATATATTATTTGTTATAAATGTTAATCAATATAATATAATTATTATATTTAATTTTATAGTATATTTAAAGCATAATTTTATTTTAATATTATATATTATATAATTATATATTATGACATTAGAGCAAAAATTCTAATGTGACTAAAAATTATAGCATATTATTTGTATAAATTATAATATTAAAATAAAAAATTTTAAAATTTTAGCCTATTTTAATATAATACATAATATATTTATATTATATAAAAATTTATTTAAATATAGGAAGTGTATAAATATTATATATTTTAATATAATATATTTATATTATATAAAAATATAATTAGATCTTAATTATAATATAATATAACATGATATATTATAATAAAATAAAATTTATTTAAAATTATATTTTAAATATAATATAATCTAACGTAATAATTATAACATATATTAATTAACATTTATAATATATAATACAACATTGTATAATTTAACGATTATTATAGTATTACTTTATATTTAATATTCATTATATCATAAAAATATTTATTACATAAAAGTCATGGTCACTTTATTTTATTTTAGTTGGTAAACTCTTTTCTCTCTCATCTCACTCTCATAGGTTGCAAAACAAATAAGAAAAGAAAAATGTTGAATGTCACTATGATAGAGCGACACTTCAACATTGTAATTTTTTTATAAAAGTTTTAAAAGTGGCTAAGAAAGATACTAATTTTGAAACTCTAGGGAGAAAAATAATTGAAGGTCGCTATTTTTTTATAGCGACTTCACTCCATGTTAGTTTTAGGAATAAAATTTTTTGTGTTTTTATCTTACAAATAATATTTTAAACTGTGTTAGTTTAAAATTTTTATGCTTGCATATTTACTTGTAGATATGAATGTGTGGATGTGGTGATGCCTCAACGACGTTTATAAATAGGAGATAGCTTTCCTGGTTGAAGCACCATCGCCAATAGCACATTGGGTGTCCAGATGAGTCCATAGATGGATAGATAGAGAGAGTATGTGTGTGCGCGCGCGCATGGACGTGCGCTTCAAGGGGAAAGGATTTGTTCTTCTTAAAGAGTGATAGTTTATCTCTGTATTTCTCTTTATTTAGTGAAGCTTATGATTCTCATCACTCGTGAATGTAAGAGGTACATTGTCTTATAAAATCACATTAAAATTTTGTTTTCTTGTGATGCATTCTTATTCTTTCTTCAATCTCTATTTGCATGTCGATATTTAGAAGTCAACTTTGTTTGTCGGAGTCAAACAATTTATTCCACATTTTACAATAAATTGATATCAAAGCCCGATTTCAGTTCAATCGATGAATGTCAAGGTACACAATAGTAGAGATGTTAGTTTTTAGAGTTGGTTCATTGCAATGATTGTACTGAGAAGTAGTTCTAGTAAAGAGGTCTAGACCGACACTGGAGGTCCTCCGTGAAGATGACAATGGGGTGTGTTGATGGCGCACCTACAAAAGCTCTAAGATGATGGCACGTCATGATGATGACAACTGCAATGGCGGTCGTAGGTGGTTCTGGTGTGTCGATGGCATGCAGTAGATTGGTTGAGAGGAGGCTCTGGTGCGATTGGTTGAGATGAGACTCTAAGGGGCATCAATTTAGGCGGTAACATACAACGCTATGCTGACATGATGGTTTTCAGGTGCGCAAGTCTTGGTAAGGTAGTGCTACAACAACCGGTAGCTATGATAGTTTTGCAACAATTTTCTATTGCAAGTGGAGACATCTTGTGTAGGTGTTGTCACGTGGACTTGGTAGTTATTGATGTTGTAGGCATCAAGTGGAGTTGTAATAAAGAAACTATTGGAGGTGCGTGAAGACAGGACCATAACGACAATGTGGAGAATCAACGCAGTTGAACAACAACAAAGCTTTAGTGAAGTGCAACGACATGTGAGGGGTATGACGACCGCAACAGCATAGGTCATGACTGGATGGTGACAGTAACTTAGCTGCACACAATGGCTGGTTGTGTACAACCATACGGCAAAAACATCTTCGGCAACGGAAGGCAATGACAACTATGTTTGACTAGTGATGGTCTGTGGCAGCAGCTATGAGATCAGTAGGTGTCGATAGTTGACAAACTAGAAGGCTTTAGGTGATCGACAATGGTTCTTCTAGCAGGTCGTTGAGGCAGTGAATAGCGGACCAATTAGAACGGCTGGTCTAAGAAGCTCACAATCCTACTTGGTTTTGGCATGTGTTGAGTCACATGAGGAAAAGAGCCATAATAAAGAAGTTTAGTCATTTCTTGGATTTAATTGGCTTACAGAGGACGTGAGGCATGCATAACAGGGTAGTCACAGATATGAAGATCATGAGAAGCTTGGCACTGAATGTCATGACTTGTGAAGATGGGCCAAGAAGATAATTTGTTATGACGTCTCACCTTCCCATTCTAGCAAAAGAGGTGAAACTCCATCTTGCCGAGAAGCTCAATACACTATGGCGGATGTGGAGATATGCATGCAGATGGCTTCATCTTGACGTGCAGGAAGAAGATGTGCATAGGACAAAATGTGGAAGTTTATCTATGTTTTAACTTGTGTGGCCTCTCATGGAAATGAATGTGTGGACATGGGAGGCTTTCAATAACATCTATAAATAGAAGGTAGCTTTCCTTGTTGAAGCACCACCACCAAGAGCATGTCAAGTGTCCAAATGGGTATAGATAGAGAGAGCACTTCAAAAGGTGAGATTTGCTCCTCTCGAGGAGTGCTAGTCTATATTTGTATTTTCTTTTTATTTATTGAAGTTTCTGATTGTTGTCACCGGTGGATGTAGGTACATACATCACCTTGTCAAACCACGTTGAATCTCTATCTTCTTGTGGTGTGTTCTTGTTCCTTCTTCTATATCCATTCATAAGTCGATATCCGGGCATTGACTATATCTGGTGGAGTCCGACAATTTATTTCACGTGTTACAACAATATATGAAGTAATCTATAAGATGAACACCATCTTGCTTTGTTTTCTATTGATCCTATTTCATTCCATTGAAGATGCTAACTTATTTATACATGAGTTAACATGGTACTTTTGAGGTAGGCAACTCTTATATATCCATCTTCCCCCTTCATCTCACTATTATGTTTGAAAGTATCTCTAAATTATAGTCCAGAATAAGGGATCCATTGTACATTTGTGAACCAATCCATAATAGTTGAATTTATCCATCTATTCTTTTACATTTTAAACTCAATCATTATAACTTTAAGAGTAATAAATAATTACGGTTCGACCAAATACTTCGGTTGTTAACTTTTCTTGGACAACTCATTATGTAATCATTAAATATCGTTACAAACATATTATATATTTAAAATGATTAGGTACTTTTATATACACTTATTTTTAAATGGAAATAATTAAATAAATATTTGTTTATTACAAAAAGTATAAATATTAATTATTAATAATATAAATAATGATTAAAATAATACTAAGTTGGTAGATCAGAATATTTTAACTCTAAATCAACTAGAAAAAAAATTTTACCACTCTAAATCCATTCCGCCGTTTCCTCTGAGATCGCGGTTGGGTCTTTTCTTCCTTTTTTGTTTTTTTACACCCTTGCACATTTACCCTTTTTTTTCGGAGACATGCACACTACGTCCATTTTAGACCAAATACTTTCATGATATGTCCATTTTCAAAAATATTTTATCACTAGATCCATTTTTTAAAATATCATCGCACTCACTCTATTTTAGATTGAAAATATCTTTTTTACCCTTCATGTCGAAGAAAATACCTGATGTACAATTTCTTTTAATATTAAAAATGTAAGGATAAAATAAATATTCTTTTAAAAAAATAGGTTAAAAATGTTATTTTAATTAAATATGAAAATATTAAAATAAATATTATTTTAATACTTAAAACAGTGATTAATATATTTTAATTAAAATAGCGTTAATATTTAAAATGCTTAATCAGAGGTTCTCGTATACACGTCTCCCTCCTGACGTGAGCCGCCGCTCTTCCCCCCCTCACCTTGGTGCAGTAGCTGTTCCTGTTGAAGCTGGAAGCCAAAGGGGGGCGCGGCATGCTGCCGGTGAAGTTGGGTGACGAGAAGGGAGGTTGCGCACTACCATCGCGCCTGAACAGGAAGGGATGTCATCGCTTTGTCTGGAAGGGACACTAGGGCAAAAGGGGCAGAAATGAGATTTGTGGATGGTGGAGGGAATTGGATCGGGTGTAGGGGTGCAAACGAGCCGAGCCGAGCCGAGCCGAGCCGAGTAGTATAGTGTTCAAGCTCGGCTCGTTTATTTTACACGAGTTCGAGTTCGAGCTCGAGTTTTAGCGAGTATGTGGAACTCTTGTTCAAGCTTGGTTCGGTTTATTAATCGAGCCGAGTCGAGCTCGAACTCGAGTAGTAGTTAGACTAAAATTCAATTCATATTCAAACTAAAGCTATATACAAACTCCTTTATAAACCCAAAATCAAGGAAAAGTCATTTGTGAAACTTTAGATTTAACTCATTTATGAAACTCAATCTAGGTTTAAACTCAATTTTTAAATTATTTAATATATTTAAGTGACAATATATAAATATTAATACTTAAAATTTAATTTTTAAAAATAAATATATAATATAATATTTAATCGAGCTGCTCGCGAGTTTATCGAGCCGAGCAGGAGTCTGTTCAAGCTCGACTCGTTTAATGAGTCGAGCTTTATTTTTTGTTCAAGCTTGTTCATTTAACATAATAAACGAGCCGAGTCGAGTTTTTATCGAGCCGAGCTTCGAGTTACT
Source organism: Cryptocoryne crispatula var. balansae (assembly GCA_036172225.1). NCBI lineage: Eukaryota > Viridiplantae > Streptophyta > Magnoliopsida > Alismatales > Araceae > Cryptocoryne > Cryptocoryne crispatula. The sequence goes on from CM069919.1 coordinate 13,743,214, forward strand.
TGTCGAGTGTATTGGTTCGTTTGCACCCCTAATCGGGTGGTAAATGAATTTGGTGTCAAATGGACTAAAGGTGATCGAAAGTTGGTCAACGGATCTTTTATCAAACCGATTTTCTTAAATAGAGCCGGTGGTAATTTTCCCTTTTTTTCTTGAACGAACTCATTGTGATGGTAGAAAAAGATTTGACTAAGTGGTAGAAAATAGGTGCAAGATAAAAAAAAATACTTTTTTTATAAAATAATAAAATAAAAAGTATGAATTCGAAGTTATGGTTAGGTCAGATTTTAGTAATTACATATTATTTAATATTTTATTATTAAATAAAAATTAAGATGTAAAATTACAACCAACTATAGATAAAAATTTTGAAAGAATTCAAAAGATATTAGTTGAAATATAAACAATCATAGAGTGCAATTCAAAATAACATTTAGTAATTTGGCCAGATTTACAATTAGAACAAGTCAAAGAATCAAATATAATTAATTTAGTTATGTTTAAACAACATGAAAAAAATAATTAGACAATAAGATTTTAGAAGTTTTCTGTGAGATCATATGAATTAAAAATAAATTTGTATTATAGATTTAAATGTTTTAACTTTTAATCAACTAGCCAAAATTTTTTCCACTCTAAATCCATTCCATCGTTTTCTGTGATATCTCCGTTGGGTCTTTTCTCTCTTATCCCCTTTTTACACCCTCGTGCACGTTTACCTTTTTTTTCTTGAACGAACTCATTGCGATTGTAGAAAAAGATTCGACTAAGCGGTAAAAAGTAAGTGCAAGATAAGAAAAAAATCAATTTTTTTATAAAATAACAACTTATCCACGAATCACCGAGATATCATAAAAATCATCAAAATGAACGATGATAATTGATTTTATTATCATTTTTATTTAAACTACATTTTAATATATATTTAAATTATATCATGATAAATAAAAAATCAGACAATAAAAATGTAATATATAAAATGATAATAAAAGAAAAGTTAAAATTTTGAAGACATGGTTGGATCAAATTTTAACATTTACATGTTATTAATAGTTTATCATTAAATAAAAATCAATAAATATTTTTTGTTAAATTTTAATTTACATCAGCAACAGAATCATAATTAAATCAAGTTATTTAAACTCTTTAACTTTTAGCAGTAGAAATTATTTTTATGTTTTCGTCAATCATTCCACAATACAGTATTGGTATGCAACACTTCATATTTTTTGAGATAATGTTTGTGCTATGCATAATTCATCTTTAGTAGTATATTTAGTTTTGCCTATTTTTCTTAATTATTTTGAAGGATTGTACCGACGCTATTGATGGAACACAAATAATGATTGAAGTTCTAACAGTCGATAGAATATGTTATGTATCACAAAATATGATGGTCACACATTTGTTTGATATGATTTTTATTTATGTTCGTGTTTGATACAAAATATCAAATGCTATACCACAGTTCTTGAAGATGCACTTAACAAAAGGTAATTTATATGTTTATTAATTTTATTTTAATATGTTATATCATATACTTTATCAATCAAGAGAATATTACCTTGTTGATGTCAGATATGCGAACCATATCTGTAGACAAGCCAAATCAACCTAATTATAGAGCCTAAAAGTCATGTTATCATAGATAGTGTTTGATTTTCCTTTTGAAATAGACTGACCTTCTATTGACAAAATCTAGAAGTAGACAAGACTTCCAAGTCTCGTTAACAACACACGAGGTTGGTTAGCAAGATGCCTTAGTTCGCGAAGAAATTTTCTCGCACAAGGATCGCTTGGGTTTTCTTATTTTGTCATTTTCTAACTATCAATGTGCCTTGATGACGAAACACATTCAAATAGTATGGTCTCCTGATACTAAGATCTCTATGCATTGATATCTTCACTTGACTAACAATGGCCCACTAACAAGGCACCTTCAAAAGCAAGGTCACTCATACATTTAACATGATTCATACTGAGATCAACACGTCTTGCGTAGACCCTCACACATTCATTAATGATCGATTGACATGTGTCTTATCGGTGGGACGTGTCCATGTGAATGCAATTCATCCATGGGACACATTAATCATGCATAAGTCAAACTAAAATCTTGTGTCAAATAGGCTAGATTTCAAGGTTTTCTTTATAAAAAGAGAAGCCTATTGATGGCCGTAAGGTTATGAAACCTCTAGTTTTATACCCTAGAGTGTCTCTTTCTTTCTTTAAGTATTTCATTCCACGATCGCCGCACCTTTAAAAAGTAAAACACTTTCAAGGAACTCCTCCAAAGCTCTTCTAATTCGGAAGAAGCCTTCCTTGTAAGCACCCGAAACGGGAGATCCGTAGATCTCCTTTTTCCTTTCTGGCCCTTACGCTTGCCTTGGAGACTTGGTGGATGGGATGTTAGCGTTTGTGGTCGCCAGGAGCCAAAGACTCCAAAATATAGTAGAATGAAAAAGAAATGAAATGGAGAAATGACTGTCGTACCTTTGAAAGCGGAGAGATTGTTGGGTTCTGACTTCTCCTCTCTCGGTTGGCCGAAAGAAGAGAGCTTAGTGAGTCCTTCGTCTTTGATCCGGTTGAAACTCCACCTCGGCCGGATTTACCTACAAATGTCCATATGAAAATATAGAAACAAGTGAAAAGATTATTAGTTCTAGTGAAAGTGTAGAATCATGCTCAAATTCGAACTTAAACATGCAAAAGGGAAGGAACTGACCAGATTGGGACTAAATCCCAACTCCTGTTTTTGATAGATTTTTAAAGAGGTATGAAGATGCAAAGATGTGGCTTAATGCATGCTAAATAACATGTTAATGAAAGTTAAAATGAAAGGAGGAGTAACGGATCAACCGGAAAGGTAAATAAACTCAAAAAAATGCAAAACAGGGTTTGCCCCTGCTAGTGCCCCATATATGGGGCGCCTGCTGCAGGTGTCCCCTTTATGGGGCGCGTTGACCAAAGTCAAAGCACCCTATTTATGGGGCACCAGGGACTGGTTTCAACAGATTTTCTTCCCTTCTTCGCAGCATCACCTCGGAGTGTAGAAAGATCTCCAAGACGAAACGGGAGCTCCTTCTTATAGCCAATATGTAAATGATGCAAATGGTAGGGTGTTTGGTCGTTGGATGTAAGAGGAATGGTGAGTAGAGACTTTCAAAGTCGGAAGAAAACTATATTCCTGGGTGGCTGAAACTGCAGGTTTCTGGGGTTTTTGGGAGAAAGTTTTGAGATGATTTGAGGGCTTAGGGAGTGTGCTGAGGGCTTGGATTTGTGGTATTGGATGAGCTGGGTGGTTGGACGGAGCTGGAATTCTCTCAAAGCTTCAAATGAGTGCTTATTTATAGCCAAAAAGAGGGCACTTTGGTCAAATCTGAAAACCAGTTCCACGCGGTAAAGCGCCCTATATATGGGGCGCTAGCATCATGAGCTATGTCAGATCGATAAGACGAGTCCCAGTGAGCGGTCAAATCAATCGGTTGAATCGATTTGACCAGGTGCCAAGCGTCCCATTTATAGGGCACCTGGTGCCCCATTTATAGGGCACCTGGTGCCCTATATACAGGGCGCCTGGTGCCCTGTATATAGGGCGCTTTGACCCTGGTCAACGCCCTATCGATCTTCTTCGAAATGCGTCGAAAAACTTGATTTTTTTCGGAAAACTCAGTTCCTTTGAAAGGTTACTCAAATATTCTTCATGAAAACAAGAATTTAAGCTCTTCAACTAGACCAAAATTGCGTGTCTACATTCCTCACCACCTTCTCCTCACTAAGACATTGTAAGGAATTGATCAAATCAGGTTGGTGTAATAGAAGATTATCGATTCCTCATATATCAATATCTTGGTCTTGATCAGAACCGAACGATGTCGCCAAAATCGATGTTCGAAATGATTTCAAACACGTACCTTTGTGGGATTTAAATAATCCATTTAAATAGGAGAAGATCGACATTCTCATGCTCCCTAAGCCACCCAGGCATGCGACCTCTAGTCGTATCCACACAAACCACATCTGAAGTCGGGTTCTCCTCAGAGCCGACATCAACCACTCTTCCCGAATGGAGCTCCACCATACAATGGCATCAATTGTGGTGGGGGATGATGGAGGGTGGCTAGGATGTAGAGAGCTCCCTTGACTTGATAGGGTTTGTGCTCTCATCGCTATTATTTATAGAACTCAGAGTTTTTCACAAAAACCCCTACTTGTTCTATAAATTAACCCAAGCCCCTAAACTTATAGATTAGTCCTTATGTTTGTGACCTACTAGGCTCAAGAGCCCATTTAGTTGAGGGCTAATTAAAAGAACAACTTCTTTTAAATTAAATCTATTATCTCATAATATATTTTAACAGATTTAACGGCCTACCGATCATGAAGAGTACAGGCGATAACCTATGATCCCAAACAACTCCGGGGATGAACTCCTCTTCAAAGAGTCTTTCCATCATTGGTTACCACATGGATATAAATTTTCATCCATCTAATGTCCTGATCGGAAAGAAGTACGACATCAATTATCAACTTCTAGATATACTGACACTATGGAATCTTGTACTCGTAATTGTTTAATTAGAAAAATATTTTTCAATTATCCTATCTACCTTGGTCAAGAATTAAAGTAATATATATAAATGACATTTTCTCTCTGCTACTGAGAGTGGACAATCCCCTATTGTCTACTCATTGCCACCTCCAGGTTTCCCATATACCCAATCCATTAACTGTGCCAAGAGAGTGGACGATCCCCTATTGTTCGCTCAATTGTCACAACCGGGTTTCCCATATACCCAATTCATTAACTGTACAGGACCACAATACTAAATGATCCATAAGTCAATAGTCAAAGTGATAGAAATGTATGCCCTACAAGCCAATCATATATGATATGATTTGACATTTCTAGATATATCTCATTCAACTAATTAGGCAAATCTTCATTATAAGCTCTTATTAGATGCGAATATCATAATGAAGTCCTTGATCAAATACAATGATGATTAAATATTGATGAGATCATAATAATGAGATTGATCATCTAGAGATAATTGATCTAAATGTTCCTAGTCATAGGATACTTGAGACGGGACATCAAGGATCAGGATAGACTAGTGTATGTGATATCTTCTCATGAGATGAGGATGACCGATCTCATTGGTTATGAGTGTGGAGACACTGAGATACACATACATGTGCTCATTAGTTGAATGAGTTCACTGAAATGACCGAATTAGAAATCCTGAATGGTATCTTACAGAACTGTCAATCAGGGTTTTCTATCATCACGGTTGCATGGTTGGACCTTTGACCTGAGTCGCCAAAGATACCTTGTTGGGTGAAACTTGTGCTTTGACCATTGACTTATGCATCACCATTTAGATGGTCCAGTATAGCGATGGATCGGGTATAAGAAAAACCCGATAGAGGTAATTGAGCGGACAACAAGAGATCATCCACTCTCGGTAAGGAGAGTGAATGTCCTATGGGATAGTACTCTAATGGGGTGTTTGGTTGCATGATAATTTTTTGTACACTTTCATGATAAAAAATTGTATTAAAATAAAAAGTAAACCAACTCATGACATAAAATTATCATGTTTGGAGGGATGTGATTACAAAAAAGAGTAACCACCGCACATGACCAAATAAAGTGGGGGACCACAAGAAAAAAGAAAGAGGTGAGACCCTCTTTTTTTGTTTAAGAAGAAAATCACTTTCAAAACATAAAATTGTCATGGTTGTCAAACACCTCTTTTAACAAGTTTTCTTACAATTTTTAAAAATTAAAATAAAAACCTCAATTATCATGCAACCAAACACCCCATAAATCTCTGCTTGGGTAGATAGGATAATTGGAAAAGTAGTTTTCCAATTGATCCAATTCCGAGTACATGATCCTATAGAGTCGGTACACTATGGAGTTGATGGTCAATGCCTTACTCATTTCCGACCGGGACATTAGAAGGATGAGGGTTTATATCCATGCGATAATTGATGATGGAAAGGCTCAATGGAGATGAGATTATCCCCATAGCTATTTGGGATCATGGGATATGACTTGTACCCTTCATGATTGGTAGGCCGGTTAATCTGTTAACAGATAACTAATTTAATTAAATTAAATATAATTGTTCTATTTTATTTATGCCTCAACTAAATAGGCTATTGAGCCTAATGTGTCATACACAAAAGGACTTATCCACAAGTACAGGGGCAAGGGCGTAATTTATGAAAATTTTGGGTTTTTATAAAATATTTCAAAATTCTCTATAAATACTAATGGTTTCAGCCAAACCCTATCAAGCCAAGGTATTAACCACATCCTCAACCTTTTACCTACCTTCTTCTCTTTCTAGAAGGTGTCCATGGTTGATGGAGCTCCGTTCGGGAAGAGTTCTCGAGGCCGGCGTGAAGGGAGAACTAGTTGTGGATGAAGTTCGTGTGGATTCTGCTGGAGACCGGACACTTGAAAGGTTTTAAGACCTTGATAAGCTTATTTACTTCTTCTCTATGGGATTATATGAATCCCTATCAGGTATATTCGAACCCAATTTGATCGGTTTTCGATTTTTGTCGTTCGGTTCTGATTGAGATAGATTCTAAAGGAACCCATAGGAATCGTCACTTCCACTATACCAAATTTTTATGGATGATTTATTACAGTGGTATTATATCCAGGTTCAAATATCGGTCGAAACTGACATCGAATCGATATTATTTCATGTAATTTATGTGTTCCTGAATCTGTATAAACATTTGTTTTGACGAGGCCACCATAATCTGTGTATGACTCAGATAATAGTTTGGCAGAATTCTGTACAGTCTTGTGATATATATCTTTTCAATGCGTCAAACCGTTCAAAGTTTAGATCTCTGTAGAGTTCGGGAAAAGCCCCAAAAGTTGGTGTTTCTGTCATGCACGGACTATCACCCGGATTTGGGGATTTGTGAAATCTCCGTCTACAGAAAAAATTGAGGCTTAGAAAAAGTTTTAAGAGATGGTTAATGTGATTATCTAACATTTAATCAAATATCCAATTTTGAACGGCGGCGGAGGAAGAGAATTTAAGAATTTTTCCGGTGAACTAGGGTTCTGCGGAGTCCTCCAGCGCCGACCTGTTTCTCCTTGTTTTCCTATTGTTAGAGAATTTTTATCTAAAGGTATATATACATATTTGGAAATTTCATTTGATGAGCATTCTATGTTGTATTTTTGGAGAATATTTGGTTTCTGGGATAAGGAGTTATCCTCATTTCAAAATGATGATTTCTGCTACAGAATCTCGATGACCGCAACCTCTTCTTCCTCATTTTTGATCGATTGACATTTTTCCTAGATATGAGGCTAACTTTTTTGGAATCCTTATTCGATGATAATTCCAACGCATATTTTTTCGGATTTTTATGAGCACGGTATATGGAGATATGTCCAAGTTAAAGGGGGACATATTTTCCTAATGAACAGTGCCGGTCGTGCGTAGAAGACGGCACAGGGGCGGGCGTACTGGTGGCGCAGACGCCGCGGCTGCAATGGCCTGCAGCACAGCGGTGGCGCACACGGGCATGGTGCGGTCCGCCGGTGCGCGCGGCGCAATGCGCCAGACAATGTATTTTATGATTTTAAAGTGTTTAAAATCATAAAAAATCTGAAAAATTGTTAAAAAATTCTAAAAAAAATATTAGATTTTTTATAATATTATTTAACGTGTTTTAAAGTGTTTAATGACATGTTAGATAATTTTAAGCTCTATTTACATAGATTCACGCATGGTTAAACTTTAAAATTATTTTAAAGGTTTAACTTAAAAGAACTAGTGTCTTAATTAATTCTGAAAAATGAGATTTTACAGAATAGAAATTGGGACATTAATTTTTGACATTGTATAGTATTGAGAATGCATGAATGTTCTAAATAATTTAGATGTGTATGTTTATTTCATATAAATTGTTTATATGTTGTTGCCATGATATTTCATATTATTTATTTCATGAAAATTAGACATGCATGAAATTGAGAATTTTAAAAATAAAGTATATAATTTTATGCTGATATATATGATATATCTCATATGATTATCACGTATGCACTCTATGTTGATGTGATAAATGTAAGTGTGTGTATGGTGGTGATCATAGACTTAATTATGCTTGGCTTGTGATTGCTTTCAATTGTGTTGGTTATGTTATTAAATGGGGCATGTGTGTGCCTCCTCTCTCTCTATACAATCTGATTGTACATTCTACCTCCTTTCATTAATGTACTCCCCTTGGTTAAAACCAAGGTTTCTTATTAAGTTATGTATATGTGTGGGTCTGCGTACCCTTAAGCCACTTGTCAGAGTTAGAAGCCGGTTCATGGAAGGTTGGAGAGCGGGACCACTTGGAGAAGCACCTTTCTGAGGTGGTAGCATGCCAACTCAAGCATATGAAACAAGAATTTGCACTTATAAGGGTGCCCTAGGTGCATACTTAGGATTAAATCCATGATCACTTGTTTTTTATGAATATTTGATATGTGGATGTGTGATATAGGTTATACCTTAGATATATGATATTTCAAAGGTATTATATATACTTAGCATATATTATTGATGAGACTAAAATAAAATCCCTCCTTGTTTTAATTAGGTCGATAAGTGTGTGACATTAAGAATGACTCGCGTAGCCTTCCGTTGTTATGGCCTTGATGAGCCAATCTTAGATTGGATGGGTTTGTTGTGTTTCCCACAAGACTCATTCAGCAAGGGATTGGTGATCATGGCAAAGACATTTGCCGAACTTTGGGGTGGACTATTGTATGGCCTTATTGTGTTTTCTACAAAGGGCTATGTTAAGAATCCATCCTCATAACGTAACAATTAGATTTGACCTAACTAGAGTATATAGCTTGTTGTGTTTTCCACAAGGTTATAACTCTAGAGGCTGAATGACTAAGAATTACATGGATTGCAATTGGTAAAAGTTACTTACCTATTAAGTATGGGATGATTTGTTGTGTTTTCCACAAAGTCATCACCATAAAGTTAATAGGGTCTTAGTCCCCACTAGGATTTCATTGTGATATCCCGTCTTTGCATAATGAGGGTTATGCAAATTCGTCAAAAATTAATGGGAGCATAAATTAAGATGAAAGACCATATCTTAATTTTAATGAATGTCTGTAATGTTATATTAATAAAATTATATCTCAGTTGTAGAATATGATGATAAATCGCCATTTGTATGGCATATTAGATGCCAAATAGCTTAATGGCACACACTTCTTAGTCTAGTTTAGAACTAAGATAATTGTTCTCATAGTTGGCCAATTAACTATCCTAATTGAGAAGTAGGTGTCTTCTAAATTATCTAATGATGTGAAAGATAAGATCTTACCTTATAGACAAGATGCATTATTTGCCTTAAATAGATGTTAGTCTCTATGAGATATAAATTGTAGAGACAACATAGATAGATGGATATGAGATCCATCACGGCTCATAGTGATGAGCTAACTATGGGCAAGTTAGAACAACAATATATCTTAATTACTTCTAGTTGGTGAGACCAATAGAAAGAAGTAAAATCGTTAGATAGAAATAGGAGATAGTTAATAGTAAAAGAATGTGGTCGAGATAAATAAAGCCAGAATAAGACAAAATTCTTACATTATCATGATGATGTAAGTGGAAGAGGAAGTGCAAAGTGTATTATACATAATGCAAATGTGGAGCTTGAGAAGTTTCATGTATCCAAGTCATTGACATTTACTTGTTTTAAATATACACTTAATAGTATTAGATACTATATGTGTATATCATAATATTAGATACTATGGATGCATCTAATGGTATGAGATACCGGATATAGATCTTATATCTACAAGGAGTTGTAGATGATGGCAAGTAAATGAAGGCTTAATAAAGAAGATGTTGACTTACATATGAAATGATGCAAAAGTTGCATCATTACTTGTGGGAGGTACAAATCTTTAATAGTCTTATGGAGATGTCTTAATAATTAAGATTGCTATTATATCCTTCTACAAGAACATTATATGATTTCCTGCTAAAATAAATGTTGATTTATTCTAAGCTAGGGAATTGATAGATGTTCTAAAAGATTGAATGGCAAAGTGTTTGCCAATGGGAGCTTAATGAATTGTTTAATCATATTTGATATGCTAGCTCTCATGTTATGTGTGATTACTCCTTTTAAGAGGAAATGGGTTGATTTAGATTAATCTACACTTTAGCTTTATGTAGACACGGATAATGGGTTAATGAGTTGTTAGAACTTGTACATCTAAGTGTATATTAGCCCATATCTTGTAAGGCTAAAGAAGAATATTTCTACTTCATTATTTCAAAGATGATGTCTCTAGGTAGTATGGATATATGTACTTTATGAAGTACAAATCTAATATCTTTTAGAAATTATCTGAAATTAAGAATGAAGTAAAGATACTAATGGAATATTAAAACTCTTTAATGAGATCGAGGAGGGGAATACTTAAGTACATAATTCACATATAATTGAAGGACAATAGAATCTAATAGATACCTTTTTACACATTTTAACTTAATTGAGTAGTTAGAATGAGAAGTTATATTATGTAAGACATAATATGAACAATGACACGCTTTGCAAAATTCCTCTTTGTCTATTTTTGGCTAAGTACTCATTATAACCACTTGATCTTAATAGGTACTTTCTAAGTCTGTTTTGATTATTCTATATAAGATATGGAAAAGGGGTTAAAACTTGACCTTAAGCAAGTTATGGTTTCAGAATGTCCGACATGGTGAAGAAGTATAACTCTAACAAGTTGGAATACATGACTATGAAGTGTTGGCTTGTGGGATATCCTAAAGAAACTTCTGGATATTAATATATCACCCTTATGAATAAGGGTATGTGTTGCTTAGCTCACTATATTTCTAAATGAAAAGTTCATTCTCAAGATAGATAATGGGAGCAAGATATATATGGGAGATGTTCTAGTCCCACAACCCAAGGACACTTCTATTAAGGTACCAGTTAATAATTACACAAGGACAGTTCATAGGTCTTTACTTGTGTCCATTCAACCTAAGAGATACGTGAGACATATCTCTGATGGATGAAATGAGACATAAGATAGAAAGGATATTGATCCTAAGATCTATATAGATGCAATATAAGATATTGATTTTAAAATGGGAAGAGACAATAAAATTTGATATAAACTTTATCTATTCTAATCAAGTTTAGAACTTGATAGATCCACCTAAGGGTATAGTATCCAAAAGGAATAAATAGATCACTAAAGAATAGATTGGAGTGGATTAGAAGGTAGAGACCTTCAAATGTGAGAATAGTTTAAAAGGATATCATCAAAGTCAAATGGTTGACTATGATGAAATCTTTTACCTATTCTCTATTCCATGGATTAATCCATTTGGATTTTAATTGTTACACACTATGATTATAAGATAAGCTAAGTGGATGTTAAGATAGTGTTCCTCTAATGTATTTTGAAGAACAGGTGTATATGATACAACTATAGGGAATCAAGTCCCAATAACATCCAAGAAGAGTGTGTATTAAGTTCATTTATGGACTGAAGTAAAATTTTCCATAGATCGTATATAAGGTTTAATGAGATTAAATCTTATGACTTTGTTAAGAATAAAGAGGAGCCTTGTGTGTTGAACAAGATAAGTGGGAGTGTTGTTACTTTCTTGACATTTTATGTGAATGACGCACTACTCATTAAGAATGAAGTAGGTGTGTTATCATAAGTGAGCTTAGCTAACAAATTAATCCTCCAAACATAATTTGGATTTTGAGATCTATAGAGATAAATCTAATAGAAATGCCTAGTTAATGTACGTAGTCACTATAGTCAAAGGGTTTGACATGATAAACTCCAAGATAGGTTTCTTACCTATGTGATGTGGAGTTGATCTCTCTAAAGTGTTGTCTTTGAAGACTTCTTAAGAGATAAGGAGATCACATTAATAGATCATTTATGCCTTTATCATAGGGTCTATCATTAATATGATGCTACGTACATGATATGATAAATGCTCTAAGTGTTATGAGCATTCATCAGGAAGATCCAGGAGAGAGTCACTAGATACTTTAGAGATATATCATTTGGTACTTGAGAAGTACTGAGAATGTATTTTTATACACTGGAGGATAAGACTTGAAGTCTTGTAGTTTTACAAACACAAGCTTCTAATCAAATAAGTTTGATATTACGTCAAAATAATGGTGATGCAGTGAGCTGGATGAGTTCTGTTCGATAGAACACTGTAAATTCTACAACATATGTAAATAAGTTTACATAGTGGTTGCACACTACTTTAGAAGTAATCTAGATGAAGATTTTCATCTACATCTTATATATGAGATTGTCCCAATTTTCTCTACAAATGTACCATTGTTTTCTCAAAACAATGGAGTAGAGCCGATGTCTCATCAGAAGTTTAAAACTTTTGTGGCGATACCATAAAATTAGAGAGATTGTAACTTATAGAGATATAATTAAATATAGAGTATCTACCGCTATTAACATTGCAGATCCATTAACTGAAGCAGTTACTTAAAGAGTGTTTGAGCTTCACCTCGAGCTGATAGAGATCAACCAGATGTGCGATTAGTTTTAGTACAAGTGGGAGATTGATAGAAATATATGCCTTATAAGCCAATCATATATGATATGATTCGACATTTCTATATATATCTTATTCAACTAATTAGGCAAATCTTCATTATAAGCTCTTATTAAAAACAGATTGATTGAAGAAAAAGTGATATAGTTCAACATAAGGAATATTATATTGAAAGATCATCCAAACAACATCGACTTAATAAAAAATTATGCAATAGAATAATGTTTCAAATATGAGAATATTATATTAGTAGGCAAAGTTAATGCATATTGATTGCTTATTCTCATTTGTAATTTGACATTTTATATAATAATTGTGCTGACATACAATAACTTTTTTATGAAAAAAATGTTTGTTGACGTATATATAGTTTGATATAAGTTTTGATTTTAAATTTTTGTCAAACATATTCATGCTATACTTTTTAAAAATTATGAAAATTTTGCTAAACCTTTTTGTGTAATTAAAAAGTTGATACAAATGTATAATTTAGAAAACAAGATTATCAAAATTAAAAAAAACACAACCAAACACCCTTGAAATCTCTTATTCCACCACATAATTCAGTTTCAAACCAGCACATAGTGATTTCTAAACACAGTGCCTTACTTTTAAAATTAATTCATCCATTCTTAAAAATCACGTTTGCATCTTAATCATTTGAATTAACTATCCTTAAGGATTAGTACCATCAAATGATATTCCATATTTTATTCCAATTAAATAAATATGTTAGAAAGCATATTTTTAAAACAAAACTTGTTAAGAGAATATTTGACAAAAATATTTTTGCAGACTAAAATTTCCGAGGCAAAAAAATAAGATTCGACCTTTTGCCGTGATACCGCTGGAGGCACACACCGGTTCTTTAAAAAAAAAAAAAGGCACACACAGGTCGTTTCTGGACAGGTCACGTTCTCCACGGCTCCGTGACAAACCAAACCCCGAGACGTTTGTTGGCGCTGCTCTCCCGCTCTGTCACCGGGATTTATCTCTGCTCTTGTTTTCTTGCACATCAAGAAGGAGTGTATCACTCCTACAGACTTCGTCTTGCTCCAATTAGAATTTCCGGGAGGGAAGGTGTCCTGGGAAATGGGCAAGAATCTCAGGATTAAGACGGCCACCAGAACGCCGCTGCTGAGCCATGAGGTACGGATTTTGCGTATTATTCAGGTCAATATCATCTCCCTTCATCTCGGCGTTTTACCAACTTCTCTGGTTTGATGCCGTTGCCGTTGTACTCACTGGAAAGACAAAGCTAGCCAGGACCTTCTTGATTTGGTATCCGCGATAATTCCATGTCGGTGGAACAGGTTCTATGATATAGTTGAGGAACGTGGAGACTGAAGAGAGAGGAAGCAGCTTCGCCGGTGAAGTGATATCTGGGGAAACCGAAAAGTTGCGGATGCTTGTATTAAAACGTAGTATAGTACTGAACCGGATTGTTGACTGTCCTCGCAGCTTAATATATCTGGGTAATTTGTTTGCCGAGTGTTGTATACGTAAACAACGACGGCTATGTAGAATAAATATCTTTGCTGTATGCACTTTGAAATATCATACACGATGAGACTTGAGAGATCTCTTAGTGTCTCTACTCCATATTCTGGCAAAAACTGAGGCAAAAATAGCTAGAGAGATGAAGAAATTTTGAAAGAAAAACTAATGCGCAGGTTATCTTCCATGACTGCTTCGTCAGCTCATAATATTTCAATGTCTCAATGAACACAGTTACTCTAAGGAATACAGATATCTGCTTTCACCACTTAATTAAGCTGATATTTTTAATGAATAAAGATAGAATGACAGATGAGAATCAATGTTTATACTCTGCAAAGGGGTTTTTCTACCTATATGGTGATGAAAGAGGTTGAAACAGGACTAATATTTTTGTAAACAATTGTTACTGTCTAAGGTGTACACTGTACAGTGTATGATACCAGAAAATTTATCCCTATACCAAAAATCAGAAATGTTTTGTAAAACTGTTCCCATTAGATGTTAGGACTCATTCATGGATGGAACATTGTCAATGTGTCTAGAAATACCATTTGCTCCTTCAGACGCCAAAAGCCTTCAACCATGTATGTTTACCTTCGAGAACCAACATGCAGTATTTATCATGTATTCATGTTACCTCTAGTTAGAAAAATAGAAAATATCAAAAGACAAAAGAAAAAGAACGTGGCAGACCTAAGCTAATATGAGGGAGGGTAAATTCAATATGATTTGGATGATTTAAATATTTTTGAAGAAATTACTCAAATTGACCTGAGTGGAGAAAGAGAATCTAAATGGCCAACCCCAAATAATTTGGAATTAAGGTTGAGTTGAGTATTCAAGTGGGTTTTTATTTTTTAGAGTTTTTTTGTTCCTTGACACCTTGTAGAACCAAATAAACCTTTTTTTGTTAATTCCAAAAGTTTTTCTTTCTTCAAAGCTAGTCTGAATGTTTACTTTTCACTTTTTTAATCTTATTCTTGATGCAAATGAAACATAATTTTTATTTCTGTCAGCCAACTAAATTGTAGAATATGAGAAGCTGGAGAAGATCATTTCCAACTTATTCTGTTTGTTTGTTTTTTGACATTGGATGTTAATTAGTATATTTAAATGTTACACTTCTCATGTAATTTAGTTGTTTCACGTGCTTGAGACTTTTTAAATATCATCCCTAAATATCTTGTCTAAAAGTATATCTACTTGGTTTTTTTGTTTCTTGTGTTTCTCTGTGTGCTTTGTCATATTATAGTGGTGTTGGATCATGAAATTTAGTTTATAAGTTAGCTGACAACTGTTAGGTTTTTAGACAGGGCAGTCATCAAATGGCCTATTATCAGATCTTGAAAGTGGGGATGCTGTGCAGGTGATATTCATTTATTTGTTGTTTTTCACCCTATCAGATTGCTATGCATTATGATTATCTGAAAGGTGGAATTTCTGATGTATTACGATGTGATACAGCCAGCAAATGTTGGGGTTTGTAGAGTATTATCATTGGTAAGGAATTTATTCATTCATGTACAAATTAGAATCTACACCTTTTTGTTTAAAATTTTGTATGTTTCTAGGCCAAACCTGAAGTTGGGAAACTGGTTGTGGGTACAATTGCTTTACTCGCCGCTTCAACGTCAAATATTCTAATTGTATGTATCTATTCAATTGGCTTATATCTTTACTTGAGTTATTGCTTCATTGCTGTCATAAAAGAATTGCAGTTGAAATGATGTTTTTTTATATTAATGGGAGGAATCCCATTACCATATTAGAGGGGGCATAGGTTTCATGGCTATCTTTGGGAAGGCACCAGGCATCATTGAGCACACAAAGGTTCTTAAATGCGACTTGTTTGTATGTTTCTTTTTTGTGATAGGGCTTATAAACTAATATGTCCATATATGTGATTATAATTGCTTAAGATACCCTTCTAGCCTCTAGAGACTATTCCTTCAAGAATCCTATCCCTAGCTAGAATAAGATAATTACTTTTTATTGCCAAAATGGGAATAGGATGCTGCTGTGCACTTATAATCATGTAATCAATTTGGTCACCAGATTAGAAGTTCATTCCTCAGTGGACCATATCAGAGAAGGGTTATGCACATTCTGATTATGAGAAAGGGTCATTCGAGCATATGCACATTTAAATAGATGCCATGTTTGCATACAGATCCTTGCATGCTAGTAACTGGCATAACCCCACATGCTTTTGACACATCACATTGTTATATAAGTAAAATTAACTTATTTGTGTTTTATGATCTGTACGAACATCATTACAACCAGACTTGCTCATGAATCTATCTCGGTGTTTCACTTCTTCCATGTAAACCTTCCCTGGTGGTAATTACATTAACTTGGTAGCTGAAAGCCTTTCGGTATTGCAAAATGTAGCACCCTAAGACCGTATAACTTCCTTAGGCTTCACTTGATGCTGCTCGCTTTGTATGTCAAGGTTTGCAGGAACTGCTGATCTAGTTCTGGTGGGCACCTTCTTCTCATCCTGGCTGATATGGTCAATTTGTGCTTTCTTGAGCCTTGATCAGGCAGGCTGGTCTGTATCTAACTAGCTTCCTTAAGTAATAATCCAGATTAATGCATAATTGCTGATATTATGCCATAATGGTTCTAGTGTCTTCCAATATGAATGAGTACAATGTTGAGAAATTGAACAAGAAATCCACCAATTTGACTTCACCATAAAGTTCAGTGTCTCTCTTGTTACAGAGAAATTGTGTGCCACATGTGACTGTAGTGTTTATGATGGGGAACCGGTTCAATGGATTATAGGTTCTTTTGCATGTCAGTCCTTAGAAGGACTTGTTTGTAGATATATTTTTAGAGGGTCTTTTTTGTAAGTTTGGCTCTCTATATAAGAGCCCCATGTACTCCTGTGGAGATCAATTAATGAGATAGTTGGAATTTTTTAGGAGAACAGTGGCTTAGGTTACTGTAGGGGGCCTGACCCCAAAGTTCTTCTCCGCCCCCTTGATTGGCCAAGGTGGTCTTTCTAATTCTTCTCTTTCTGGAAAGTGCCCTCGTCACCTCCTCATCCTCTCACCTTTGGCCTCTAAGCCTTCATCACCTCATCCCCCTTCATTGGCTCTGTCTTTGTCTGTCTTCTCTTTGATCTGGTTCAATATATAGAATTTGCTTCGCCTTTGTCGGTCTGCCAGATTGAGTGTGTGCAACATTGACATCTTCAGCAAATCACACAGCGCACTGGAGTGTCAACAATTCGCAATCCACGATCAATTGGTCACTTGATTCCAATGTCGTATGGAGCTAATCAATAGCAGATCCATTGTTGACAATGCTTCCAGTGCACCGATTCCCCGGACAGCTCTGTTGGTCTCTCAAAAGACATCTACTCCTGTGCAATTCTGGAATTCTATTTGGATCTTGCGCTGCACCTTCTCCTTCCTCTAGTCTATGGCACCTGGTGAACCTAGTCCGGCTCCCTGGAGCTCTTTGACATCACCACCATCTGCCACCATCTTCCAATCGACGTCGGCAGGGTTTACAGCTTCTAAAGTGTTCCTCCAGCATCTTGGTGAGTCCTGGAGTACTTGCAAAGTCTACCAAAAACACTGTCATCTTCCTTCATCGTTCACCCCCTATTTTCTCCACTTCCATGTAGAGAGAAAAGCTGCAGGGGCTTCAGATCCTTCGGAACTCCTTTCATTGCATGACTAGCCCACGGTTGTTCCTCCTTTTCGGAGTCCGCCGACGAAGTCCCTCACATTGAACGCCCTGCGCTGTTCCCTATTTTCTCTCAAAGAGGAAGATGAACATTCTCCGCACTTGTTGTTTAGCACCTGAGATCTCACAACCCTTGCTGTCATCTTGTCCATACAGTTGAGTGTTGAAACCAAATGAATTTCCCTCTTTTCGAGAATTTGAATTTTGACTATGAAAATGCATGGTATTCGTAGAAGTAGTTGATAATTTAGATTGTGGTACTACCATATAGAAACACTGATGGTTCCACAAATTTTTTAAGTGTTGATATAGGAATTGCCCATCATTTAGATGATCTAAATCACATTTTATTTTTGAGGTTATTTAAGTTCTTTGAAAATAATTTTTTGACCTCTCCCTACTAGACTTGCGATATTTTGGTGTTAATTACGTCGAGTAATTACTCGAACACTCTTGATTAACCGTCACAACAACACATTAATTGAAAGTTATTCATTCACATAAAACAGAAAGTTGGAAGACATATCCTGGCCTCGTAAGATAGGCTTTGGTTTTACTTAAATTTCTTTTTGAGTTTGTGTATTTGATTTATGATTTGGTTTGTTTGTGTTTTTTATCATTAATGACTTAGACTATTTGAGTTGAGTTCTATTTTTTATGTTGTTAGCATTTTGTTATAACTTAAGTGAGTTTTGTTATTAAGATTTATTCTTATTAACATTATTTTGATTAAATTTGATCCAACTTAACATGTTTTTGTAGTCTTTGATAGATATTTTTTATGTATTATTTAATGAAATAATTTTGGTTGGATTATATTAACATTTTGTTAATGTTTAAGTTGTTTATTTGATTTGGATTTTTGTTATGCATACTTATTTAGTCAAGTGGCATTATTCATTTAATTTCACAATTAAGTTAGATCGAACTTATATTTTGCAACCATTGGTGGCATTGATTGCAGAATCGCCGAAATCGGATCAGTCGATTTTGATCCGATTCTCTGCGGAATGACCGATTCCGGGGGGAATTCCTTCCCCAAGAATCGTCTTGAATCGGCTGGATCGATTAGAATCGATCACAATCAGATTCTGACCGATTTCGTCGGAAGTTGGACTGGTCCAGTCCAGTTTGATTCCCGGTCCAATTCTAGACCAGGAATTGAACTGATTCCGGCGCTAAAGGGCCGGAATCGACGCCTGCAGGTTGATTCCCACATAGGAACCGATCTGCGGCGATCCCCCCTCTGCCCCTGTCGATCCCAGCATGATTCCGCCCTCGGAATCGATCGATCTGGCGTAGGATCGCTCAATCCCAGCATTCCGAAGTGATTCCGGTGATTCTGGAACCGATTCCAGCGATTCCGGTGATTCCGCCGGCGATCCTGCAACGATTCTTGGATTCCAGCGATCCCTTCAAGGGATTCTGCCGATCTAAGCTCCGATCCACCTCTATTGAACCTCTTCTTCGATCCTAAGCTGATTGTCGGTAAGATTTCTTTGTCGAAAACCCCGTACGCCTTTTCTTACGCGTTTTCGACGACTCCAAGTATGGTTAAACTCATTGATTTCCGACCGAACATCTATGTTTAAGTTGTAAGAACATTGATTGGATGTTCTTTTGTACGAAAAAAATTTCGGAAACACTGTACGCCAATTTTGACGTGTTTCCGATGACTCCGAGTACGATTAAACTTGCAAATTTCTGATCGAACAACTCCGTTTGAGTTGTGAGAACATCGATTGGACGTTCTTTGTGTGGGAAAAATTCCGAAAACCCCGTATGCCGATTTATGACTCTTTTCGGCAAAAACGTAACTCTTTAAACATACCGAACAGTATGTTCGACAGGTTGTCTGCTTCTTAAACAGCCCCTAAAGCAATTTATAGGATGTCTAATAATTTTCTATGAATTATTTACAATTTTTATAGGTATAAGCAATGGCCGATCAGGGTGATGTGGCACCAGCACGTCCTTTTGACATGGGTTGGGAATACGGCCATATGGTAGACGTAGCCAGAAAGAGAGTGCAGTGCAAGTGGTGTGAGAAGGAGATGTATGGGGACGTGTTCCGGCTGAAACAACATATTACCGGAACAGGTGGGAATGTCAAAAATGTGATAAGGTGTCGAGGGAGAAGAGTGAGAAGATGAGAGGCTATATGACAGGTAGAGCCTCTCAACGATTTATTAAGATTGAGTAGAGGGAGCAGTTGCACGATGAGCTATTTGAGAGGAGGGACCAAGATTTGCCTACATACAAAGGGAAAGGCAAGGGAAAGGCTCTAGCCGAGGCGGAGCCAGAGAGTGAGGACGACTCCACGGACTCTAAGCTTAGAGATGCTACGCACGCTGGCAAGTGTGCATTTGCTGCGGAGGATGACAGGAGGAGGGTCAGGGTCTAGAGCTGACCCAGTTCTTGGTTGATCAGCATCGGCTCGCCCTACCTGGGACTACGAGAGTGAGGGATGGAGACAGGAGCCATGCCGTCATTTTGCCAGTACTCGGTTTACACCGAGTGATGAGTATCTGTTTAGGAAACAAAGTGTTGGACAGATGGGGATTAAACAAGTCATGAAGGGGATGAAGACAACAGGAACGGCTACAATCAGAGCCGTTCGCCACATTGTGAAGTGGTTTTTACATGCAGGTATCACTGTTAAAATAGCTTTTATGTGTGTTTTATTTAGTTAACCTTATTTTTTGCTGATTCAAATTTTTTTAACTTAATGTAGGTATCCCAGCACACGTAGCCACCAGCCCTTACTTTCAGATTGCGATAGATGTTGTGGTTGAGGTTGGACCAGGTCTGCAAGCCCCGAGCAACATGCATATATATGGTGGTGGGCTGGAGGAGGAGGTGCAGGAGTTGAGGGAGTGGATGAATGGGTTGAGATTGGTGTAGAAGGAGAGGGGTTGCATAATTATGTGTGACGGATGGACAAGTATCACCAAGAGGAGTATGATAAACTTCTTGGTGTATTGTTTTGAGGGGACCACGTTGTTGAAGTCGGTGGATGTTTCTGGGAAGATTAAAAATGCTGACTACATTTTTTCTTTGTTGGATGCTGTGGTGGAGGAGATTGGGGAGGAGAATGTGGTTCAGGTTGTCACTGACAACGAACCCTCATATAAGGCGGTTGGGAAGAAGTTGATGGAGAAGAGGCAACATCTGTTCTAGGTGCCCTGTGCGGCACATTCTATTGATCTCATACTGGAGGATATAGGCAATGAGGAGAGTGTCTCTACCCTTGTCAGGCAGGTGCAGACGATCACTTCATTTATTTATTTGCATTCCCATCTGCTACATATTATGAGATCACATACAGGAGGACACGATCTTGTCAGGCCCGGTCCTACACATTTTGCCACGAACTTCATTGCGCCGAAGAGTTTACACTGGCACAGGTATGCACTTGTCAGGTTCACCTAGTTTGAAGAGTATTACAACTATATGATGGACCACCTACATAACAAGATAGACCAACTGGATATTCTTGTCAGATTTGAGAAGCAGATCACTGATAAGAGATTTTAGGAGAGGATTGCCTACTACCTAGCAATCATTGATCCACTAGTTGTTGTGCTGAGGTTGTATACTCTAATGACAGGAACAGATGGGCACCTTATATGATGTAATGGACCGGGCTATACTCAAAATAAATGAGAAGGATCTCAGAGGTTATAAAAAATGGCGGAAGATCATAGATGACCGATGGGACAAGACTTTGCACTACGATATCCATGTTGCAGGTTAGTGGGTGAAAAAAATATTTGTGCTTACCTACTTTAAGTTTAGTCAATAATTGTCGGCTTCATATTGTTAATACTAATATTGATAAATTTTTGCAGGATATTTTTTGAACCCCCGCATCCAATATGGAGGACATGTGGTGAATGTTAACGAGGTGATGCGGGGTACACTATCTGTTATTCAGCGTTTCTGTCAATCTCAGCAGGACATGATAGAAGTTGAGATAGAAGTAAATTGGAGTTTAGTCAATAATTTGGAGCCTAAAATTATTAGTTGCCTAATGAATTTTTTTAAATATAATTTTCAGATACAGAGGTATAAGATGAGCGTCGGGGTATACTCAGATGCTGATATGAGATATTCGTGCGACTAAGTGTCACCTGGTATACTTATTTATGATGAAGATTTTATTTACTTATCTTATAAGTTATTGAAGATGCTGGGCTGATTGCTTGTTTTTTTTTTGCAGCTGAGTGGTGGGTTCAGGTGAATACTAGGAGTGGATGTATTCTACTTGCTGCCATTGGTATCAGGATACTTAGCCAGAGCACTAGTTTCTCTCATTGTGAGAGGAACTGGAGTACATTCAACCTGACACATATAAATATGAGGAACAGGTTGACCTCAGACCGGCTGGAGAAGCTGATCTTCTGTCATTACAATATGAGGCTGTGCATCAAGATTATCAATGATCGACAGAAGATCTTTGAGGAGCGATTTGTACAGTTCGCAGGTGGTCCATATGAGTAGAGGCATACCTTCGCCATACCACCACCTGAGAAGGTGGACATGGATCAGATATTCCAGGAGGAGCATGCACTTGCCTCCTGGATAGAGGAGAGGGCAACCAAGGATCATCCAACTGAGTTTGATCCCCAGTTTCACCTACTTCTCAGGATCAGGCAAGCCCTTCTTCTGCCCCAGCAGCTATACAGCAGCCACCTCCAACTTTAATCCCAGCTCCAGCCCTAGCTATAGCCCCAACCGCCGCTACCCAACCTATTCGTAGTCCAGGCAAAACGAAAACAAAAGTGACAACACGAAAAATGGGCGGATATTCAAAGTTAAAAAAAATCTTTAGGTTGTGGTGGGACTTCAAATATGGTTGAAGATATGAAGAGAAGAAAACTGGAGATCAGGCAACCTGTGAGCCCAGATGACAGCACACATGCTTCTTTTCACTCTTCAATTGATGATGACGACGAGTGCATACCAGTGACGCATCCATCAGTAGCTCAGTCGCCTGATTCATGGCAGTCAAAGTCGTATTTCACGTTGGATGAACAGACACCACAACAGCATTTTATGGAGCCACCATATCTAGCATTTTATGAACCTCAGCAGCTGTGGATTCCTCCAGCTGAGCCTACTTACGTGCAACAGTCCGATGCCTACAATTTTGAAGACATGGCATTGTCATTATTTTCATATAGATATGTTCCAATTTCAATTGAGGAGTCACGGAAGAAGCAGGAAGAGGATGACATGGATATTGGTGAAGATTGATAATATGTATATTTCTATTTTTATGTTTTCATGTGATATAGTTGAAATTTATTATAGTTTTTGCATCTCAACACGTACTTAACATCTCTTCATGTTTATTAGTAATAATTCTACGTGGATGCTTGCTAATCTAATTTTATAATTTTTTCTAAACCATTTCCTAATTTTCCTAATTTTTTATGATTTTTTTGAATATTTTTGATGAAAAAAATTCAAAAAAAAACCCGATACAGGCCGATTCCTGGATCGATTTCCTTTCAAGGAATTGGCCAATTCCGACCGATTCCTGGGCTTTAGAATTGGATCTGTCCCCACCGATTCCGATTCCAATTCCGAAATCTATGATTGGTGGTCATTTTTTATGTATTATTTTATGAGATGAAGTTGGTTCAATTATCTTGACATTTTTATCAATGATTGAGTCATTATTTGATTTGAATTTAATCAAATTTGTTTGTTTTATTAAGTTTTGAGTCATCTAGGTGACTTATTCAATTTTATCCATCTTTTAAAGTCTATAGGGATTTTTTGTCACTTTAGAGTAACATATGACATCAAGCGAACTTAAATTTCATTTCATTTTGATTTGAGTACATAGAATTACAATAAATAAGGGGGCATGCAAGTCTTGCTTTTCAATGAACGAAATTAATTTCCATCATCATTGTAAGAGTTTCTATGTATATTTATTATGCATTATTCTTTTTTGACACAGTTTGACATCATTCTGACGGGACTGAGTCAAAATTTTCTTCATATACACCAAAACAACTTGCTTGCATTTGATATACGACAATTTTCGGATTCGTTTGATTTTAGTAGCATTTCGATTTTACCAAACTTGACGGCTTTATAATTTCTGAAATAGCATAATTCACATTTTTAAAAATGCGGACTATTCAATCCCCTTTTTTGAAAAAAGGTAGAATCAAAACCTGTTGATTTCGGCAGCAATTTAGTTTGACTGAAAATATGGCAATATGATTTCCGAAATAACATAATTCACATTTAAAATATGAGCTATTTGGTCCCCTTTTTTGGAGAAAGGAAGGATCTAAACCGGTAGGCCTATTATGCATCAGACTGAATCTTACCTTCTTTTTGAACAAGATTAGAAAATTTTAAAGTTTCTTTCTCCTCCTTTTCCTTCAAATAGGCTTAAGACCTCTCTCTAGCCAACCCTCTATACGTATGCCCATTTTTGAAGGGGCATTTTGGTCACAAAATATGGCCCCCACTAACCCCATTTTCGAGTTAGTGGGGGTGTCACTAGAGCGGGGGTCAAGTTACCCCTCTTTCTTCCATTATTTTTTTTCTTCGAAGCCTTTCTTGGACCTGTTTGACCGGTGGTCAAACACGAGGTTACCTTGGTGACAGTAGCCTAACTTGAGCGGGTACACTAGTGATCGTGGGTGAGTGGGCACCAAGGATCGCCGGATCGGGATCGGACCCTGGATCGGTGGGGTCCGATCCGATCCGGATCGGATCGGATCGGACCGATCCAGGCCGATTCCAATGCAGCCAGACCGATCCAGAATCGGTCTGGATCGGTTTTTTTTTTTTTTTGCTTTTCGAAAAAATATGGAAAAATCGCCAAAAAATCAATAAAAATACATAGAACTCAGGAAAAATGTGAAAAAAATATAGGGAACACTCATTCATATAAAAAATTAACAATCAATCATATAGAACACATATCGGCCCCAATCGCGCACAATAGAACATCATCACGCATCAAATAAGATACATGTTTTTACCGAAACAAACAATCATACCCGACTCCACAAATCAGTACAACACATTCTTCTTACCACTCATATTACATTGCGTGAAATAAACAAAGAAATACATTATACATACGCATCACCACCAACTATGGTAACGTCCGAGTAGGATGGATGCGGATGGATCTCTCGTCTGGTAATTTTGATTTTCTCGCAAATCTCCACGTGATTAGGGTCGGTCATAATCGGCCCGTATCCATAAGAAAATAAAGACTGGCCATGTCGGTAAACTCATAAACTCCCCGATCGGTAGGAGGTGGAGGTAAAAAAGATGCGAGGTGGATAGCCAGGCTGTGTACCACCGTGCGAGGTGCTCGGATAGAAGATGCAAACTCGTCAAAAGCATTCAACCTCGTCCACCGTCCGCCGCCCTCACTCGAACACGAGTGTCTTTTATCACTCAAATCATCCGGACTGCTCCACTCGTCCGAGCACTACTAGTAGAGCCACCCTCACCTCCGCCACCCCCACCTCCACCTCCACCCCCCGTACTGTTGTTCTTGTGCGGGTGGCACAAATTCTTCTTCATCCTCATCCGATGAAGGTGGGCCGAGTGGTCTCGGTGTCAAGGAGATGATGTCGCCGTTTGATACTTATCTTCTTCCTCTTCAATGTAGCACCTCCTTGACTTGCTTCTTTGTGAAGGTAAGCATGCTTTTCTTTAAAGCCCTAAATAATCCACCCGCCTTGGTGGTGGTGGTGGTAGAAGGACCCGAAACCGGAATCCGAGCGGAGCCGTAGCGGCCGGGGCGGAGCCGGATGTCTCTCTCGAGAAGCCGTAGTCCGGGTGGATCGCAAGTGGAGCCGCGCACGGAACTTGACTTTCTTCAACTTCCTCCGCATGTCTTCATCCTCACCAACAACGCCGTTCGAAGCTCTCCTTCGGCCCTACGATCCGTCGTTCGGGTCGAACTCTCGGCTCTCCTCGGCATCCTTGTCTTCCACCCACGCCGCAAGTGGATGTTCTTCTTGGAATAGATATTCCAAGTCCACATCCGCCCGACAAACCCCGAGTAGCTTGGGCACGTGCTCTTTTCTTGGTACAATCCACCCGCAACCGTGCAAATCTCTCGCTCCGATGTTCCTCTCGCCTATCTTTGATATTCTTTATCCTCAGCCTCATATTGTAATGGCAGTAGACAAGCTTCTCCAATCTTTCTGTCTTCAACTTATTTCTCCTCTTCGTATGAATAAGGTTGAAGGTGCTCCAATTTCTCTCTTCTTATCTAAATCAAGGAGATGGCCATGTTGCCATCCAATGTCACGAAATTCTGCGGGTCCGGTGCCATGCTCCTCGTCCGACATCTTATCTACAACACAAAACCATACCAATATTAGGCCAAGCAATTCCAGCCCCCCCCACCTAGGGGGGGGACTGTAAAAACTAAAAAACAGTCACCCCCTTCGGGGGTGACTGTTGAACACCCCCGAAGGGGTGCTAATCACCCCTTCGGGGGTGCAATTCCACCCCCCATTGGGGGTGAAATAATCCCCCCCAATGGGGGGATTTTATCTTGCGCAGCCCCCCACCTGGGGGATCGTAAAAGCCGATCACCCGCCGGGGTGAGCGTCGAACACCCCCGAAGGGGTGCTTAATCACCCCTTCGGGGTGCGATTCCACCCCCATCGGGGGTGAAATAATCCCCCCCCAACGGGGGGATTTACGCCGCACCCCCCCCCCCACCTGGGGGGGGATCAGTAAAATAAACGGTCACCCCCTTCGGGGGTGACTCGTCGAACACCCCCGAAGGGGTGTTAATCACCCCTTCGGGGGTGCGATTCCACCCCCATCGGGGTGAAATAATCCCCCCAATGGGGGGATTTTACGCCGCAGCCCCCCCCCCCCACCTGGGGGGGATCGTAACCACTTCCTTCGGCGGTGAGCGTAACACCCCCGAAGGGGTGCTAATCACCCCTTCGGGGGTGCAATTCAACCCCCATTGGGGGTGAAATAATCCCCCCAATGGGGGGATTTTTATGCCGTGCCCCCCCCCCCCCACCCTAGGGGGGGGATCAGAAACGTCACCCCCTTCGGGGGTATCGTTGAACACCCCCGAAGGGGTGCTAATCACCCCTTCGGGGGAGCAATTCCACCCCCATTGGGGGGTGGAATAATCCCCCCAATGGGGATTTTATGCCGCAGCCCCCCCCCCCCCCCACCTGGGGGGATCGTGTCAGCCACCCCTTTCGGGGGTGATCGTGGTACACCCCCGAAGGGGTGCTAATCACCCCTTCGGGGTGCAATTCCACCCCCATCGGGGTGAAATAATCCCCCCACCCGGGGGATTTTATCTTGCGGCCCCCCCCCCCACCTGGGGGGGGGATGTAAATAATCACCCCCTTCGGGGGTGATCGTGAACACCCCCGAAGGGGTGCTAATCACCCCTTCGGGGGTGCAGGCCCACCCCCGGGGTGAAATAATCCCCCCAATGGGGGATCCCATCTTTGACCGGCCAGGGGGCCGAGGCCCCGGGGGGGAGGGGAAAGGAGATCGAAACCCCCCCCCCCCTTACAAACCTTCTTGTTTAGGGTGGATCGCCCCTCCCCAAGGTGGATCGCCCCTCCCCAAGCCTTGATTTTCTTGGATCGCCCCTCCAAAAGCCGGATCGCCGGATGCCGAAGCCACTAGATCTCCAAGGTGCCTTGGGGGGAAGGGAGAACAAGCCGAAGGGGCAAGTGGGGGGAGAATCGGTCCGGATCGACCCCGAATAGGGGGTGATCGGACTCAAAACAGTACCGGATCGATCCCGGAATCGGTTCGATTCCGGGTCTTCCGGTTTTCCGGCGAATCGGTCCGGATCGACCGATTTTGGGATCGATCCGGGTGGATTGGTCCGGGATCGACCGATCCTATCGATTCCGGCCGATCCAGCCGGGACTCCCGGCTGGATCGCTAATTCCGATAGGAATCGGATCGGTAGGTACCGATCCGATCCAAGAATCGGTCGATCCCGATCCGGATCGACCGATTCTGCAATCACTGGTGGGCACGTGCTCTTCTCTTTTTTTTCTTTTGCCGTTTTTTTGTTGTTGACCTTGTTTGATCCCGGCTTGGGATTGGCACAAGCTGATCCGTTCCTAGGGGGAGGAGGAATCCGACCCTGGAGTTTCTCTTGAATCGATCTAGTTGCCTTGAATCAGCCGATCCACTGGTCTTCATCACTGGGAGCACCAGATACCGTCCTCTGCTCCACCAGGGATTGATTCAAACCATTTTTTGTTTCTTTTTTTTAACCTTTTGAAAGATTGATCTAGGCCGATCTGGGTATGTTTTGCTTTTGACTTGATTGACTGAGCTGACCGATCTTGACCTGGAATTCCTTGTATCAAACCATCATATGTTCAGTGATATCTAAGTGGAATGTCAAGTTCATGAAGTAGAATGTGGTGAAGTTTCTTGGCCATTTATGTATGGCCTAGACCCATTTATTGTTAGGCATCTCTTGAGGATAACACCACACATTCGAGAACCAAAACACATAATACATAAAACGGTGTTGGATTGAGCTGTTAAAGGTGCTCATATTGAGTATTGTTAATTTGTGTGGGTTTTGTTCATGTTGCGTATAGGTGTTGGATTTGTGATGTTTTGTAGTGGGCGTTGGAGTGAAAATTGTGCATGTTAGGTATATATACAAAAGATAAAAGTTGTGTACGAAGGCGCAGCCTATAGTCTCTATACAATTGGATAGGAAATAAGATATTTTCATATTTCAATACCATGTATCACGGATGTTCTATATGTCCTTATCTTTTTGTATTAGTTATGGATGTATTCAAAAAATAGATAAGTTGACATATCTTGGTGCATGATGTTTATGTTAATTACATCGAACAATCGTTCGAACATTCTTGATAAACTGCCATAGCAATCCATTTATAGAAGACATACATCCACACAAATAAACATTTGGGAGCGATGGCTCCACAGACTTGATGGAATGCTAAACTTAGTGTTTTGGATATAATTGGAATTGATTTGGGTTTATTTTGGAAGTTTGATTTGTTTAGTGTCTTTTATCTTCAAATTTATTTTGGATTTAATCTGAGTTGATTAAAGTTCATTTGGAGATTTGGTTTGTTTTGGATTGGTAGTTTATTTTTTTTATTCAGACTTGATGCTTTTTTAATCTTTGAGGTTGCTTAGGATTTAACGAGTTGATTAAGGTTCGTTTAGCAATTTGGTTTGTTTTGTTTCATTAAAACTTGATGTCTTATTGATTTGAGGATTCACTGTTTTTGAACTTGGTTGATTTTTGATGATTTGGCTTGATGCCATTCAAATTTGATTAAAACTTGATGTCTTCTTGGATTTGGCTTGGTGCCTCTCAGTTTGAGATATTTTGATAACCAATTTGTTAGATTTGTTAATCATTCAGATGATGTGTTTTTTGGAGATTCCAATTTGAATTGATGAATTTTTAGATTTGGTTTTTTATGACTTTCATGTTTTTAAATCCTTGATTTTGTTTTGACTTTGTGTCTTTTGAATTAAGGTTTCATTGTCTTTTGGATTTTTTTCGAGTTGAATGCTTTGAGAGTTCTAATCCAGTTTCAGAGTTGTGGATTTTTATCTACAATTTTCAGATTTTGAGGATTTGTTCCTTAGGATCTAAGGTTTTAGACTTGAGTCTTTAAGATTTAAAATATTGTGGGATCATCAGTTTTCAGATTTGGAACTTGGAGTTCCAGGTTTGAGTTTTGAATTTGGTTTCAAACAAAGAGTTTCTTAATCTGATTTTCAGATTTGAGGATTCTGATCTCAATTTTTTATTTAAAAAAAATTTGATTTGAAATTTCAAACGGCACATTTCAAATTTGGAAGCTTTAATATTTATCTTCAGATTTGACATCCTATGTTTCCAAGATTTTGATTTGAGGAAAATGTTATCTGAATTTCAAATTTGAAGCCTTCAGGCTTTGGGAATCAACATGTCAGATTTGAGATTGGGCATTGAAGATTTATGAATCTGGGATTTAATGGTTTTAGTTTGAGACCTTGAAGTTTGGGTTCTGAATATCCAGATTCCTGCCACTTTTCTTCTTATTTTTTTGATTTTGATTGATGGAATTATCTGATTTTTACAGTTTGACTGTTTTCAGATTTTTAGATGTCCCAATTTGCAGAAAATTCAGATTTCCGAACTCGTTAGCATTTTATGATTTTGGAGTCTTCAAATGCTCAGATTAGTTGCATGGATTCTGTTTGAGGTCTGATCCGACCCAAGCCTCAAATCTGACCATCTCTGGTTTTATGTTCAGATTTTTAGGTCTCCAGAATTCCTCAATCGGATTTTTGTTGTTGTTTACAGATTTCCCAACAAATTCAAGTTTTTAAATCCCTCGTCGTTACCAGAGTTATGTTCTTTTGGATTGTCCAATTCTCAAATTTCCCTGAACTTTTTATTCTGATTGAATGAACTGATTTTGAAGGATTCAGATTTTTACTCAATATTTGAAATTTTAGATTGTTGCATTTTTTTATTCAGGATTTATTACAGGTCTTGAAGTTCTCAGAACTTACAGATTTTTAAGTTCCTTAGATTCAGATTTTTTTTTTCAGATTTGGAGATGAGTGGATCTCTTCATGATTAGATTGGTGGTGACCTAGTTTCTATAGTTCAGTTTACATCCCTTCAAGCTCATAGGGCTATTAGAACTCCTTATATCATCACATATGACATTGAATATGCAAGTTTCATTGATCAACATGAATTTCACGCATCAGGGAAGGCATGCAAGCCATAGCTCGCATCATTTGAATATGATATAGCCTCATTAGTCTTTGATGGGCATTAAGGGGTCCATCCAATGCATTAATCTTTTTGGTTAGGTACGAGCATGTAGGCTTAAAAAATTCATGCTCAACCTTTTGTTAAACCTTAAGATTATGAATATGATATGGAATATCATGCGTGATACATGTTACATGTGCTTGGTGCATGTTACATTGATATGCATGTGAGAAGACATGAAGGAGTCATAATTCCCACTTGATTTTGACATGATATATTCTTTCCCGGTATCATTCTCACCTAATTCAAGGGTCGGTTTAGCTTTGTAACATGCATGACCATCTTTCAAATTAGTGAGATTTACCTCCCCTAGTAGATGGAGTTTGATACTCCCTGCCTTAGGGGAAAGATTAGTGTAGCATAGGGACGTGGCCATCTACCCATCCTTGATCGATACACCTCGGGGACGTGCCTGTGTGTCTGTTTGCTATTATGAGGGGGCCAAATTTAATAGGTTTATTTTATTAACATTTTTTTGATTTTATCATGATTAAGATTTTTTTTCCTGAGAGCTTGATGGCCGGTTTGTTTTTCATTTGAGCCTTGATAGCCTGCTTGATTTTCAACGGGCCTTGATGACCTGTTTGAGTTTCATTGGGCCTTGATGGCATGTTGTCATCATTGTTGGGCCTTGATGACCTGTTTGATCTTCATCGGGCATTGATGGCCTGTTGGAACTTCATCTTCCATTGTTTGGAGGGGCTTCAACTTAAATTGCTTTATATCTCAACCAGTTGAACTTCCTGCACTCTTCTGGCTGCTAGTGCATGCCTTGGCATTTGGGCATTTTGGACAGGCCTTTTGGACCTAGTTTGGTGACTGGTTAGGGCAGATTTGCTGCCGGTTTTGTTGGTCTGAACATGGGGGATTCAAGGACTGTTTTGGGATATTTGTGTAGGTCTGGACATGGATATTGTAGATAAAAACAATGGGGTTTTCAGACCTGTATTTGGACTGCGCAGAGAGCTCATTTGTGTGTTTCAGGGGTTGTGAACATAGCATGGTTAGGGGGATTTCAGACCTGTTAAAACTTTAAAGGGGATCTGAACAAGGGCTTTCAAACCAGTATATGGGCGAGTTTTGGGTCTGATTCGGGTCTGTTTAAGGGGACCGAACATATGATTTTTCTGACTGATAGCAGAGGGTTGTTGTACAGTATACAGGGACGTAGAATAGGGGGTATTGGGGTAGCTCAGGAAGGGGCTTATAGCACCCGAACGGGGTATTCGAGCCTTTTTGGGGTGCCCTTGGCCCTATACAGGGACTGCTGTAGACTGGTGATGAGCAGGGCATGGGGATGGGCCGAACGCGCTTCCTTAGCCTTTAAGACCCCATTTGGTACATGGATAAAATTGATGGGGATAGGGATAAGTCACTCCTTGTGACTATCCTTATCCCCTTTGTGTTTGGTTTGAGTTAGGATATGTTTAGAGGATAACCTTGTCCTATGTTTGATATGATATATGATTATTAATTTTAAAATTAATATTTATATATATAAATTATTTGACTGTTAATATAAAATAAAAAATTTATATCATAAATAATACATAAATCATAATGCAAAACATTCCATGTACTAAATGTGATGACTATCCCTCAAAAAAAAGTATAGGGATAAAATATCTCATGTATTAGATGGGATGACTTATTCTCGTTTTATCCTCATATTTTGGGATAAACTTGATTGAGTGAATCCAAGTTAAGTCCCATTTTATTTGCAAAACAAATGGGGGATCGAGGATTAACCATGTTTATCCTTGGTTATCCCAATACCAAACATAGCCTAAAGGGCTTGAATCTTAGCCCATGGAAGAACAGAAAACAGGGGTGTACACAGTAGTGGATAGCCAAAAAGGGATGCCTAGAAGAGGTTATAGGTGAAAAAAGAATATCTTTTAGGATAGGGAAGGATGGGGAAGACCACAGCAAGCTTCTCCTTATATTTACTCACAATTTTCTTTCTTCTTCTTCTCCTCCTCTTGGTGTAGCAGCTGAAATAGCAGCAGGAGCTTCTTCTTGATTCTTCCTCTTCCCCTTTTCTTCTTCTCTTTGGTGGCTCCAAGGCTGGTATGCTGCAAGGAAGGGCTGTGCATAGCAGCAGCAGCAATCAGGAAGAAGGTCACGATCTCTTTTTCTTCCTCTTTTCTTCTTCCCCTTGGTGCACAGCAGCAGGGAGAGGGCTGCTCCTCTTCTCCTTGGCGGCTTGTCCTCCTCATTTGCAGATGGCAGCAGCTGGAGATGATAGGAGGGGAGAGAGAGAGAGAGAGAGAGAGGAAGCCCCTTCACATACTGGCATATGATGTTTTATAGAGGGTTGAGGGCTGATCCAGGCAGATCCAAGGGTTGACAGTGGCTTGCGAAATCCTCAGATCTGAGGGCAGGTGGCTAGGGTTTAAGGGAGTTGGTAGCGCTAGATTCAAGGGCTGAGGATTGCCAAGGATCTTCAAATCTGATGGCGATGGATTGTTTTAAAGAATAATGAAATATTTCTCAATAAATGAGCATTGATTGGATTTGATTGGGTTGCTATCTTGAGAATCCAATTTAGGAAACTGAAGACTTTCCATTCTCTTGGATACCCATATTAGGCATCTTAGATACCCATATTAGGCTCATTTTGTGCCATTTAAGTGGCCAAATAGCAGGCCCATGAGAGTGTTACGAATTTTATTGATTTACAACCTATAAATGCTTCAAAATTGACCTGAATTGAGCTCCGAAAATTGTCTCCGACTTTGCTTTAAAATAGGTCATAATGGGCCCTAAAAAATAATATTTCTGGCACATATTTTCATCTGATTGTTTTACTGAGTCAAATTTCAGTAAATATGAGATTTGCTATTTTCTTTCCTTTGGGTCCAGAATTTTGTCCGAAGTGATCAGACTCTGGGTTTTTGTCTCCTTTCGTGTAAAATTTTGGTGTCAACAACCAAGGATTCCGGAATCGGAGACCGATTCCGATTCCGATTCCAGGAATCGGCCGGAATCGGCCGATTCCTGGGAAGAGAATCGATTCCGGATCGGCCCGGAATCGTTTTTTTTTTAAATTTTTTTTTCGTCAAAAAAATTCAAAAAATTCAGAAAATTTTTTAAAAAATAGGAAATGAGTTAGAAAAAAAATAAAAATAACCAATGCATTCATCCACAGGACCACATCGAATAAATACTGATGAACTCCAATTGAAGAGTTGAAGTTAAGTACATATTCCAATTCCATTGATTCAAAAATCAAAGAGATGATACATCATGAAAAAAAAAATTTACATCATATCAATCTACTACCAAAATCTAGCATATAAATATGGGTCTTCCTCCTCTCCCTGCTGCGCTTCACGCTCCTCCTCGTGCTCAGTCTTGTATCCTGTCCGAGACCATATCCATATGAAAATAATGCCGATGCCATGCCATCAAGGTCGTATGGATCGGATTGCGGGACGACCGGGACGTAAGCAGAGGATGGTGGAGCTAGTGGTGTAATCTACCGCCGGTCGGCTGGTCGAATCTTTGAATCTTGTGGCTCCTGTATATAAGAATCATGTGTATCCGAATCCAGCGTGTAATATGGCTTTGGATGCCGTGAATCAGGAGACTCAGCTGCTGCTGATGGCTGCGTCGCTGGTATACACTCCTCGTCATCATCACCTGAGGAGTGAGAAGGAGCTGCGTCTTTGTCATCGGCCGACAGGACGCCTGACCTCTAGCTTCCTTCTCTCCACCTCTTCAGCCATCTCTGAAGTACCAGAAGGTCCGGAACCCAAAGTTTTTTTCAACTTTGCAAATCCTCCCATTTTCCGTGCAGTCATTTTTATTTTCGTTTTCCCCGGACTGCGAATGGGCTGGGTAGCGGCCTTGGGGCCGGAGCCGGAGGTGGCTAAAGGCAGGTGGTCGCTCCATGTTGGCAGGGCGAAGAAAGCCTGCCCCGAGCACGATAAGTAGATGGAGGTGGAGGTGGAGCATCCTCCTCGGCTTCAACACCATCCAACTCTCCTTCGACCCGTACGCGGTCATCGGGATCAAACTCGGTGCGTGATCCCTTGCTTCCCTCTCCTTTATCCAGGAGGCAAGTGCATGCTCCTCCTGGAATATCTGATCCATGTCCACCTCCTCGGGTGGTGGTGTGGCGGAGGAATGCCTCTGCTCGTATGGACCACTTGTAAATCGTGCAAATCGTGCCTCGCTGATCTTCTGTCGATCCTTGATGTTCTTTATGCGCGACCTCGTATTTGTAATGACGAGAAGACCGGCTTCTCCGGTCGGTGCGAGGTCAACTTTGTTCCTCCTTTTCGTATGTATCGGGTTGAATGTACTCCGGTTCCTCTCGCGATGGGAGGAACTGGTGCTCTGGCCGAGTATCCCGATACCGATGGCGAAGTGGATTCCATCCACTCACGGTGTTCACCCGAACCCACCACTCACCGCAAGAAAAAAAAAGAAGAGAAAAGGTAAACAATTAGCCCATCATCTACCATAACTTATATGAAAAGAAAATAAAATCTTCATCAAGCTATTACTATACCGGGTGACACTTTGTCAATCGAATATTTCGAATCGACATCCGAGTATACGCCGACCCTCATCTTATACTTCGTATCCGAAAATTTTATAAAAAAACATTAGTTGCACAGTAAGGCTACTCCAAGGTATTGAATGAACTCTAACTTACTTCTATCTCGGCCTCTATCCCGTCCCGTCGAGATCGGCGCGTACACCGAATAACATCGAAGTGTACCCCGCATCACCTCGTTGTCGTTCACCACTTTGTCCTCCATATTGGATGCGGGGGTTCAAAAATATCCTGCAATATTTTATTCGTTAACACTGTGAATAAGACACTTATTCGGCAAAAATAATTTTTTAACCAAGTTTCCTCCACCATGTACATCGTGGTGCAAGGTCTTATCCCATCAGTTACCTATGATCCTCCACCACTTTTTGTAACCTCTGGGATTTTTTTCTTTGATTTTCAGCTTTGCCCGGTCGATGGCATCATACAACGTGCCCATCTGGTCCCTATCATCTGAGTCTACCAACCTCAAGACAACTACCAGTGGCTCAATGATTGTCAAGTAGTAGGCAATCCTCTCCTAAAATCTCTTGTCAGTGATCTGCTTCTCAGACCTGACAAGAATCTCCAACTGATCTTTCTTGTCGTACGGGTTGTCCACCGTATAGTTGTAATACTCCTCGGAATCGTGAACCTAACCAATGCATGCATGTGCTGGTGTAGACTCTCCAACGCAATGAAATTCGTATCAAATCGAGTCGGACCGGGCCTAACAAGATCGTGCCCTTCTGTGTGTGATCTCATGATATATAGCAAGCGGGGATGCGAATAAATAAAAGATGTGATCGTCTGCGCCTGCCTGACAAGTGTGGATACACCCTCCTCCTTGCCTATATCCTCTAATATGATATCAATGGAATATGATGCACAGGGCACCCAGAAGATGTGCTTCCTTTTCTCCATCAACTTCCTCCCAGCCGCCTTATATGATGGTTCGTTGTCAATGACAACCTGAACCACATTGTCCTCCCCGATCTCCTCCACCACCCCATCCATCAGAGAAAAAATGAAGTCGGCATTTTTTATCTTCCCAGAAGCATCTACCGACTTCAAGAATGTTGTCCTCTCAGAACAGTACACCAAGAAGTTTATCATACTCCTCTTGGTGATACCTGTCCACCCATCGCACATAATTGTGCAACCCCTCTCCTTCCACACCAACTTAAATCCATCCATCCACTCCTTCAACTCCTGGACCTCCTCATTCAGGCCAGCACCGTATATGTCTGCTGCCCGGGGCTTGCAAACCCGGTCCAGCCTCACCCACGACATCCACCATCGTCTGGAAGTAGGGGCTGGTGGCTGCATGTCTTTGGGATGCCTACATCGAAGTTAAAAAATTTGGGCTCGAGCTAAAATTAAGTTTAAGTAAATAAAACACACATAATGTAAATTTTAATTTAAAAAGTGATACTGCGTACGTAAAACCATTTCAGAATGTGGCGAACGGCTCTCTTTGGAGGGGTTGCTGTTGCCTTCACCCATTTCATTGTCTGTTTAATCCCCATCTGCCCAGGACTCTGTTTCCTAAATAAATACTCCTCAGTCCGTGTAAATTAGTCTTTGGTAGAAAGTAGAACGGCGGTGTGGGTCCTGTCTCGTGGTCGGTCTCTCGGTCTGCCCAGGGTAGGGCGAGCCAATGTCTTTCGATCGACCCCGGGCGGGTCGACTGCGGACCGGACCCTCCTGCTCCTCCTCCTCTGTCGTCCTCACTCGGCGAATGCGCGCACCGTTGGCGTGCTAGTACGTCTAGGCTCGGAGTCGAGGACTCGTCCTCGCTCGCTCCGACTCGGTGGTGCCTTCCTGCCTTTCCCTTTCGAGGTAGGCGAATCGCGGTCCCTCCTCCTCTGGAGTAGCTCGTCGTGCGACTCCACGCTCGATCCTGTGACCCGTTGAGAGGCTCTGCACCGTCATGTTGCCTCTCATCTCCTCGCTCCTCACTGAGCACCTTGTCGCATTTCTTGACATTCCCGCTACTGTTCGACGATATGTTGTTTCGGTAGGAACACCCCTCCGTTCATCTCCTTCGCACACCATTTGCACTATACCCTCTTCCTGACGGGTCTACCGTATGCCCGTGTTTCCAACCCGCGTCGGAAGCACGTGCGTGCTGCATCACCTTGATCGGCCGTTGCATATATTTGCAAGAATTGTAAACAATGCAGTAAAGATGATTAGATAACATAAAAATTGGTTTAGACATTGTTCGGAAGCGAGACAACCCAAGTAACGCACCATTCGGTATGTTTAAAGGGTTACGTATTTGCGGAAATGGTCGTAAATTAACGTACGGGATATCAAGATTTTCGTCTGCAAAATGGACTTAAACGGATAGTTCAAAACTTGGACGGACTTGTTCGGTCGGAAATTACAACGTTTAACGACGCTCGGACTCGTCGGAAACGCGTAAGAATGGACGTACGAAGTTTTCGGCGAAGAAATTTTACCAAAAACCTTAGAAAGATCGAAGAAGAGGTTGATTCGAGGCCGGTCCGAGCTTGGATCAGCGGAATCCCTTGAAGACGTCGCCGGCTTGGAATCGCCGGAATCGCCGCCCGAATCGCCGGAATCGGTGGAATCCATGCTGGAATCGACGAAATCGGCCCGGAATCGATGCTGGCAGCTGGGATCGAGGCTGGAATCGCGCCGGAATCGCTGGATCGAGCTTCTGCCGCCGCGGGATCGACAGAATCGACACCCGCGGGTCGATTCCGGCCCTTTAAGGGCCGGAATCGATTCGATTCCCGGTCCAGAATCGAACTGGGAATCGAACCGGACCGGTTGACCCGGTCTTCCGACGGAATCGGTCGGAATCGGATCGATTCCGACCGATTCCAGGCGATTCATACCGATTCTGTGGAATTCTTCCCGAAATCGGTCCTTCCGCCTGGACCGATCCGATTCCGGAATCGGTCGAAATCGGACCGATTCCGCCGATTCTGCAATCCATGTCAACAACAGACTATATTATATTGATAGATGAGACAAAAGGAGTTAATAAGAAGTTAAGGGCCCGTTTGGGAACTACGTAGAAGTGCTTCTGTCAGAAGCACCTCTACAAGGAAGGTACTTCACTTAGAAGTACTTTAAAACAGAAGTGAGTTGTTTGGGAACATTTTTGAGATACACAAGAAAAGTACTTCCACAAAAACATGTCAAATGAATATATTAATAAAGTTGAACTAAAAACTGGATTTTTCAACATTGTTCATGTCTCAATGTAAAAACACTTATTCTTTACAAAAATATAACTATTGTCTAAAAATTTGACTTGCCAACGAATCTCTGAATGAGGCCATCGCTTGTCTATCTTGTTCACGAGGAATCCGTCCTGGCGGTGTTAGTGACGACGTTGTACTTTCGACTTCACTTTCGACGGAAACTCCATGAATAACTCATCTCCTAAATCCACTCTTCGTATGAAATTATGTACTGACATTGAAGCAACAACGATTTGGGCCTGTTTCTTTAATGAATAAGATGGCATACCATTAAGAATTCACCAATGCTTTTTAAGTACTCCGAAACAACGTTCAATAACATTTCTTAGTGACGAATGTATATAATTAAATGTTTCTTCTTTATTTCGAGGATTACGATCACGACGATCTTTCAAATGATATCGATGGCCACGATATGGTGCTAAAAACCCTATTGTATTAGTGAATCCAGCATCCACTAAATAATACTTTCCTGTATACAACCATGCACACTTTTAGATTTTAAGTGAAGAACAAAATTATAACTTCGTAATTGAAACATTTACCTGTAGGTGGCTTTGGAAATCCAGAATGAGGGTCACAAATACAATCTAACAAAATTTGTGCATCATGACATGTTCCTTCGTGTCTGCACTAACAAATGTAAATAACATGTTGAAATCACAGACAACTAGAACATTCTGAGTGCATTTTGTCTTTCGGCCACTTATATATGAAATCTGCTGTGCACTTGGTACTGTTGTCTCAATATGTGTTCCATCTATCGCTCCAAAACAATCTTTAAAAGTAGGCATATATTTGTCATTCTTTGCTATAAACTCAGGTGTTGCATCAAAAGTAGGAGGAACTATGTTCAGTTTTGCATAGACTTGCATTGCTTTTAACACGGTTGAAATGTTGACTACATGTTTCTCCTGAACATTGAAAATGTTCATGCATATCTCGAACCGAATAATTTTTACCAATAATAATAAGAAATAAAGCCACTGCCTCTTCAACTACAACATATCTTGTATCATGTAGAAGGTCATGTTTTCTAAATTCGTCGCGAAAATAGCGAAATCTTTGGAGGCTCCATTCTTAACATATCATAAGATTGCTCCCAATGACCTCCTAAAAGTTCTCGAACTTTGTGAAACCCTCTATGTGGAGAAGTATGACATGATTCTTTTAAAAAACACATTTCATTATAAGTAATCAAACTCGATTTAACAACAACTAATTCATAAAATTCTTCTTCTGATTCACTTGAGTTACTGACACCATCTGAAAGTATTGAACAAGTATCTCACATTGAGTCACATGAGCTGTTTGAAGTCATTCTACATTAATATAGTCAAGTAACACAATCATATGAATGTAAATGACTATTTAAAAAGTCAAACAGTAGACAAATAAACTACATTTGTTTTTATATGAAAGACCAAAGCAGAAAATGAGAATTGTCTAAACAACAAATGTACTAAGACAAACATACTACATGTGTTTCTAAATGAAAGTTAAAAACAGGAGACAAAATAAATTTAAACACTACTTTCTTCTTTCTTCATATGCACTTTCTAGCCATGATAATCTATATTTTGCATCCATCTCTACAAATAATTCTCGATATTCACTTTTTACAAATATTGTAAGGGCCCACATATGCATACGTCCTCCAAACTCTAAACTAGGTAATTCTTCTAACATCTTTGTTACTACACCAATACTTGGTGTATTGCTTGTAGATTATTGTTTTCTCTGCTCCCTTGATTGAACTACTGCCACAAGATTTTCAATGTTTGCGTTCATTCGTAAATCTGTGATTTCTTCTTCTTGTTGCGAAGTGGTGAAGTGGGTCCCGATAAATGTCGTCAGTGCCTCTATCGTATGTATATGCTTGCTCGTCACTTCTATCCGCATGGTCGGGTCTGCTTGATTTGGTTCAATCGGACTCTCGGCACGTGATCGGTGTTCCTTGATGTTGTATGTCCGTCTCCTCGACTTGGTGTGTTCTTGATGGATTTGTTACATTTTCCCTGTTCAATTGTCCCTTGAAATAATTTTGCCAACAAATCTTCATGTTACAAGCCCTTTCTTTTAAACACGCTAGCGACGGGGTGTCTGCATAAGACATAACATATATTTTGTAAGATAATGATAACAAATTGCATTTTGATGTATTCATTTAAAAAATAATACTTACCAAAAGGTAATCACTCCACCATTCCTTAGTAGCTTTGACAGTGTTTTTAGCTTCATCCCATCCAAGACTAGTGGTGTTGTTCTTCAATGCTATCCAAGCTTTGAATTGTTGTTTCAACTTATCCCAATGATTTTTAACTTGTTTCTTATCAAACAACTGTCCGGAGTTGTGATTAAGCTCTTTTATGACGTTTGACCATCCTAACTTTGATAATGAATGCCCACTCTTTTCTTTTAGATCTACTTGAGTCACACATGCCCGGATAAACATCTCATTTGTTTGCAAATCCCAAGTGACTTTTGCCTTTGGAGTAGGATTTTCTTTGTCCATACTATCACGAAAATATAGAAATGAATAATTGAAATGATATAATAGTCAAATCATATACTTTATAAAAGTTGAAACCTTCAACATCATCAATTTGATCACAGCATCAAATAATAAAATCAATGAGCGATGGACAAATATTCTCAAAAATGCTCGTAACATTGTTGTTCTCTATCCTTTCTAGGTTGTAACAGAAGTGCATGCATTTATTAGAAGTCAAGTTATAACTCCTTGATTTCGCCTATGTCCCATTTTTTTCTGATTAGGGTTTGTTTCTTTTGGGCTACTCTTGAATTGTTTGCTTTGTTATAACATGATGTGTTTGTCCTCTTAATGACCTTTTTTTTGTTTAAAATCGGATCTCATTCTGCAACTGGGCTTGTACAAAAAGGTAGACAAGCACAGAGGATGACGACATTCTTATATTTGGATCTAATGATAGGATGGTAATGCTATGAAACTGGGAAATGGGAAATGTTAAATTGGTATTTCAAACAGTAGACCAATAACCTTAGTAAGGTAAAAATGAACCATCCTAACTGAATTTGTATTGATTAAAATCAAGTAAAAATCATGATAGTTACAAATCCGAAATCATAATCACAAACTGTAAGTGATATAAACATGATATGAAAGTTGGGGATAACATTATGTACATAAAGGTCCGGCGAAGAAGAACAGGCGTCAGAGGAGTATTTCGGCGAGCTTCAGGCGCGGCGAAGAGGTGCGGCTTCTGGGCAGGGGAAGAGCAGACGGTGGACGTCTTCTGGCAGCGAACTTCAGGGCGCGGACGTCTTCCAGCGATCGTTGGGCACGGCGAAGAGGCGTCTTCCGCCGATCGTTGGGCGCGACGACGAGGAGCAACTTCCGGGTTAGGCACTGTCTTCCGGCATCTTCCGCGTCGGCGAAGAGGAGACGTCCCGCCGGCGGCTGTCTTCTAGCGTCTTCCGCACCGGCGAAGAGGAGATGAGGAGATGCCGACGGCGCTGTCTTCCGGCATCTTCCGCACCGGCGAAGAGGAGACGAGGAGAAGCTGACAGCGCCAACAGACGAAGAGGACTCTTCGAGGTGCAGCTTCCAAGGCGGCGAAGAGGAGACGAGGAGGAAGACAACCAGTTGGCGCTGTATTCCGGCGTCTTCCAGGCCAACAGCGGAAGATGCGACGAAGAGGAGACGGCGTCGAGCAAAGGCTTCCCGGGATGATATGGGGGCGAGAGACGTAATCCGTCGGGAGTGTTGTTTCGGTTGTTAGAAGGAGATATTTTCTCCTTCTCGCTTCCTCCTCTTCCACGAAGGAGAAGTTACGTTAGTAATGTTCCCAAACGATACCAAGAAAATAAGAAGGCATTCCGGATGAAGCTGAAGTAAAAAAAAATGCACTTCTACGGGGTTCCCAAACGGACCCTAAAACTTTTGAGAAACACTTTAGTTTAAGGGTTTAAGATAAGTAGAACTTATACATAATATATGCATTATAAAATTGATGAAAGTAAAAAGGAAAAAGATTAGGGAGTTAGTTTGGGTGAAATAATATTATCTAAATATCCATCTTCACTTATTCAAAAAGGTGGATTATGTGATGACAATATTAATCATATGATTAAAATATGATGGATGAAGTAGAGATTGACTACAAGATTTTTTGTGATCACAAGATTTCATTAAAGTTGAGAAAAAAATTATCGTACAACTACAAGGCCTGCAATGTTGAATGATAATGAATGTTAGACAATGAAGGAAAAATGTGCTTCTAGGAATGTTAAGATGGATAAGTGGTCATACTATATTAGGTAAAACATATAATGAATATATTACAAAATGTGACTAGGGGCAAATATAGATAAATTGAGAGAAGAGTGATTAAGATAATTTCAACATATTGAATGTAGATCTAAGGAAGCTCCAGTTAAAAGAAATGAAAAAAATATCAAAATAGTAAAAACATAAAAAGGTCATGGTAGATCTAAGCTAACATGGAGGAGAGCAATTCAATATCATTTGGCTAATTTAAATATCTGTGAAGAAATAACTCGAAATCGATATAAATGGAGAAAAAAATCATATAGCTGAGCCCAAATAGTTTGAGATTAATGCTAGAGTTGAGTTGCTTGGTAGTGAAAGTGTGATGTACTCTAAATCTTTTATCTGGCACAGAGCCTAGTGTAGTGTTTGTCTTAAGGTACACGTGTTCACACTATAAACTTAAGGATCTTTGTCTTTGTCACTAATTAATATTATTCACAATTTATTGAGCTACCGGACATATGAAATTCAGCATTAGCTCCTTCATATAAAATGTAAGTGCTTATTTTTTATGGTGCTGAAATTGACAAAACTCTAATGTTTCATTTATCCTCAATCCCCTATTAGTAAACATCAAATTGACCTTCGTCACTTTGCATGAACTAAGCCAAGGTGAATACTGCCTGTCTGTTTAAAGTGATGGGAATAGATAAAACAAAGGGGTGGTGGCAGTTTATTCCAGCTCAGGACATGATCCTGGATCACCCAGGGCCGATCATGATCAGTATTGGGATCATATCAGCTGATTGGCCAATCTTCTGGAAGCCCAGGATTTGCCGAGTCTTGATGGATCCTGACCTGACATGGCTCTACTTGGCCAACTCTGCTGACTTGGTCTGAGTCAGCACGAGTCAGGCTGAAATTGGCCAGCCCAGCCTATTCCAAGCTAGGAATGGTTGATCTTGGCAGATTGGCCTGTATCCAACCTGGATTGGTTGATCCTGGCTGAAGATGGAACTGGGTTGGTCCTCCTGGGAAGATGGATCATATGTGCTGGCAATCAAATTTCTTAAAGAATAGTATTGATAAAGTGAAATCTTAATGAAGATATAGAAACAATGGCTGGGAAATTTTTGTTGAAGCATTTTGGCCTCGTTCTCCCCATTTTTTACATACTAAATCAGTAAAATTGGAAGTATGTGTGCTGTGTTATGGAGGCTAATATCTGGTGAAATTCATAGTCTTTTACTTTGGACCTTGTTTTCTTTCACCATTGTAGATCCACTGTTATATTATTGAAACTGAAGTCAAATGTTCAGATCCCGAATTGTTGCACCTAAGGCCTTGTGTTGCATTCGATCATAGATAGAATTTTATGTCTTGTACTGTTGATATAATTTATTTTCCTTGAACAAGCTCTCTCACTTCCGAAAGATTATCCAAATATATCTAGGAATCGTGCTGCACTAAACCATGCTACTCACAAAAGCATATAAATATGAACTGCTCGTGTCCCAATTCCATGCTGATCAACAAATGGTTATTGATTATGTTGATGAACTGGATTCTAGCATCAT
This sequence comes from Cryptocoryne crispatula var. balansae, assembly GCA_036172225.1. Taxonomy (NCBI): domain Eukaryota; kingdom Viridiplantae; phylum Streptophyta; class Magnoliopsida; order Alismatales; family Araceae; genus Cryptocoryne; species Cryptocoryne crispatula. The sequence continues at coordinate 13,787,518 of CM069919.1, forward strand.
ATTTTTTTAGAGAATTTTTTGGTGTTCTCTGTGCAGCCTAAATTTGGCGGGAAGGTCATAGACATAGTCTCAAGAGATACCAGGACACCAGAACAGCAAGCGGAGGCTTTAGATGCTGTGAAGGATACTATATTCTCTATCTCTGTGATTGTTTTCATTGGGTATTCTTCATGCTTTATACTTTTATGTTCCAGATTCAAATCCTGATAGTTTGTTCACTAATATTATTGAATGGATAGACTTGTCAGTTTTACATTTGTAAGTTTTTTCGTATCCGGTGATATACTGATACGTTTGATCTTTTTATGGTTTAATTTTGTCCTCCATAACGTAGATTGTCCAGAAATTTGATGTTGAGGTTACTTCTTTTCTCATTGATTACTGACTTCTGCATATGAGTCATCTTTCTAAGATTGGGTATGCAGTCTTTTTTACTGTTTCAACTTTTTCATTGAGGACGCATGTGTAATTCAGTGTCTTGTTAGGGAGTTTAGTGGGATACTACTTTGACATCTTCTCTCCTTTCTAATTTGGCTTCCTTTTAGATGATATATGTTGGGATGCCAATGATAACTGATTATCTGATCCGTTATTTAAGTTAACAAACAATTATAAGATAATCCGATAGCTCCTGATAAGTTAGCGGCATCTGTAACAACTAACCCACTAATTTAACAGATACTGAAAATTATACAACTCAAACTGAACCTGTTATCCGATAATGGTATCCATTTGGATGACATATTCTAGGACAACCTGACACCTAATACTTAATTAGTGTCAAAGATAAAAAATATCAAGCCCATGGCTGTGCACATACTCCCTGCATGATTACCATCAAGCCCCAGCCTTAAACCTGTCCCAAACAGGCCTGAAAGTGAAACTATTCCTTAATTTGTCCCAAAACAGGTCCAAAAGCCACTCCCAAATGGCCTTAAACTACTACAAGATAGCCTCCGAAACCTGCCTCGAACCTGTTCTAAAACTGATCTGAAGCTCACCTTAAACCTGTCCCAAAATAGGTCGTAAAAACTACGTCAAGCAAGCCTCAAACTACCTAAAAGCTCTCCCCCCCCAAAAGAGGGCTTTGCAAGCTCCTTTGCAGGCCGATGATGGCTCCCAAACAAGGGCAGTCCAATAACAGGCCTCTAAACAGACCTTCAAAGCAGGCCTTGACAGGCCTAATATCATTAGGTCCAGCAACAGGCCTTAATAAAGTCTAGAACAGGCCCATGAGAAGGCCCAGAACAGGCCCAATAACAGTCCATAAAAAAAAGAATAAAAAAAGGCTAGCGGGAGTGGTGCTTTACACCTTGAAAACAAAAATAAAAAGAAAAGAAAACAAACAAGACTAGTAGGAGTGGTGTTCCATGTCTTGAAACAAAAAAAAACAATTAAAGCTAGCAAGAGTTTATCCACAAAAGAACAACTTTATGGCTTTTATGTTATTCTTCTACGGAGAAGTATTTCAAAAAGTAATCCCAGTTAAAACATGTCCCTATGATGTCCATTGAGTTGATTTATGGAAGAGCCATGCATGATTTTCATGTTAACTAGCTCTAAATCAATGAAGGCAAAAGTAAGGTAGGGGCATGCCCTTTATTTGAAACATACTTCAAAGGCTCTCCAAGTTCCTAAGGAATACATTTCAAAATTCATTGGATGTGATTTATGAATCTTCATGCCCTGCCTTTGAAATCTTGTGTAAAAATTTCCAAATCAATGGAATCTTTATTTCCAAGTGCATCTTAGGTGATATGGAGTAATTAAAAAGTCCCATAGCCTTAACGAAATGAAGAAAAAAAGCGGAGAAACAATAATATTTAATTAAGTAATGTGAAAAGTACTTTTTCTGGTCAAACCTATATTATCCGAGATACAAGGCACCCGAGATGAGGGACCCCTCACCTTGCCTGAGGTGCCTGGGGTGGGTGCTTGAGGTGATATATATTATTTAAATATATTTATTTTAATAATACATATATTTAATATAAATAACTGAAATAAGTACAAAAAATGCTTGTAAAAATTGAAATGAATGCAAGTTAACCATCTAGGCATTAATTATTAAAATGGAATAACAAGGTTATAATTACTACAAAAACAACAAAAAAGACTAATAACATTAAGGTAAAACTTAAAACAAATGGGAAATGAATATAAAACTATTATGAATCTAACAAGATAAGAATACATAAAGTTTACAAACAATGATTTTAATAACTCTGTTGGCATAAATAATTCAAATGCAACAAAAAGAGATAAATTACATTGAAATAAAATTTAAAACAAATGAAAAAGAATACTACAACAATAATGTATTGTGGAACTAGTTATTTCATTCAACATAAATACATTTACGCATAACGAGAATAATGAGTCATGTATATACATATTTATATAAATGTGTTTGACCTCATTAACACCAATTAACTCATTCTTAAACAAGAATGTTAACATCATCCCAATCCAGCTACATATATATACTTATATATATAAGCACCAAGAATACAGCGTCATGAAGACATCTTGGGAGAGTATTCAAAAAATTGATTGTTGCTACTGTTGAAAGCAAAGGTGAAAATCTATGTTACCACCATCTACGGCCGTTGTCGCTGTAACCAAAGGCCACAGTTCTTGATGTTGCTGAGACAAAAAGGAGGAGGTTGCTTTGAGGATTGCCTTCGTTAATACTTTCGAAGGCCGCAACTATTGCTGCTATTGTCAGGAGAAGGAGCCTATGAAGCCCCTGTTGCACAAGAGTCGTCAGGGTCTCGCATAGAATGCCGACTCATGGACGTCGGAGAAGAGGAAGATGAAGTTGATGTCGTCAAGAGTCCTCAACGCCGCCAAAGCCACTTAATGCCATCACTGCCATGGGGATTTGAAGGCACTGTTGGAACTTTTGTTGCCCTCGCCAGAAATGGAGGAGTTGAGCTTGCCGATGATGGGGTAAGATAAAGGAGATCCCAAAGGGTCTCATCGTCATTGTCACAACCTCTTGTGCATAATGCCACCTTCCGAAGCTCAAGCCATCGTCAACATCGTCATGGGTTGGTGTCACTATTGCTCCTGCCTTCTTTAGCTATGCAGAAAATGTAGTGGAAGACGAGACCTTTGGGTCTTGCATAACTGCCTGTGAAAAATGTCACCACCTGCCAAAGGAGGAAGAAGAAGAGCCCTTGTGGGTTCTTGTGTAGCTAACCATCATTGGAAGGGAGTCGCTGATGGACTCTTGCTTGCGCACGACCGTCGGAGAAGAAAGAACTGTGTGGGGAGTTCTTGCCGTGCTAGAGGGAGAGGAGAAAAGGGGAGGAGGAGGAGGAGGAGCCTTCGACCGTTGTCGTCGCCCTTGTTTGTCGCCACCGCCATAAGGAACGCTGCTTAAAAAACCCACCGGAGAAGCCCTAACTGCGAAAACCCCCACGTGGGTCTTTCCTATTGCGTCGGGGAACAAAGATAGAGGGAGGCTTGGGCGCACATGCCCATACACTGGCCCAACAATGGGGTTAGCCGGATCCAGTCACCGGCGGTGGCCTTACCGCCGAGTTTGACTGCGGTCAAGCAACTCTAATAAATATATAAAAGTAGAGAAAAAAATAGGGGAAAATAGGGGTAACTTCACCTCTAGTTTAGCCGGATCTAGTCACTGGCAGTGGCCTGCCTGGTTTGACTGCGGTCAAGGAACTCTAATAAACATAGAAAAGAGGAGAAAACATAAGGGAAAATAGGGATAACCTCACCTCTGGTCCCTTCATCCCTCACTCACACGAAAATGGGGTAGTGGGGGCCAATTTTAGGACAAAAATGCTTTTAAAATTTCTCTATAAATATATCCCAATGGGTCTTATGTGAGGAGGTTGGCTCATTTGGCAAGGAGAGTAGAAGGAGAGAGAAACTCTGAAACTCTAATTCTCAAAAAAGACTAGCAAATTAGAAACAAGGTATGAGTGGCTTAATGGTGCAGTTTGCTATGGGTTTACTCTACCTTTCTATAAAAAGGGGATGGTTTTACTTAACCTTTTAATAAAAAGAGGATGATTTTGTTCTACCTTTTCATTAAAAGTGGACCAAAGTAGCTTGTTAGTTTGGATGATTTTGCTTTACATTTTCATAAAAGGGAACCAAAATAGCTTACTATTTCCGATAGAAGCAACCAATTCAAGTTCGGTCTAGTCGAAATGTTGTCAAAATTTCATGATTTTGCTCTACATTTTTATAAAAAGAGACCAAATAGTTTGCTATTTTGGATAGAAACAACCAATCAAACTCAGTCTAGCCGAAGCACTATCGAAATTTCAAAAAATGCATATTTGCATATTAAGTATACAAAACACTATTAGTATGTTGAAAGAGACAGTAATACATAAAAAATATAACAAATAATTATAAAAACTTTATAACATTTGATGATGAAAATCAATTCCATTCATTGAGGAACAAGGTTTTTATACCTCTCATTCTTTGCACTCCAATGTACATTGTACTCAAGTTGAAATGAAATGAATTCAAGTTCACTTGATAGGATATGCTATTTCAGAAGTGACCTTAAATCCTTATGACCTTTAAAGAGGTGGATGAAGTTAAACAAGTCACATAAATCACTTAAAATTTAACAAAAACAAACAAACATAATTAAACCCAAACTAAATAATAGTTTAATTATTAATAAAATGTTAAGATAATCAAATTAGTTTCACTCTATAAAATAATATTGACCACCAATGGTTACAAAATATATTGAGTTAAATCTAACTTAACCATGAAATTAAGTGGGTGATGTTACTTAATTAAATAAATAAGCATAATAAAAAGTTAAATCAAATAACAACTTAAAAATTAACAAAATGTTAATGTAATCAAACAAAAATTATTTCATTAAATAATACATAAAAAACACATACTAAATGTTACAAAACACATTAAGTTAGATTAAACTTAACCATAATATTAAGTGGACAATCTTAATTAGAACAAATCTTGATAACAAAATTCATTCGAATCATTACAAAAAATAATAAAACACGTAAAAATAAAAATTAATTATTATAAAAAAGCACAAAGCATAAAGAATCGAGTAGGTCATAAAAAATTAACATATAAAAAATATGCTAACAAAACATTAAATAATTACAAAAATCTCAATCAAAATTGTCTAAGTTAAATCCACGACAAAAGACGTAAAAATTAAGTTAAATTAACATATCAAATAACTCTTGATAACTTAATAATTTAATCAAAATAATCTCTAAACTCAAAACAAATCAAATCACAAAATTATATACATGAACTTAAAACAAATTAAATCAAACAAATCCAATTTCATAAGATCACGGGGATGTCTTCTAGTCTTTGTGCTTTATGTGGATGAATCTTTTCCAAGAAATGTGTTGGTGTGATAGTTAATTAATGGTGTTTGAGTAGTTGCTTGATGCAATCAACACTGGAATATTGCAAGTCCAGTGGAGAGATGTCAAAATTTATTTTCAATGAATTCAGATAACCTAACATATAAAAAATGTGGTTCAGATCTTTTAACTGATGGGCGATCCTCATGTCAACACTTAAAAAATCTGCATAACCATCTGCGTTTTTATATATCAATACCACATAAAATTAGCTAATGCTTTTTTTAATATCATATATTTTCATAATCGTCTATGTTAAAATTTAAAATCTAAAACAAAGAATCTTTTTTCTCTGAGAAGTTTCTCTTTGAAAAAAAAAGGTTTCCATGCGAACATAACAACACGATATTACATAAAGTCGAGAAAAAATAAATATACGGCCAATGTTTTTAAGCATAACATCTAGTTTATCACTCTCATAGATTGTAGAATCGGGTAGATCAGATCAGGATTGGCCAATTCCAAGATCGGATCAGTCGGTCTCGATCCGATTATTGCTTGGAGTACTACTTTAGACTCAACTCCTGGCAAAATCAATAAAGAAACGATCGATTCATGTGAATCAGATGACTCCGCTTGGACAACTTAAGTTCTGGTCTCGGATTGATATCGGGCCCGATAGTCACTCTTCGGAGTGACTGTTTGAGGGAAAAATTAACCCTTGAAGGGGCTGTTATCTCCTTTTGCCCGCCCCCTTATGGGGCTATTTGAGCTAATAGTCGCCTGACAGTAGGCTCCTTAAGGGGCTGTTATCTATTGCCCTCCCGATTCCCCTTCTAAGTGCTTAATGTTCTAATTTCTTTTAATGTGATAATATTGTAGACTTTAGATTAATGGTCGACTAAAGAGACAATGATGTACCTACTCCCCATGATATATGGTGGGAAGATAGTACATTGGTGGATGTTAACATGAAAATGGTATAATATAAATGGTGTGACTAATGGATGAATAGGAGAGTATTTTGATTGAAGCAGCATGATATGATCATATCTTAAACATGTGTATTCTATATATTTCTTGAGTTGGCCAATAACATTTTGTTTTCATCTTAACTTAATGTAGGTGTTTCAGCACATATTGTGATGTGGGACGAGGAGGGACGAACCGGCAACGTGGCACTGCAGCAGCCGTCGGGAGGCTCAAAAGACCTAAAAATGTAGGAAATAAGCAAAAATCGGACTTAAACCAGTCAAAACGGGCCCAAAATATGTCGAACCATGCCCGAACCGCCCAAACTGGGCTTGAACTGGCCCCAAAATGTGCTGAACCGGCCTGAACCAGTCAAAAATGGCCTGAACCGGCCGGTTTAAGGCCTGAACCGGCCTCTGGAGTGTCGAACTGGCCCTGAACCGGCCTAAACCGGGTCGAACCGGGCCCCAAACCGGTTTGGAGGCGAACCGGTGCCGGCTCGAGTCGATCGGGCGGACCGGGCGGGCGAATGTGCGTGAGCCGGTGCGCAGGCCGGCCGGGCAGAGGCGAACCGGCACCCAAGCCGGTCGTGTGGTTAGCGCCACTTAACGTGGCCGCTGTCGTGGCCGCTCGTGGTTGGCTGCGGGAGCAGGAGACGCGGCCGGCTCGCCGGCCGCTGCGTACCCCCGTCGGGAGGCACTCGCGAACACGCTCGGGCACATCGTCTTCTGCCCATCTTCGGCCGTGCGAGGGTTCCGCTCGTGGGGCTTCGCGGCATCGACGGCGCCTCCGCGCAGAAGGGGAGGCACCGGGGGAGCACATCGCCATCGTCGTCGTCGTTGGAGCTTGCCGACGCCGCCGAGAGTGGTCGGAGAAGCTGCAGTTGCGGGAGGAGATCGGAGGCCCTCGATGGACGCGGTTGAACCTCGTGCGGGGAGGAAGAGCCTGTGGAAACCTACGGGAGCCGGGGCCGTCGCCGACCTTGCAGGTGCCGACGCCGCAGGGCGGATGAAGAGGGGATGGGACATCGGGTTGGGAAGCTGCTGTCGCCGGAGTGGAGGGAGGTTGCCGGAGCCCTAGCGGGGCCGTACGCACGGATGTGGCCGCAGACGCGGCTCTTCTTCCTCTTCCTTCTTCTCCATCTGATAAGGGTCCGAGAGGGGACTTCCAACATTGGGGTGGTTGGGTGGAGATACTCCAGGGATCGCTGGAGGTGGGGGTGGAAGGGCGGAGGTGGTTGACGTCATTGGGGACGTTGAAACGGACGGAGACGGAGGTGAACGGTGTCAATAGGGTTCAAGCTCGAACCGGTGAAGGGGGAAGGGGCAAGAATGGCTCGGAGGCCGCTGGACGGAGGAGGGGGAAGAAGATGCCCACATCGGAAGGTTGCGAAGGAGACCAGTCTTCACCGGAGGTGGAGCTGGACGACCTCCATCGAGGAGGGGGTGAAGGGGAAAGGGGCAGCACCCCTGCACAAGGGACCAGCCCCTTAGGGTTCCAAAAATTCCACTAACTTCTTTTTCATTCCAATAAGTGAGCCCTCTTAAATAGAGGAGCCCATTACAAATAATACATCCTAAATGACTATTTACATACATGTCCTCGTAAGGACCCAAATTAAAAGAAAAGACTAAAAACAAACTTCAAATATTTACAGTGAAGTCCAAGAGGATGTAAACGCAAATAAACCCCAAAATGGACCGGACCGGGTCCCCATCATATTGCCACTAGTCTCTACTTCCATACCATGGTTGATGTAATTAGGGAGGCTAGACTAGGATCACAAGACCCAACCAGCTGATAAATTTACGTTGTCGGCCTATATGAAGGGGTAGAAGAGTTGAATGCTTGGATTGATATATTTAAGTTGCTCTGGAGTGAGTGAGAATGCACCATGATATGTGATGGGTGGACAAGCATCATAAAAAGATCACCTTGTGAGTTTTCTCACATTACCACCCACCCCGCCTTCCTGCTGCTTTAATCAGAATATTCGTCTATTCATCTATTGATCACCTTTTTGGGTCGGCCTCCCATCCTTTTTACCAGAAGGTCCTCATGTAAATCCTCTATATGTTCAATGCAAAATTTTCTTTGTGAGGTTCTTCCTATGAGGGATGCCTCTAGAGACATCAATTTTTACACTTGTGAGCTAGGCATAATTGATCACCTCATTTATGTGTTCAAATCTATGGTTGCTTCACGTAATTAAAGATCATATTGAGAGACATGATTTGATTAGCCCTTGTCTAACTAGATTTGCGACATATTTCATTGCCTTGAAGAGCTTGTATCGACACAGAGATACACTTGTCCATTTTATTACATTAGCTGAGTGTATTTCCTATATGATTTACCTGTATAGCATGATGGATTAATTGAAGATCCTTACACAGATGAAGCATTTTATAATGGACAAACATTTTGGGAGAGAATTGCATATATTATGTGTCACATCATTGAGCCACTTGTATACGTGTTGCAAATAGTGGACTCAGATAAGTGGGATCCCTTATGATGCCATGGACACAGCGAAGTTAAAAATAAGGGTGAAACATCATAATTGTTACATGAAGTGGTGGTATGGACAAAGTGAAGGTGAAAATAAAGGAGAAGTATCGCAAATGTTACAGGAAGTGGTGGAAAATCATAAATGTTATATGAGATAAAACACTACATCATGACATGCATGCAACATGTAATTCTTGTTATTTTTAATTTAATCATTAGTTGATGCATAAATGTATGACTTATGTCATATGTGATGAATGTATGATATTTTATAAACCTTTGAATGCAAGATGTAGGACAAGTGTGCGATGATCAAGAAGTCCCAAGGTGTATTTTATCTATAATACGACTTTCAAGAACTTAATAGGACAAATGTGAAGTTGAGTTAGAAACAAGTGAGAGTTGTTATTCTTTTTGTTTTCACATTGGAACATTAATTATTTGACAACTTTCATTTTCGGGATGCAATCATATAGAATAAGAGTTAGAGTGTAGTCAAATCCAGATATGAGTTATTTATTTGACAAATTTGCTTCTAGCATGTTAAAACAAACTCTCATTTTATAATAATATTTGATGTTATTGTGATAATAATGCCATCTTCTAATGTTTTTTTTGTCGGCGAGTGGTGGGCTGATGTGAATTCAAGAAGTGGATGAAATTCACGTGCTGTAATTACGATTTGCATTCTGAATTAGATCACAAGTTCCTCCCAAATGCGAGAGAAATTGAAGTACTTTTAACTTAATTCATAACAAGGAAAGACAGAGACTAACATATGATAAGTTGGAGAAACTTTTGTTCCGTCATTATAACATGCGGTTGAGGATAAAGAACATAAAAAACCTCCACAAAATTCAAAAAGAGAGATTTGCAAGATTTCCATGTGGAGCATACGAACAAAGAGTTGAAAGTATTGAAACACAAGCACGTGAAGGAACTATTGAGACGTTGACATGTATTATCTTTACTAAGAGGAGCACCCACTTGTTGTCTAAGTGGAGGAGGTAGGCGGAGCACCTTTAGAGTTCAATCTTGAGGATCGTTCATGGGCTAAAAGGAACTAAATGACATTCAGCTTGAAGATGAAGAGATTTAGTAGCACGTCCCTACTATTCTAGCTCTAGCCCTAACTCCATTAACACGAACAATCTCTCAGGACACAAAGACCATGGCACATAAATTGGGGTGTTTTTCATATTTAAAAAAGACGTATTAGTGCATGGAGATTAAGAGTTCTACATCATAAGTAGAGGAAGCAACAAAAAAAAAGAAAGTTAAAAATTATGTGAGGTCCTACCAGTCCAATAGATAGTACACAAGTATCATCTTCATATGATGACGAGGAAGTGTTCATTTCACCTACATAACAACAAAATATAAAAGGTTCTGGTAGAGAAAGAGAAGGAGACTCTTCTAACAATGCATGCACTAGCAGAGCATGGGCTGATGAGTTGAGCCAAAAATAATATTTGAGTGGGAGAACTTAGCATTGTAATCAGGGATTTTTTTTATCTAGGTGATAGACAATTATCCAAAACCCCTCAAGGACTTCCGTCCATATATTCCAACCTCATCTTCAGCACACGACATTGTGTATGACTTTACTCAGATAGCCCATTCATTATTTTCGTATGAATATGTGCTAATCATGAACTTAGCATTGTAATCAGGGATTTTTTTTATCAGTAGGTGATAGACAATTATGCAAAACCCCTCAAGGACTTCCGTCCATAAATTTCAACCTCATCTTCAGCACATGACATTGTGTATGACTTTACTTAGATAGCCCATTCGTTATTTTCGCATGCATACATGCTAATCATGATAGACCACTCTTAGTGGGCCATCTAAGAGAATTAAGAAAATGAGGATATTATGATGAAGGTCAATTCCATACATATTAGTGAAAAGAAGATATAACATTATATTATGTATCAATATATTATTTGTACCATGTTGTTTGTTACTTTTCTTTATTATTATCATTGTTGTTATTAAGTCATTAAGCTATATCTACATGGCTTGAAAGTGTATTAGATGTTACTTTTGTATTTTCAACAACATTTTTAGAGGGTTTTCTATTTTTTATGATTTTCAATGATTTATTTTTTGAATTTTTAGGCAAAAAGACTGATCCAAAATGATTTTGGATCGATTTTTCTTCTAAAAAATTGGTTGAAATCGACTGATTTGATCTGGATCAATTGGTATGCATTGATTCGGATATAGATTTCAATTTGACGATCATTGACCACTCTTTATCTCTCAATCAATCACTGTCTGAATCAAGATTTAATTGAGCTCCTTCATCATCGTTGCTAGTCTTGTCAGAATCTTTATTAAGGATACATATTCTTTTTTTAGAAATCCTTGTACTTGGATCTTCATCTTCATTAATTCCCATTGCAATTTCTACACCTTTCCATGTCTTCTTCGTAGACAGGACTTTCATCTTCATTTGTAATCCACTCACTGAATTCATCAATGTCATCTAAGAAAATTGGATCCAGATTTGATTTCTCCCATCTTAGATGTCTATCCTTATCTTTTGTTTGTGTTGAACGAATACACGATCATTTAAATTTTTTTCTATTTCAATTTATTTTTCTCTTTATATGAATCTACACAAAATTAAAAATCAATGATGTATACATTATTATATTAATCAATATGTGAACTAACAAAAAATAACTACACACCCTTCTTAACAAACATTAGCTGCTCAAATGTACTTAAGTTACGTTCACAACTGTAATTCGCAACTGTAATTGGGGATTGACATAATGGAATTGGAGATTTAGATAAAACCTACATAATACAAGTGACAGTAAAGTTGAAAATTGCAATGCCAATCGATAATATCTCAAATTGGATCATACATTGCTCCTTTTCCTCTTTCAAGTTTGTTTTGTCTTTTACCGATTTGTCCTTAGACTCCTCGGGGTTAGGTGTGTAAGAGCCTTTCATCTGTGGAGGTAAAAGGAATGGATCATTAACACTCTGTGACACGCCCTGATGTGTATCATGTGAAGATATATATCCATATGGTGAGATTGTTGTCCAAGCTCAAGAAGATTGTCCATCCCTTCTATTTCTTTTATGGTACAAGTTTTTCTACGCTCACTTGTCTTGCTTGTTGCATTTATTACTTTATCTTCTATGTAGCTTCTATAGTTATCCTCTTGCATGTTGTCACGTTAGTCCCTAATCTTGCAATGTTGTTTCAATCGATTCATTATCCCCTTAAACCTTTTTTGGCAAAAAGTACGCCTTACAGGACCCTAGTTTCCAAGATCCAAAGTGTCATATTTTATTCTAACACCCTTAGATTTAAGAGGAGCTCTTGCCATAAAACTTGAAACTTCTTCACTTGTAGTCATAAACTTGGCTTAAGTATTAGAACTTGTTATGATTCACTTGTTTGGTCTGCATATGTTCGAGACATTTTAAAGTATGACTTAAATTATTTAAAAAGGTGAACGTATAATGACAATTCTATACCACTTAAAAATTACTAAGATAAATGAGAAAGGCATATGAGTGTCACCAATTGGATGTGTACACCTCAATCTTAAATCGGTCCCATATGATTGGTGCAAAATACCTAAATTAAACCGAGTTGTTAGAAAAAAATAATCATCTCTAGCCGATCTTATTGTTGTGACGAAGTTTAATAGAAGAAAAAAAATAAAAAAACTCACCTCTAACCGATCTGTTAGAGTGGTGCAAAATACTTGTGGGACGCGTATAAACCGGTGTCTCGGACTCTTGGAAGAGCAGTGCAAATAACCTAAATTAATCCAACATGTTAGAACAATTTTTAACCTCAATCTAGATGTTTAGAATAACAAAAAAAAATCTTGCCTCTAACCTCTAAGGCGTATATTGGAACAATGACCTCTAGGTTGGTAAAGAACTTTAAAATGGATACTAGGACATATACAAGATGTTTAAAAAAGAATAACAATAGAAGATGTAAAGAAACCCCCCCCCCCCAAACACTCACCCCTCGGTGGCCCTATGTACGCAACAAGAAAAAGGAGACGACGGTGTCAGAGCAAGCCGGAGGAGACGGTGGCTGTGACAGTGTGTACTACAGATAGTGGCGGCGGTGACATCTTTGGTTGGGTTTGGCGAGGGTTTTGTTGGCGAGTGGAAGCGTAATAGTCTTGTGGAGGGTTTTCCGGATGTCGAGGGGCTGAGGGTGGGATAGTGGGGTTTAAGTAATTTGGATTTGGTTCTTACTAGATTCGAATATAGATGAGGTGGGTGCCTTGCCCCACTTTGGTCGCTTAGGCACCGAAGGTGCTTGTGGTAGATGTAATGGAGATCCAGTTTCTTAGGTTTTGGGTTTATTTTACAATTATGTCTTTAGAGACTTCTTTGTAAATATTTGAAGTTCTTTTGAATCCTTTTCTTTACATCCTCGTGCTTAGAATGACTTAGCTGTGAATAGTTTTTTTAGAGGTCCCATTTTGTTAAGGGGTGACTCTATTAATAGATCCTTAGACTCCCATAAAAAACATAGAGGAATTTTTGGAAAGGGCTATCAACTATTGTGTTTCTTGTGTGCAGGGGCTTGACCCCAGTTCTCTCCACTCCTTTCAGTGGAAGTTTTTTTCTTCATTACTGGTACGAGGCCAGCTTGCTTCTTCACCACTGGTAGGGGCCGCACTCTATTCCACCCCTAACAGGAGGTTGGTTTCTGATTCACCTCTGGCAGGAGGCCAATTCCATTCACTTCCCTTCTCTTTTTAATTGGCCTCTGTGCTGCCTCCCTTCCCATTCCTAATTATGATGGTCTTTGGTTCATCACCATCGACACTTCTTGGTATTGCTTGGCAACGAGACCATGGATTCGGGCTCATAGTTCCTACAATCCTCGAATCTATGTGACCGGTCTGATAGTGCGGTTTCATTGGCTCTCCCACGTCATCTTCACAGCCACACACAACCTTAGACCCGGTGATTTCCAATCAAAGGTCGCAGGATTCCAACATTGTCTGGTAATTCCCGAGTATCATCCGGTTGATGCAACAACCATATAGTCTCTGGAGCCCTCGGGCAATCAAGCTACCTTCCCTTGCAACCCAGCCATCCAGCGATCCTCGAACACCCTCTGCAACACCTTCCTCTTTCGAATACTCACGACCTCTCCATGTCTTCTGTTGCTACTGCAGCCAGCCTCCATTATCACCTCTCCATGTCTTTCGTTGCTACTGCAGCCAGCCTCCATTGTCATCATTGCCATTGATGTTACCTCAAAATTTAAAGATTTTGGTTTTGAAAATTCATTTTTCATTTGAATTTGAATTAGACCTTAGCATTGACTTCTTAGGAAATAGATGGTATTCCATGAAAGTACTAACTAGGGTCAATGATATGTATAAAATTATAATTTGAGGTTTTCAGGTTCTTTGAAAATTAATTTTGACCTCTCCCCGTCGGATGGTGCGAAGATCCGACGTTAATTATATCGAGATTACTCGAATACCCTTTATTAAGCGTCATAGCAATCCATTGAAATAGAAAATATACATCCACAATAATAAACATTCACACATATGGACATAGGAGAAAATAATCCCATAAACTTGATGGAATGCAAGCACTTTAATTTGTATTGAGTTTCAGTTTGATTAATTTGACTTGAGTTGAATTGAATTGATTTGAATTTTGATTTGATTAAATTGAATTTGTTTGGGTTGAAATTTGATCCATTCATTTTAATTGAATTAATTTATTTGAGTTGCTTATTGATTTAAGTTTGATTCAATTTGGATTTGTTTGTCGATTTCAACTTGGTTTGAGTTTGAAACGGTTTATTTATTGTTTAATTTTCGAATGGTTTGTTTGGCATGAGTTTATCTTATTTAATCCATTTGTTTTATGAATTTTAATTAGACTTCTGGGAATTTTAAATTTAATAGTTTCTGGATTTGTGTGAAATGATTTGAGTTGATTTTGAATTTGCAGGTTTGAGTTCTGCCTAAGAATTTTGGTTTGAAATTGAGTTTATTCAATTTGGTTTACTTGATTGAAATTGGTTTGAACTTGGGTTTATTTGGTTAAAATTGATTTGAGTTAAAACTTGTTTATGGATTGATTTAATTTCAGTTTGTTTTAAATTTGTTTGGTTAAAGTTAATTTGTTTTAAGGTTTGATTTTAAAAAAATGATTTGGATTGATTTAAATTTGTTCAAGTCAGATTTGGCTTGAAGTTTGTTTAGTTTAATTTTGTTTGATTATCTTGAGTTTAATTTAAGAGTTGGATTTGAATTGAATTTGATTGGTGTTTGAATTTTAATTTAAGAAGTTTGATTTAAAATTGCTTGACTTGTCTTTGGATTTGGTTTGTTTATTAAAATTCGTTTGGAAATTTGATTTGGTTTATTTTTGAGAAGTTGAGTTTTATTTATGGGTTGTTATTTTAATCATTAGGTTAAAATTGATTTACATGTGTTGTGATTTAACTTGATTTGGTTTAAATCAAATTTATTTAATTTGGAATCCCTTTGAATTTATTTAGTTGAAATTAAATTGGATTTTGGGATGTGAAAAAAAAATATTAACAGGAGCACATGAATACCCTGCCTGTACGGAGATATTCCACAAAACTTAACTCCGAGTTATTTTTTTCATGGCTTTACATGGGCATAAAAACTTTGGATTTCAGGTATTAACTCGCATAACAATTTTTTAAGATTAAATTTCTTGTAGCCCTTGGTGAGCATTAAGAAATTTATCTCAAATAAATTTTGGGCATCGAAAATCGACCCCACAAAGGAAATTAAACCTCACACGGCCTCTTGTAGGTGTTAAGAGACTTAAATTTGAATGAACTTTAGGGAATCAGAAGTTAACCCCACAATTATCAAAATTTTAAGGGAAAGTAGCTCCGGTCCGTAAGGACTTGTGGAGGACCTCCCAAGGACGTCACCTCATTGACCTATGGTTTAGCGCATGGCCATCCCACGGTCCCAGGGTGAAGATCCTTTTAATTTATGATTTTTTTATTTTTTATTTGTTGAAGGGCCCTGCACTGTGCAGGGGTTCTGTTCAGCCGAACAGGAGGTCCGGTCCACTGTTTGGACCGGACCGGCTCTTTTCCTGGACCGGGATGCTTCAGCGGGGGCCGGCCGGCTTCGCCCGGTCGTGCCTTCGCTTCCCCTTTTTCTTTTGCTTTTTTTTTCTGGCGGGCCCCACCATTAGTTGACCCGGAGGTCAACTCCCCCTTGCACCTCCTCACGCGCACGCGGCTTCTGGCCGCGGCCGCGAGTTTTTTTTTCTTTTTTTTATTCCCTTCCCGACGGGCCCCGCAGCTCATATGTCCAACGTGGACATAAGTCGGGGGAAAATAATCCCCCGACCTCTCCTGTTCACCCGACTGCGGGGGAAGCTCGCACGGCGGGGCTTCGGCGATGGCAGCTTCCAGAGGGGGCGGGGGCGGCGACAGCGGCGTCTGGAGAGGGTTCCGGCGACGGCGACAACAGCTCCCGGAGGGGGTTCCGGCGGCGGCGGCCTCCGCAGGAGGTTATGGCAGCGACGGCGAGTCTCGGAGGAGGTTCCGGCACCGGCGGCTTCCGCAGGTGGTTCCTGCGACGTCAAGTTGCTCCGGAGGGGATGCCGGCACCGGCGGCTTCCGTAAGGGCTTCCTGCGACGTCGAGTTGCTTCGGAGGGGATCCCGATAGAGGTGGCTTTCGTGTGGCCTCCCGGTCTTCAGGAGAAGGTCCGCTCTCCCCCTCTTTCTCTCGGCCTTTTCTTACTCTTTTCGCCCCCCTCCCCCGGTCGATGGTACCTGCATTTATACGGGCTTTCATCTTTCCATCCGCTTCGGGAGACTTTCCGAAAGAAGGTGTCCGGCTTGGAAACGGACTTGGAGGAGGTCTGCAGTAAGCGGGATTGACTCCCCTTCCTTCCATGACTCCCACAGACTTTTTTTTTAGAAGGACTTTCCTTTCCTTATAAGACTTCCACCCTTGGAAGAATCTGGCTTGGCATAGGAATCCACCGAGAATTAGTTTCCCTGCTGACCTGTCCTTGCTGCGCACTGTCTCTCGACCCTCCAAAATAGGAAGAGATGATATTGTAATTGGCTGTTGAGGTGGCGTGGCATGGATTTCTCCAAGATGTCCCTGTCAAAGCTGCACTATGGAGACCAACAGAAAAAGGCCATCGTAATGGGCCTATTTTAGTACTACAATTAGCCCACCAAACATGTGTAACGGGTGCATTGAGCTGGATTTAGATCAACCCTTGATGGGTTAGGCAAATTGGCCTTAATCTTGGGCTATTTCATCCATGAAATGGCAGCCAAAGTGAACCAAACTAAATGGTATATTTGAAAGTTGAACCATATAGCTCATTGGAGATTTGACTTGATTTAATCTTAATTTGAAAATTTTCGGTGTCCACAGCCATCTCTATGCTTTCCTTTGTCTTTGGAACCTCCACATTTCAAGTTTCTTTCTGGCTCCTCCCCTGCTTGTGGACATCACCACCTTCACGCCTGACTGCCCCTTTGTCATCCCCTGCTCCCTTGCTGTCCGGATAAATTTGGCTACAGAGAAGACGCTAGCCGAAGATGCAAACACCCTCACATGACAGATTTGTTGGGGATTGTTGGAGTCTTCGTGTGCTCTCGGGAGCGCCATCAATCTGCCACGATCTTGGGGTCCCACGTCCAGAATCTTCCATGGACCTGTCAATTGTCTTTACGGGTCCTTGTGCGCACTCGCCAGCAAGCATGACCTCCCCTATGTCGGACGCGCCAGGAGAAGCCATGACCCTGGGGGGCAGTTTTAGCATGATCGGCCCAGCTGACAGCTAGTCCAGCCAGTCGGTATAATCAGCTAGCAGTTGGTACAACCAAGTTTACACCCAGTTCAAGCTTGTTCACACCAGTACAGCCCAGTCTAAGCTGCTTTAAGCCTTTTAAACCTGTTTAGACTGGTTCAGCTTCATAACTGGTCAAACCGATCAGTTTAAGGCACCCAAAGTTGGTTTAGATCAATTTTTCACCGGTTCAACATGGGTTTAGGTTGGTTCATGCCTATTTAGATCAGTTTAAGCTCGGTTCCTTTCATTTCAATATGCTTTAGTTCGTTTTGAGCATTCTAACATCATTTTCGCAATCTTTAACCTTATTCCACTGTGCCGTCACACATTAATTTTGGTATTAAAGTTTGGGATTGGCTCATTTTTATGAGTTGATTTTTGAGATACTTTCGTTGACTTCGGCCCTTGGTAGATAAATAAAGCATTGGAGTTTCTGATGCAGATCGAAACTCGAAGATGCATGATGGGGATTTAGTTACTTAGGTTGTGGGTTTATTTTGCATTCTTGTCTTTAGGAACTTATTTGTAAATATTTAAAGTTCTTTTGAGTCTTTTTTGTTACATCCCAGTCCTTAGGACTTACGTGCAAAAGGTTTTTTTAGAAGTTTCTTTTTGTAAATGGGCAACTCTATAAATAGTGTATTACTTGTACTCTCTCTAAGAAAAAAACGTATAGAGGAATTTTTGGAAAAAGCCATTGGCCATTGGGTTTCCTGTCCATAGGAGCTTGGCCCTGGTTCTCTCCACCCTCTCGAGTGGGAGGTTTTATTCTCTACCACCGACAGGAGGCTGACTTGCTTCTTCACCACTGGCCGAAGGCTAACAATCCATTATACCACTAGTAGGAGGCCAACTTCCTGTTCATCCTTGACAGGAGGTCCGTTCCATCTTCTTCCCCTCCCCCTTCCAATTGGCCTCTGCCATTCCCCCCTTTCCTTTCCCCTACCTCTTCCTAGTTATGCTGTCCGGTTTAGGCAGTCCAGGGCCAGTTTGACGCCCTTTGACCAGTTCAACTTGGTTCCAAGGCCGGTTCAAGCATCTTCAGATCGGTTCAAGCTGGTTCAGCATGTCTAGGCCCGGTTTAGGGCTGGTTCAGCATGGTTCAGAACTGGTTCAAGGCATTTCAGTCTGGTTTAGTAGGATTTCAGCTCGGTTCGATTTGGCTTGGTTGGGTATATGCGAGCTATTTGGTGACACTTTTGAGCCTGTTTTCACATATATAGATGGCATCTTCATGCTTGTCCCGCATCAGTACACCTCGGGCATTTTTTGGCGACACAAGGCAGTTTTCAGTTGTCTTGGTGAGCTCCTCTAACAACCGAGAGTCAAACATAGTCAACCATAAAGTTTTTGGACTCAAAGCAGTCAAAAACTTAATTTTGAGATAATTAAATGATTTAATATTATTTTTATAAGTGAAATAATCAATAAATGACTAAATAAATTAAAGATAGTGAATCAAACAGAAATCAACTTAAAACAGAAAACAGACTGCAAATTAACCTAAAACAGAAAACAAGTGAAGAAATTCAAAATAGACCGATATTACATAAAATAGTGAAATTTGTTAGGTTCTAACCCCTATCTAAGAAATAAAACTTTAAAATAAAAATAAAACAGAAGATAGAAAATAAATGAAAAAGAAGACAGAAAACAGTAAATAAATGAAGGTGAAATACAGAAAACAAGAAATAAAAAAGAAAACAGTACATAAATACAGAATAAAAGAAAACAGAACGGAAAACAGAAAGTAATGAAAATAGAAAAGAAAGCTGAAAATAAAAGAAAACAACGGATAAGAGAAAACAGAAAAGAAAACAAGAAAAAAACTTAAAAAAATAGCTACCTGAAACTGGTAAAAAATGACCCAAATAACAGAAAACAGAACAAAAGATGAGAAAAATCTGAAAAAGAACTGAAATCCCAGATATCACAGGTTCAAAACTCAAATCTAAAAGAGTTCACAAGTTCAAAGTTCAAACAAAAATCTGAAAACCCACAACTTCAAGGCTAAAAGCAAGTTCAAATTAAAGTAGATTTGAAAAAAACTCTTGGCCCAGAACTGAAAACTGAAAGTTTATAAGCCCAACACTGAGATCTGAAAACACAAGGTCTAAATAAAAGAAGAATTAAATGGATAAAAGCACCCCAATTGTGTATCCCAACTCCAAAATTACCCAAGTTCACTAAAGTTGGAATCACAAACTCAAAAGCCTTAAGAACGAAATTCACACCTGAAATTTCTCTATTTGAATTCCTATAGCACTAAACACCTCAATTTAAAAGGCAACGAGGCAAACTAAAACAAACTTAAACAAATCCCTAAACCCAAAGTAACTAAAAACAAATAAACCTTGAACCAATCTCAAAACTTGCAAAATACACTTTCCGATGTGGTCACGGGGACATGTCTCCGATGTGTTACCAGGATGAATGGTTTTTGTGCTTGAGTTGCCATGGTTGTTAATCAAGAATGTTTGAGCAGTTACTTGATATGATTAACACCAAAATATTAGAAGTTTGGGGAGAGGTCAAAAGAAATTTTAAAGAACTCAAAACAACCTCTAACAAGATAAAGAACTCAAAACTGATAAGGTCATCTCTATGTGAAGTTTTCAGAACCCACATTGTGAGTTTTTATACATCACACTCGATTAGCCATACTCTTATGGTTCTATCATCTATTTTCAAAACTATGATGTATAACCATAGTCAAACTAGGCATTTCCAAAAATGAAATTTTTTTTTTGACGTTTCTGTTGGAGATGGCCTCTTGGAGACTATTTTTTATTGGGAGTTTGCTTCTTCTCCTTGGGATGGCTTATTGGAGGCTCTAGTTCCCCATTTGATTTTTTTTATTGAGGTGTACCTTCTCTTGGATTTTTGTAGAAATGTACCCAAATCTATCGAAAGTGAATTGTAGTACGAGGCAAGCTTCTGATCTATTAGGGACTAAGCGAGTACGATGTTTACTCTCTTCACGTCTCCTCATGCTGCCTTAGAGTTTATAGGGAATTTGAAAACCTTTTTTACAAGTATGAAAGAGATCAAAACTCAGCCTCATATATATAGAATCAAACTATCGAGACTCGTCCCTGTAAATTATTAGAATTGTTGATATATCCTTTTTAACACTAACGAAACTTTTTAAGCATGTTACCAAAGGCATTTTATTTTAATTAGGCCATCTTTACATAATAAATCTAAGATTCTCCCACTTAACCTATAAAAATAATAAGTATATATTTCAAAAACCAAGTTTTGGATTATCATTTTGAAAACAATTTTTACATGAGCACTTAATTGCAAAATTTGTTCATTGGTTTATTTACAATTCATCTTTCATGCCTAAGTTCAGAAAACTTGTTAACCTAGGTTATGGCAGTTGTACATAATCATTAATATGCATTAATATACTTCCACTTATGCACCATATTATCAACATCCACTTAATTAAGTCTTTAATTTGAGTACACATGAAGTCCACTTTAATGTCATGCTGTTGGCGTCAGATTTTTCAGAAAAGAAAAACAGGAGGGGCAGCACAGCAAAAAAAAAGGGAGAAAATAGAAGAATTGGTCCAGGTCAACTGCCAGCTGGATCGTCCCTTAATTGGGTCAAATCAAGTCCAGTCAGACTCAAAACAGGTCCTAAATTGGGCCCATTGGCACAAATTCTAGCTGGCCCAGTCTTTCTTAATTTAATTGACTGATTTTTAACCCTTGAAGCCCATTACGTACAGCTCATTGAGAGGAAAGGAGAAGTGGGCCGTGGTCAGCCAAACAGGGCCCAATCCAGGCCACATCAGCACTGCCAGCCCACCTGCAGGTCCAGTCCACCAGGCTGTTAGCCGCGGCCAGACCCATCTGCAGGCCCAGTGTGAACAGGCCGCACTGGCCTGCCACCTCAGCAAGGTTGACCGCCACTGCCACCTGTCCATCCACCTCATCTTTATCCCATTTATGACATGGGGAAATCCAAAGGTCAAGTCAACGTGGGGAAACCCAAGAGGCAGGTCAGGCATTAAAATTTTGGGAAAATGCAGGAAAGTAAAGTCCATTTACCCCCACCAACAGCCATCTACGTACTCCACCAGATGCCCCTTCATCTCTCCCTCAGCTCCTATAAAAAGGAGAGGACCGCCCAAGGAAAAAAGGGGGGAAGCTGCTGAAGGAGGCCGCTAGGCTGCCGGATTGAACTGCCACCTGCTGCGCCCTGCTGTCCACCTGCAACCTGCAGTCCAGAGAAAGGAGGAGAAGAGGAGAAGAAGACAAGGCAAGAAGGTATAATGGGTACATCCCTATAGCTCTCTAAAGGCCTTCCTTCTATCTGTCCTACGTGCTCTCTCCCACCCCTTATCCATCCTCACAAAATGCTCTATTTTGGTCCATTTAAATCCCCCTGAATTGGACTACATCACCCCTTGAGCCGAGCCCAATTCAAGCCCACATTTCAGACCATCTGCAGGTCCCTTTCTGGCCCTGACTGGACCACCTGCAGGTCTCCACATCTGACCCCAAACCGGTCCCAAACCAGGCCCCCCAAAATGCCCCTGTGCAGGTTTACTTCGGTCCAACCAAAACCCCATCAAACAGGCCTCAGCCGGTCCCCACACCAGGCCCTGTTCGGTTCCAATTCAGACCCCAAATCAGGTTTTATTTTGGTCACTTGAGCTGACCCCCTAACCAGGTCCTAGGCTCTCCCCTGTCCGGTCTCCAAATCAGACCTCAAACTGGCCTCAGCCGGTCTCCAAATCAGACCCCGTTCAGCCCAAACCAGGCCCCTAAAACCAGCTCCAAGTCAGGCCCTCGCCAGGTCCTGTCTGGTTTCCAACCAGAGCCCAAACCAGGCCTTGATCTGCCCCTTGTGCAGGCCCATTCCGGCCCACCTGAGCCCACTCAAACAGACCCCAAATCGGTCCCAAATCAGGTTCAGAAATGCCCCTTGTGCAGGCCTACTTTTGGCCTAATTAAGGCCACCTGATCAGCCCCCTTGTGGCACATCAAAACTGACCTCAAAACAAGCCCAAAACAGCCCCTTTGCGGCGTATCAAAAAGAAGGCATGCAGCAGCCCCCTTGTGGCTCAAGATGCAGCATATTTGCGGTTCAACAGAAGTGCAGAAATCTGCCATTTTCAGCAATGGTGGGTAGGGGTGGATGTCCCGGACCCTTTCGGAATCCGTACGACGGGCCGATCGTTTGTCCAGGCGGGCCCTTACCTACCATCAAAACAGCGGAGGCACAAGCAAAGTCAGCAGGCCCTTCCGGCCCAAGAAGACCAAGATGGAACCTCCGAGCCCACAAGACCGAAGACCGGCTTTGAATGCCGATGGAACTCAAAATCGGTCCAAGTGGCCTTTAAAAATAATGAAAACAGAAATGCAAAATGCAAAAAAATAAATAAACTAAAGGTGCCTTTTGGACGGCTCCCCCGGGTACGTCCTGGGATGTCGATCCGGACGTCGGCGCGGGCATGCTCCCGTAGCCGATGATCCTTCCCCCAATTTTGGCTAAGTCATTGGCTAGCCTTATTGAATGGGTAAACTTCACCGAGTTAGAAACTAACCGGCATGCTGTTGTAATGCCAAAATTTTATAAATCGGTGAAGAACCTAAATTGGGGGAAGGATTATCATCAATTGTACTCCAATGTACTCCATCTCCCAATGAAATGAAATGATTTCAATATCAAGTTCTGGTGCATGAAGCCGGGCACTCAATAGTAGTCCGATGGGCCGACCGAGATGCAAACCATCAAACAAAATAAATAACATAATCAAATCTGAAAATTCCACATCAAAACATAAAATCAAATCTGAAAATTTAATAAAAAACATAATTAAAACAAATCTAAAATTCAACTCAAACTCATCCCGATTTAATCAAGCAACCAAACCTCCAACAAAGAAGGAACCGGTTTGAACCATACCAAATGCAAAAATCAGATTGCAACCAAATCTAAAACATATCAAAATCAGATTTCAATCAAAATATGTCAAAATAAAAAAAATCATATTTCAATTAAACCTGCAAAAAAAAATCAGATTTGAACAATCTACCAAAAACAGATTCTAACCAACTTCAAAAATCTGGTTTTAGCAATCTGTAAATTCACTTAAAATCCAACGAACCTTGCTCAAATAAATGCCAAAGATCAACCTTTTCAAAAGGAACTAAACAAACAACAGTCCAAACACCCAAAATGGATCAAAGCCAACTCAAAACCAGAAAATTCAGAAATCTGAAAATTCAGAAAATCAACTAAATCAAAAATCCAAACGTGCTTAAAACTCTTTAAGCACATCAAAATTAAAATCAAACTCAAATCAAAACAAAACAAACTCAAACCTCAAAATCAACGAAACCAACTTTCAAGTCAACCAACAAACAAATAAAACAAACCCGAACCAAATCGGTTTGCATCTCATCGGACCCAAAAGGCTGCTGACCTTTTGAGTTCCTTTTTTTTCTGTGGATGTGCATGTCTCCGAAAACATGTTGCTGCGACGGTTAAAGGCGTTCGAGAAGTTGCTCGATGTAAGTTAACACCGGATACTCGCACCATCTGGCGGAGAAGGGTAAAAAATGAAATTCTCAAAGAATCCGAACCTCGGTTCTTATATTTTTAAATTATCACTGGACTACCTAATATTTTAGGTATCATCTATTTTCTTAGATAAGTCCGGAAATGTCTTTCTTTCTAAAGAATAAATGCGAAAAAAAGAGATTCACTTGTGTTTTCAGTTTAGTTTGAGTTGGCTTGAGTTTTATTTGTGATTTTTTTTGTTTTGTTAGGACTTGTTGTCTTTTATTTTGGGGTTTTTTAAATTCAATTTCTTTATGTTTTAGCTTAATACCTTTCAATTTTAGGTATTTTGGTTTCCAATCCGTCAGACTTGTTATCCTTCAGATTTGGCTGGGGGGGTTTCAATTTGAGTTTGAGATTTAGTGAGTGTTTTTGGAATTTTAGGTGTTGGAGTTTAAATTTTGGACTTTGAGATTTATGTTTGGTTTCCATCTTGAATGAGTTTAGTTTTAACTTATTATTTTTGAATTTGGATTTTATTGTTTTGGGAGTTTGCGTTTTGTGAATTTGGTTTGATATTTTGGGCTTTTAATTTCGTTTTCAGATTTGGGGACTTTAAGGTCCTGTTTGGTATAGGGATAACACATAATAGACCTGGTTTATCCCCAATTCTCTGTTTGGTACACACTTAAAAATGAGTTTAACCTGGATTAAGTTAATCCAGTTATCCCCAAAATTAGGGATAAGTGCAGGGATAAGTCATCCCATCTAATACTAAGAATATTTTACTCCCAAAATAAGATTTAGAGGATACGACCTGTGCGAGCTCGGGGGGGGGGGGGGGGGGGGGCACCTCCGCGGGGAATGGGGGGCGAACGCCGCGGTGCCCAGGGGGCTGGGAGCTCCGGGGGGGGATGTTCTTATCGTTCTTCCTCTTCCCCGGCTGGCCTTGCCGCCACCGCCCGGCGTGCTCCCGCCCTTCGTCTTCGGAGCTCCACGCGGGAAGAGGGGACGATAATGGCTAATCTTTCGCTCCGTCGTCTTCTTCCCCACCAACCGGCCGTCTCGAAGCCCCCGAATTCGGCCTATATAAACCGAATTAAGGAGTCGAACACCCACCATCTCACCGTTCTCGAGCCGGGACCATGGCTCGGGCGTCGCCGCGGCCTCGACGATGGCAGCCGCCGTCTTCCTCGCCGCCGTCCTCGCCGGGGTCGAGGCACGCTTGCCCGGACGGCGCTGGGCGCCGCCGACGCAGCCGCGGCGGCCTTCCCCGAACCCGCACAACGCGGCCGCGGAGGCGGCACGAGCCGCCGCCGGCTCCGGCCCGGCGGGGGTGGCCCGGGCGTACGCGGGGCGGAGGTGGGGCGATTGCGCGGCTGGTGCACCGGCCGGCGACTACGGGGAGAACCTCTTCTAGGGGAAGGGGAGGGGAGGGGGAGGGGGAGGGGGCGCGCGGGGGCCGGGAGCTCCGGGGGAGGGGGGGGGGGGGGAACGCCGCGGTGCCCGAGGGGCCGGGAGCTCCGGGGGAGGGGGGGGCGCGCGGGGGCCGGGAGCTCCGGGGGGGTGCGAACGTCGGCGGGAGGGGGCACCTCCGCGGGGGGAGGGGGGCGAACACCGCGGTGCCCGGACTCCGGGGGGCGGGGAGAAGGGGGGCGTCCGCCGAGGAGAAGGGGCCGGGAGCACGGTCCCCGGGGGGTGTCTGCGGGAGGGAGGGAGTGGGGGCACTCTGTCCGCCGGGAGGGAGGTATTATAATAATTTTTTTATTAAAACAATTTGATTTGATTTAAATCGGTTTGATTTAGTTCGATTTAGTTCAGGAGATTTTTCAAACTAAACTAAATCGAACGGGTCCCAAACCGAATCGAACTGAATAGGTTAGTTTGGTTTGGTTTCTCGGTTTGAACCATTTTGTACCCACCTCTAGTCGGGAAGGGGGGGCAGGGTGCGGCTCCACGGGGAGCATCATCCATCTTCGTCTGCCGAGTTCTGTCCGAAGGGGGGCGGGCTAAACTCCGTCGGCATTTAAGCTTATTTTTATTTATATATTTAAATTATACTTTAAATTTATTATATAAATGTGTAAGCGGGTTAAGATGTTTATGAATATGTTATAAATAATAGAATAATCAAATTTAGAGGTTGTATATGATTGGGATTAAATTTGAATTTTCAGATGTAGATTGATTTGAAGAGTATTTAGTTGCAATGTTTCTAATTTAATTAGATTTTAAAAACGAAATTCAAATTTGATTTTAACTGTCATATTTTTAAAATCATTTTATTTATATCTTCAAATTTATATTTATATTTATATTTATATTTATTATATAAATATATAAGTTGGTTAGGATTTTTATAAATATGTTATGGATAATAAAATAAGATAATATAAACAAAGTAAAAATATAAAAATATAGGATTATCCTCGAATTTATTGTTAATATACCAAACATAGGATGGGGTTATCCCTAAACTTATCCTAAGTTCAACCAAACATGATGAGAATAGGATTAACCATAAGGACTAGTTTATCCCTATCCTCGTCAATTTTATCCCGATACCAAACGACGCCTAAGGATTTTAGATTTGAATTCCAGATTTTAAGGCATTGGGATTTGGGAATTTTTGTTAAGTTTCTTTCAGATTTAGGATTTGGTTTGAGGACCTTTGGATTGACTTTTGTCTAGTTTCATTTCTGAGAATTTTTTGATTTGGAATTTCCTGAATGTGAGATTGCTTACATAAAATGTCAGGTTCAGTAAGTCCTCTGTCATCATGCATTTGTCATCCTATGGATGACTGCAGAAAAACGTTTTCTGGTTGTTTTTAATAGATAAGACTTTCTGTTGGCTGCTTGTTAATACGCTCTGCTTCTTTTTACTTTGACATTGCCCATACATTCAAAGCAGACCATTTGTTCACCACCCAAAATAAGTTTATCCTGACAATACGTACTTTCAGTTCAATTTGCACAGCACTACGGGCATGGTTGTTCAGCTCTGCTAGTGAAAGAGTTGTTGCTCGGCTTAGGAGGGATTTATTTAGTCACCTTATTTACCAAGTAAGCATGATATGATGACTCTTTATGAATGGACTCGGTTGCCTTTTATATGTACACCTTTTCTTGTGATTTCAGGAAATAGCCTTTTTTGATGTCACCCGGACAGGGGAACTACTGAGTAGGCTTTCAGAAGATACACAAATCATAAAAAATGCTGCCACGACCAATCTTTCAGAAGCACTACGCAACTTCTCTACTACATGCATAGGCCTCGCCTTTATGTTTGGCACCTCATGGAAACTTACACGTACTCTGTCATTTCTTGTTCATCACTTGTGAAACCGTATTATACTTTTTTGAAAACTTTTTGTTTTACTAATGCTAGAAAGAAGCATCTTGCCTTTGTTGTATGTTCTCGAAATGTTATCTCTCTTAAACTTCAACTCTTGCTTCAGAAAAATATCTATATTTTATTTATTTCTAACTAAGGCAACGAGAACATCTTTTTTGACCTTTGAACCTATGCAGGGTATGTAAGGTTCTGCCATTTCCATATAGTCTGATATTACTTTCTTGGCTGAGAAGTAGTATACTGATAACATATGCAATATCATCGGACTTAGAACCTTTTTGGATTCAAAACCATAGAGATCTATAGCTCACACTTGTCTTACTGGAGACAAAAAAAATGTACGCAGGAAATGGAAGGGGGACAAAGAGCATTATTTTTGGCTAGATCTCTATTGACCCAGAAAACACAAGCCACTTTTTATGATGCCTAATTTGGATTATCAACCAAATGCATAATAAATAGATAAGGTGTCCATGTACAAGCTAAGTGCAGAATATGCAAGTCAAGTTTTAAAGAAACAACATTTGTAAAAATGCATACAAAATTTTCATAACAACATCTTATCCCATGACTCACTGTATGTGCTTTAGTTCTAGATTCGTTGGCAGGTAGTGGAAATTTGTCACATGTTTATTAGACCAGAAAATAGTGTCATGTCTAGTGTGATAGTTAATGGGTCAGCTGTACCAGAAAGCTCATTGTTCTGTTCCTTTTTATTTATCGGCAGTTTTGGCATTGCTTGTTGTGCCTATAATATCCATTGGTGTACGTAAGTTTGGACGTTATCTTCGTGAACTTTCTCACAAGACACAAGCTGCAGCAGCAAGAGCAGCATCTATAGCCGAGGTTAGCATTTTTGTTCCTTTATTTTATTTTCAGTTTCCAAATGCATGAAAGACAGCCACTTGTACCATGAAGTTTACAGTTATCCTGATTGCAGTTCTTACTCACCCAAAAGTACCAGCTTAAATCTGTCAAAGTTGGTGGCTGAATTTGGACTAGAAATGGTTGTTTGATAGGTCTATAGTGCCCTGCAGTTCTCCACATTTCTCATCTCTCTTGCACAAGTATATATTTTTTCTCTCATGTAGATTCTACTTTGTCCTCAAATACGTTCCCAATCCAATACGAGAGAGCATTAATGAGAGTTTGTAAGTTTTTTATAGAGGAGAGATTTATGAGGATAGTAAGCCATGATTTAAGCCTTTAGAAGATGAAAATATTTCAGAAGATTAACATTATAAAGAACTGAGTATGGCCGGAGAGTGGAAAAGCACAAGGCTAGAAATGGAAGTTGATGTCCTTTTAGCAGGGAGGAGGAAGAAGCGATTCTTTAGCCGAGCAGCAGAGGGTAAACCACTATGGGAGAGTGTAATAATGCAGTTTAAGTGTTGGAAGTGTGTGGTCTAGTCTGATGGAGCAGAAGCTTTGGGGTGAGGTGGGAAAGGTACTCAGGAGTGGGTGATGCGGAACAAAATAAAATGGACCGAGAGTTTAGGACTTGTGGACTAGCTCACATCAAGAATTTAAGTCAGATTTTCATAGCGTCAGATTTTAAGTTTCAAAATCAGTAAAGAAAATGTTATTATTAGAAATTGGACCAATGACTTTTCCTTAAAGGATAATAGAAAGAAATCTTAAACAAAACAGTTCTCAACTAACCGTCAACGAATGATATCAAACCATCATTTAACAAAAGCTGATTAAAATAGTTTCAAATACTAGGTTGATCTGATTAGACTCACATTTACACCGACTTCTTTTGAAAATGGGCTAAGAACCTACGCACGGCCGAGCATGGCTTTCAACTAAGGATGTCAACGGGTCGGATACGGGTCGAATAATAGTATTATCCGTATCCGTATCATATAAGGAAAAGGTGTATCCACTTACTGTTCGTTAACTATCGATATCGGGTGTATCTGCGAATTGTATTGTTCTATCCACTTAAAAACGGTTTACGGTCGGATAGCGGACGGTTATCGAATATATAAAGAGATAACATATGTTTGATACAACTTAGTAAAAAAAAGAAGTAAAGATAATTTTACTGATGAAAACATATATAAAAAATGCATATTACAATAAAAAACATCTATTTATAGCAATGTACTAGAAGAAATTTCTTAATTATATATCTAACATAAAACATGAGATATAAAAAATGATTTGTAAGTTTATAGTAAAAATAATTTTTGAGTCTGCAGTAAATAATTAGATGTGCAACACAAAACATGAAATAGAAAAAAATCTTAGTTACATATCCAAAACAGTAGATGTTCAACATAAAATATGAGATAGTCATTCTGCAGTAAAAGTGAAATATCTTCTAGTGGAACCGTAGTGTTTATTCCTATTTTATGTCATCATCGACCATTCGACTGATCACACAGTCGATGAATTTCTCTAGTATAGCAATTCTCTCAGGATATCAAATTTGGCGGGAGGGGAAGAATCCATTGTCGCGTATGTGTACTGCACCGTCAGGAAGCGGAAGAGGAAGAAGACATCGCTGTGTCAGGGCAAGACTTGTCCAATGTTGAGGTCTCAAGGAAGATGGTGAACCGGAGAATTAAGGACAATAAGATTTTCAAAATAGGACATATATATGCTTAGATGTCAGATGGTAAGTTATTGTATTATATATTAATTGACGAATACAGATAACGGTTTTCGGGTTCAGTTTATATTGTATCCATGACCGCATCTGCTAAGATAACGGTTAATCGGTAAACGAACACGGATAGCTTATTCGGAAAATTTAAACTATCTGTTAACTGTTTGTTAACTAACGAACGGGTCGGATAATCGGATAATCGGTAACCATTGACATCCCTACTTTCAACGCATAAAAGAAGAACAAAAGTAAATGTCCAAGGATTAAGGTTAAGGAATATACCTCCACGCCAAAGCGTGGGTGTCGGCTCGGCTGATTGTGAATACCACTACCGTTATACAATCAATGGATTTAGGCTTACAAAACTTTTAGAAAATTAAAGATCCACGTCTCGCAGGATGGTATAGGATCAAACAACTCAAAATGGGGCGTGTTCACAGCCAGGTTGACGAACAACTCCCAGAGAACAGTTCAGGCCCAATCGAACAGCATGTGGACATCTTCAAAAGTGATCCCATAGATTTTTCAACGGAAGGCGTAGACAGAGGTTGGGATTAGAGTCCCTGCGCAAGCAGGGTGGTGCTGGTCTTGGCTGTCAGATCTGGCATCTCCAGGGAGTCGCTCAGACGAGCAGCAAGTACAAGAAATCCGGTGTAACAGAAGACACCACCAACCTTCAGGGGACTATGTCCACACTGAGGGGGTGACCACTGGAAGTGGACCAGTGTAGCAAGACTAGAATTCTGTCACTGTAAACTAAGCGGACTAAATCAGTTAAATGTCAAAGAACCGCAGCACCATTCATCATTTCCCAGAACCTTGGAAAGACCCGAAATCATTGATCCATAACAGATCTCAGCCTAAATAGATGGCATAGCTCCAGGAGCTCATCAATAAGATTTCGACCGAGGAAGGAGGGACAAAACCAGTCGCAAACAGCAACAATGGGTCGCAGGACTAGTTTTGGGAACGTCTCCAACCCAATGTCAAGGCGGACATCCCACGGAACTAGAATAGCCTGTAGATCTCACAAAATCAACCAAAGGAACAGAAGGACTAGTTCTGCAGCGGCCTTCAGCGACATAGCGAGAAGCTGAATCGGAGGCCATGGATCTGGAGTTTTAGCAGACAAATGGAACCAGAACGGGGAGGAATAGTCGAACCATCCAAACAAACCAGCTTAGATCACACTACTTATCTGTGGCGTCCAACTTGGTTTCAACCGAAGGATATGCCAGATCCGGAACGAATCACCTCATACGTGAAGCCAACGACTCAAGCTCTTCACCATGAATGTATATCGAGACTTGGAGGTCTCATTATCAGGGATGCGAAACTTCAGAAGCCGAGCACAAGTTCCGGAGGTGCAAACCGTGGCCGTGGAGGCTACGAGCCAAGCTATCTCCACATCCAGAAATCGGGAGGGATCTTCTTCAGCAATGTCGATAGGGTCTCTTGTTGATGGAGCAGAACTCACCAGAGAGGAGGAAGAACTTCGTTCGAGCTTGGGTACAAGCTCGAAAATGCCATAGAACCATAGCAAGACTACGATCTACCTGACGCTGAGGACTACGGTTAAGGTTTGACTAGGGAAACAACTCTTCTCACTACAAAGAGATGAAGGAGCTCAGGAAGGTGGCCATGGTGAGCTGGAAATCGGCGCTATGGTTCGCCGTAGGAGAGACCTTGCCAGCTGACCGGGAGGAAGAGTGAGAGAGGGCAAAACGGGAGTCTAGAACTAACGCTAAGAATAAAACCGGAAAGCATGGCCATCTGTCTCCCTATCGGTATACATGGCCTTATATAACGCGTGAGGGACAAAAGAGAGAAAAAAAGTTTGTAAAGAAAAAAAATGAATAGTGTGCTATGCGTAATGGGCCGCGGGCGGGGGTTAGCCCATTATGCCAACGGTGACCCAATTTGTGCCATTATGGAGATTAAAATCCATTTCCAATGTCTCCTAGCCATAAATTGTCCTTCCGCCGTCTGTAGACTTTACCATAGCGGTATTGAGATCGGGTGTCCCCATCAGTGGGGTCAGTTTCCAGGGTGATTTCACTGGCACCAATTCCGATTCCGATTCTAGGAATCGGCCGGAATTGGCCGATTCCTGGGAAGGGAATCGGTGGAATCGGTTTTTTGTTTTTTTGAATTGTTTTCTTCGTCAAAAAAATTCAAAAAAATCAGAAAAAATTCTAAAAAATAGGAAATGAGTTAGAAAATTTTTTAAAAATAAGATTAGCATTCATCCACAGGACCACATCGAATAATTACTAATGAACTCCACTTGAAGTTAAGTACATATTCCATTGATTCAAAAATCAAAGAGTTGATTCATCATGAAAATAAAAAATATATATACATTTACATCATATCAATCTACTACCAATATCTAGGATATATATTGGTCTTCCTCCTCTCCCTGCTGCTGTCGATGCTCCTCCCCGCGCTCGATTGTATACTGTCCGGGACCATATCCATATGAAAATAATGCCGATGCCATGCTATCAAGGTCGTATGGATCGAACTGCGGGACGATCGGGACGTAAGCAGAGGATGGTGGAGCTAGTGGTGTAATCCACTGCTAGTCAGCCTGGCCAAATGCTGGATACTGTGGCTCCATAATATAAGAATGCGGTGTCTGCTCATCCAGTGTGTAATACGGCTTTGGATGTCGTGAATCAGGAGACTCGGCTGCTGCTGATGGCTGCGTCGCTGGTATGCACTCCTCCTCATCATCAACTGAGGAGTGAGAAGGAGCTTACCTGCTGTCATCTGGGCTGACAGGACACCTGACCTCCAGCTTCCTTCTTTTCACCTCTTCGGCCATCTCTGAAGTACCAGAACCCAAAGATTTTTTAAACTTTGCAAATCCTCTCATTTTTCGTGCAGTCACTTTTATTTTCTTTTTCCCCGGACTACGAATGAGCTGGGTAGCGGCGGCTAGGACTGGAGCTGGGGCTAAAGCTGTAGGTGGCTGCTCCATAGCTGCTGAGGCAGAAGAAGGCCCTGCCTGAGCCTGAGAAGTAGGTGGAGGTGGAGCTGGAGCATCCTCCTCGGCTTCAACACCATCCAACTCTCCTTCACCTACGCACGGTCATCGGGATCAAACTCACCGTACGATTCCTAGCTTCCCTCTCCTCTATCTAGGAGGCAAGTGCATGCTCCTGGAATATCTGATCCATGTCCACCTCCTCAGGTGGTGGTGTGGCGGAGGAATGCCTCTGCTCGTATGGACCACCTGCAAATCGTGCAAATCGCTTCTCACTGATCTTCTGTCGATCCTTGATATTCTTGATGCGCATGTTGTAATGACAGAAGACCAGCTTCTCCAGCCGGTCTGAGATCAACCTGTTCCTCCTTTTCGTATGTATCAGGTTGAATGTACTCCAGTTCCTCTCATAATGGGAGGAACTGGTGCTCTGGCTGAGTATCCTGATAACGATGGCAGCAAGTGGATTCCATCCACTCCTGGTGTTCACCTGAACCCACCACTCAGCTGCAAGAAAAAAAAAAGAGAAAAGGTAAACAATTAGCCCATCATCTTCCATAATTTATATGAAAAGAAAATAAAATCTTCATCATGCTATTACTATACCAGGTGACACTTTGTCAACTGAATATTTCAGATCAGCATCTGAGTATACGCCGACCCTCATCTTATACTTCTGCATCTGAAAAAAAATTACAAAAAAAAACATTAGTTGCCTAGTAAGGCTACTCCAAGGTATTGAATGAAATCTAACTTACTTCTATCTCAGCCTCTATCCTGTCCTGCTGAGATCGGCAGAGACGCTGAATAACAGCAAGTGTACCCCGCATCACCTCGTTGTCGTTCACCACATGTCCTCCAAATTGGATGCGGGGGTTCAAAAAATATCCTACAAGAATTTATTAGTTAACATTATGAATAAGACAATTATTCAGCAAAAATATTTTTTTAACCAACTAACCTACAGCATGGACATTGTGGTGCAAGGTCTTGTCCCATCGGTCATCTATGATTTTTCACCACTTTTTGTAACCTCTGGGATTTTTTTTCTTTTATTTTCAATTTTACGCGGTCCATGGCATTGTACAACGTGTCCATCTGGTCCCTGTCATCTGAGTCTACCAACCTCAAGACAACT
This sequence comes from Cryptocoryne crispatula var. balansae, assembly GCA_036172225.1. NCBI lineage: Eukaryota > Viridiplantae > Streptophyta > Magnoliopsida > Alismatales > Araceae > Cryptocoryne > Cryptocoryne crispatula. The sequence goes on from CM069919.1 coordinate 13,821,820, forward strand.
ACCAGTGGCTTAATGATTGCCAAGTAGTAGGCAATCCTCTCCCAAAACCTCTTGTCAGTGATCTGCTTCTCAGACCTGACAAGAATATCCAGCTGATCTTTCTTGTCATGCAGGTTGTCCACCATATAGTTGTAATACTCCTCGGATTGTATGAACCTAACTAATGCATGCCTGTGCCGGTATAGACTCTCCAATGCAATGAAATTCGTAGCAAAACGAGTCGGACCAGGCCTAACAAGATCATGCCCTCCTGTGTGTGATCTCATAATATGTAGCAGACGAGGATGCGAATAAATAAATGATGTGATCGTCTGCGCCTGCCTGACAAGGGTGGATACACTCTCCTCCTTGCTTATATCCTCTAATATGAGATCAACAGAATGTGCCACACAGGGCACCCAGAACATGTGCTTCCTCTTCTCCATCAACTTTCTCTTAGCCGCCTTATATGAAGGTTCGTTGTCAGTGACAACCTGAACCACATTGTCCTCCCCGATCTCCTCCACCACCACATCCATCAGAGAAAAAAGGAAGTCGGCATTTTTTATTTTCCCAGAAGCATCTACCGACTTCAAGAATGTTGTCCCCTCAGAACAATACACCAAGAAGTTTATCATACTCCTCTTGGTGATACCTGTCCACCCGTCGCACATAATTGTGCAACCCCTCTCCTTCCACACCAATTTAAAACCATCCATCCACTCCTTCAACTCCTGGACCTCCTCATCCAGGCCAGTGCCGTATATATGTCTGCTGCCCGGGGCTTCCAAACCCGGTCCAGCCTCACCCACGGCATCCACCATCGTTTGGAAGTAGGGGTTGGTGGCTGCATGTGCTGGGATGCCTACATCAAGTGAAAAAAAATTGGGATCTGGCTAAAATTAAGTTTAAGTAAATAAAATACACATAAATGCCAATTTAAAAGTGATACCTGCATGCAAAAACCACTTTACAATGTGGCGAACGGCTCTCTTTGCATCCGTTCCTGTTGCCTTCACCCCTTTCATTGCTTGTTTAATCCCCATCTTCCCAGCACTCTGTTTCCTAAATAAATACTCATCACTCGGTGTAAATCGAGTACTGGTAGAAGTAGAACGGCGGTATGGCTCCTGTCTCCTGGGGTTAGTCTCTCGGTCCCGGGTAGGGCGAGCCGATGCTGATCGGCCCAAAGTTGGGTCAACTCTGGACCCAGACCCTCCTGCTCCCCTCCTGTCCTCCTCCTCAGCAAATGCACGCTTGCTAGCATGCCTAGCACGTCTAAGCTCGGAGTCTGTGGACTCGTCCTCGCTCTCTGGCTCCGGCTCAGCTAGTGCCTTCCCCTTGCCTTTCCCTTTCGAGGTAGGCAAATCGCGGTCCCTCTCCTCTGGAGTAGCTCGTCGCACAACTCCTCCCTCTTCTCAATCCTAACAGCCCGTTGAGAGGCTCTACCTGTCATGTAGCCTTTCATCTCCTCACTCTTCTCCCTCGGCACCTTATCACATTTCTTTATATTTCCACCTGTTCCGGCAATATATTGTTTCAGCCGGAATACCCCCCGTTCATCTCCTTCCCACACCATTTGCACTGTACCCTCTTTCTGACTGGGTCTACCATGTGCCCGTGTTACCAACCCACGTCGCAAGCACGTGCTGGTGCTGCATCACCTTGATCGGCCATTGCTTATATCTGCAAAAATTGTAAACAATGCACTAAAAATGATTAGATAACATAAAAAATGCTTTAGGCGCTGTTCGGGAAGCAGACAGCCCAAGTAACACACCATTCGGTATGTTTAAAGGGTTACGTATTTGCCGGAAATGGTCGTAAATCAACGTACGAGATATCCGGAATTTTTCTCGTGCAAACAACATCCAATCGAATAGTTTAGAACTTAAACGGACTTGTTCGGTCAGAAATCACAACGTTTAACGACGCTCGGACTCGTCGAAAACGCGTAAGAATGGACGTACGAAGTTTTCGGCAAAGAAATCTTACCAATAACCTTCTAAAGATCGAAGAAGAGGTTGAATCGAGGCCGATCGGAGCTTGGATCGGCGGAATCCCTTGAAGATGTAGCTTGGAATCGCCGCCGGAATCGTCGGAATCGGTGCTGGCAGAGCTGGAATCACCGCGGAATCGGTGCTAGCAGCTGGGATCGACGATGGAATCGCCGGAATCATCGATTCCGAGCAACGATTGCGCTGGAAATCGCCGGAATCGAAGGTAGCCCGCCGCGGGATCGCCGGAATCGACCGCGGCGGTCGATTCCGGCCCTAAAAGGGCCAGAATCGGTTCGATTCCCGGTTCAGAATCGAACCGGGAATCGAACCGGTCCAAAGCTTCCGGTCTTCCAACGAATCGGTCGGGATTGACCGATTTCACAAGGAATCGCCGGAATCGGATCGATTCCGACCGATTCCTACCGATTCCGCGGGATTTATACCGGAATCCACCGATCCGATTCCGAAATCGGTCCGATTCCACCGATTCTGTAAACAATGCTGGTGGCTGCTGCCACTCATGAGATAGGCGGACTGCTCTATGCCATCCAGAGCACCTTCAACCCATTTGAAAATGTTGAACCCCCAATGAACAGTGGTGAACCTCCAAGAATTGGTGCTTTACGACTCTTGCATGCACTTACACCCGTATGGGGGAGAGCAATGCAGAGGAGCATGTGTTGCATGCTAATGAATTGATGTACATCGACATCGTGCTGAATGGCCATGCTACAAGGGCGATGGTCGATACCGAAGTTACACATAATTTCATCTCTAAGTAGGAAAGTCATAGATTGGGTCTCCATCTTGAAGAAGATTCCAGCCACATCGAAGCTGTCAAATCCGAAGCCCACTCCACAGCTGGAATTTCAAAAGACGTCACCTTGTGGGTTGGAACATAGGCTGGCATGAGCAACTTCTTATTTGTGCCTATGGTTGATTTCACTATGATACTTGGGATAGAGTTTATACAAACAGCACAGGCAGTTCCTTTACCATTTCTAAGCTCAGTTTGCATAATAGGTGGTAATGCACCATATATTGTATCAGTGGTCCGAAAGGTGAAAGAACTTGTTCTTCTATCGGTAATGCAATTGAAGTGGGGTCTACAAAAAGGGAAAGCTACATTTGCCATGGCTTTCAATACTTAGGAGGATGCCCCTAAAAGAGATGCCAATCTCAAGTCTTATTCCAACTGTTTTGAAGGAGTTTGCTATTATGATGCCGGCAAAGCTGCCGAAGGAACTGCCACCCAAGAGGGAAATTGACCACAAAGTAGAATTAGTACCGATGGTATTGCCTTCTCGTTCTCCCTGTCTATGCCACCTTCGGAGCTTGCCGAGTTACGCAAATAATTGTCCGAGATGTTCGCAATTGGCTACATGCGCCCCTCCAAAGTCCATTCGGCACATCGTTGCTCTTCCAGAAGAAGTAAGACGGGAGCCTGTGCATGTGTGTAGACTGCCATACCTTAAACAAGCTCATCATTAAAAATAGGTACCTCTACCTTTGATTGTTGCTCTTTTTGATCAACTTAGAAAGACAAGTACTTTTTCAAGTTAGATCTTCAATGGACGGCCCTTTTGCATGTAACCTTTTGAAGATGATTGTCGAAGAAGGAAATGAGGCAATTTTGGCACTGGGATGGTCTTAACTTTGTTAACGGAGGTTGTGTTTTTGTACCCAAAGCAAGGAACATATGTCGGTAGTTGATCAAAGAATGTCATGACACCCTCTGGCGTGGGACACCTTGGTATGAGGCAAACTCTGACTCTTCTACAATGATGATACTACTGGCCCAATATGGAGGAAGATGTGGAACAATATGTTTTAACTTATCGTATTTGTCAACCAGATAAAGTGGAGCATTTTAAGCCGACAAGATTGTTGGAGCTGTTAACCATCCCTAACAACCATGGGAGAGTATCTCTTTGGACTTCATTGTGGCGCTGCCCGAATTTAAAGGAATGGGGTCAATCTCGGTATTAGTGGATCATTTCTCGAAATATGCCACCTTCATCCCTGCCCTAACATTTTACAATGCTGAAGAGGCCGTCCAACTTCAGAAGCCCTCATATGCAGCCTAACCAACATGTCTGCATGTGTGTACCAACATGTCTGCATGCCCATGCGTGAGCGCTGGTAAACATGGTTGTGTGCGCTCATGTTTGTGCGCCTACATAGACATATACTACTACCGATCTTAGCATGACAGGATAGAGGCTGAGATAGAAGTAAGTTGGAGTTTATTGACTTTATTCAATACTTTGGAGTAGCTAATTATTAGATAACTAATGAATTTTGTTTAAAAATTTTTCAGATGCAGAAGTACAAGATGAGGGTCGGCGTATACTCAATTGCTGATCTGAGATATTCGTGCGACAAAGTGTCACCTGGTATACTAATTTATGGTGAAGATTTTATTTTCTTTTCATATAAGTTATTGAAAATGATGGGCTGATTGTTTACCTTTTCTTTTTTTTTGCAGCTGAGTGGTGGGTTCAGGTGAACACCATGAGTGGATGGAATCCACTTGCTGCCATCGGTATCAGGATACTCAACCAGAGAGAGGAACTGTAGTATATTCAACATGATACATACAAAGAGGAGGAACAGGTTGACCTTAGACCGGCCGGAGAAGCTGGTCTTCTGTCATTACAATATGAGGCTGCGCATCAAGAATATCAAGGATCGATAGAAGATCAGTGAGGAGCGATTTGCACGGTTCGTAGGTGATCCATACAAGCAGAGGTATACCTCCGCCACATCACCATCTGAGGAGGTGGACATGGATCAGATATTCCAAGAGAAGTATGCACTTGCCTCCTAGATAGAGGAGAGGGCAGCTAGGGATCATGCAGCTGAGTTTGATCCCGATGACCGTGCATGGGCTAAAGGAGAGTTGGATGGTGTTGAAGCCGAGGAGGATGCTCCAGCTCCACCTCCACCTACTTCCCAGGCTCAGGCAGGGCCTTCTTCTACCCTAGCAGCTATGGAGCAGCCACCTCTAGCTTTAGCCTCAACTCCAGCCCCAGCCCCAGCCGCCGCTATCTAGCCCATTCGTAGTCCAGGAAAAACGAAAACAAAAGAGACTGCACAAAAAATGGGCGGATTTGCAAAGCTAAAAAAATCTTTGGGTTCTGGTACTTCAGAGATGGCTGAAGAGGTGAAGAGAAGGAAGCTGGAGATCAGAAGTCCTGTGATCCCAGATGACACCACGCAGACTCCTTCTCACTCCTCAGTTGATGATGGTGAGGAGTGCATACCAGCGATGCAGCCATCAGCAGCAACCCAGTCACCTGATTCACGGTGGCCAAAGCCGTATTACACGCTGGATGAGCAGACATCACATCATCATTTTATAGAGCCACGGTATCCAACATTTGGCAAGGCTCAACAGTAGTGGATTTCTCGACCACCACCACTAGCTCCACCAGAGTCTGCCTACGTCCCAATCGTCCCGCAGTCCAATGCCTACGACCTTGATAGCATGACATCGGCATTATTTTCATATGGATATAATCCCGGACAATATACAAGACTGGGCACAACTCAGGAGCATCGATAGCAACAGGAAGAGAAGGAAGGGGAAGGCCAATATCCATATCCTAGATATTAGTATTAGATTGATATCATGTAAATTCTTATTTTTTATATTTTCATGATGTATCAATTAATTAGTTTTTGAATCAATAGAATATGTACTTAACTTCATTTCATGTTCATTAGTAATTATTTAATGTGGTCATGTGAATGAATGTTAATCTTATTTTTAGATTTTTTTTCTAACTCATTTTCTATTTTTAGGATTTTTTTCTGATTTTTTTGAATTTTTTAATGAAAAAAAATTCAAAAATTTTTGATCAAGGCCGATTCTTGGATCGATTCCCTTCCCAGGAATCGGCCGATTTTGACCGATTCCTGGGAATTGGAATCGGATCGGTCACAACCGATTCCGATTCCGCGATCCCTGTGGTGGGAGGATTTTTCAAGACCAAATCAAGCCCATAACTATGGGGAAGATGCACCGGCTGCACCTCTTTCTTCCTATATTGTAGGCCTCTCCTATGAGGGGTTTTTGGTCTTGTACGCATGGTTATGACTTGCCTTGTAGGTAAATTGGCTGCCAAGTGGACATATGTTCATTGGATTCTCCTAACTTGTATGAGCTTTGGTGCCTGCCGCTCCTTTTTACCTAAGACTTCATCAAGTGGTGCAAGATCCAAGGGTGTATATTGATCATTAGATCCTATATCTTAGGATCATCGAATAAGTTCCCAAAGGACCACGATGTGAGTTGGAATTTAGCTCCAAACGGGCCTGATTTTGTGCATCTTCATGATCTCTCAATCTAAGTATATCAATTGCATTAAGACCATGGCGAATTTGTTATCACCATCAAATCTCAGTCCTTAGATCTTGCGAAAATTACATTTTTATGGTTGATATTCAATTTATCTCATTTATATGTGGAGCATTTAATTAAATGACTTCATTAGTCAAATAATTTTTCAAATGATCCATATGGGTCTCGAATACCATCTTGACTTATCAAAATCATCATTTGAGCATCGTATACTTGATCATAGCCATTGACATCTTCATTTAATTTTGCTCATTGATAACCTCAGGAAAATGCCAATATTTGACATTTTATGCACATCCAAACCATAAATCTTTTGAATTTTTTAATTGGGCTAGACTTTCATCGATATCGGTCCATTTAAGTTATGTGTCATCATTAGTCTAATATTGAGCCTAATTTATGTTATGTGGGCCCAATAAGCATTAAATATGAGATTTTGATATCCAGGTGCTCAGTGACCCAATAATCATGAAATATGGAGAATTTGGTATTTAAGCCCATTAATTACCACCCGTGGACCAATAAGCACCAAATATAGTGAATCGGCCATCTAGGCTCATTTTCTAACATATTTGACCCAATAAATATGAAATATAATGGACCGGCCATCTGGGCCCACTTTGCATCATTTGTGGCCGATTGAGCATAAAATATGGTGATACTGCCATTTAGGCCCATTTTGTATTATTTGTGGCCCAATATTCATAAAATTTTCAATAAATATCATCAGGCCCCACATTGATCATATCAGGCCCATCAACCTTATTGGGCCTTATCAAAGGCAAATCAGATCCATTAAGGGGCCGGCCTTGGGCCATTTTCATTTCATTGCCCTCAATGCACTATTTTTTTGCATATCACCAAGCCCTAATCCAATTAAGTCTAAGAAGAGAGGACGGCTCCCCATCGAGCATAAGTAGGATCCGGGACCATTGAGAAGAGGATCCATAACTTGAGTCAACATTGGATGTTGTGCCAATCATTGCCCCACGACCATCTCATCATTTGATAACATATAATCATAGCCATCCATAAGTAGGAATCAAATCATATTAAGAACCCATTAAGAGTAGAATCCATATCTTAAGTCATTGACGCATCATAATCATAGCCCTTGGATCTTTCACCCTCGTCATCTCATTTATTTAAATGCATCCAATTATAATCAATTATTGCTTAATTAGGATCAAAGTCCTATTAGGGCCCCCATTAAGAATAGAATCTATATCTCAAGTTATAAACTCATCATGGCCGTTGGATCTGGTGCCAATGATTGGTATCTCATCATTTCATTTAAATGAAGTTAACCCTAATCCAACTAGGGTCAAAAGATGGCAACTGTACTCCTTTGGGATAGACAAGGACCCCAAGCCTTCTTTTGACTTCGAAGAGGATTCTAAATCGTTGGTTGACCTCTTTAAAGAATCCCTTTTCATATTCTAATGAAAAGAGAAGGCCGGTCTTCTTTATTCTCCTTCCTTTCTCCGCTTCTTCTTCTCTTCTTGCCATGGTGAGTAGCCTCTGCTGAAGGAACCATCGGGCTTCAATTCTACTACCATCGGGGGAATCGGCCTTCCATCAGGTCTAGTTTGAAGAGGTGACATCCCTTTATAGCCTTCAACATCTGCTGAACTCAACATGTATGTGAATTCTTCTTTTTCTTTTTTATCTTCTCCCTACCTTTCAGCCGCAATCATCATCTGCAGGTGCTGGGTTCATCGGACCCCAATTCCATCATCTCCAGTTCTTTATCAGCCATCTATTGGTTTTGGATTGAAGGGAGCCCATGGCTCTTTAATCCCATGTATCTCAAGGCATTCAAGTGACAGAATTTTCTAATTTTCCATGATCTCTTCTTCCCCTCTCATCCGTGACCCACGATCATATTATTATGATAGATCCATTGAGATCTTTTTTTGTTGTCATCTTGGTGTGCAATCAATCATTGATTGGGACTGACATGAAGAATAGAGTTCTTATGTTTTAAGCATCATCCGGATCCTGTAGGAGGCTACCAGGTATTATGTCTTTTATTTTCTTTATCCCTTTTCCCTTGTCTATGTTTAGGATATGCATATACACAGCTATCTGATAGGGGGCTTGGGAATTCCATAATACCGGGGCATGTTTACCCATCTGTTGGTGCTGGAATAGGAAGGATGTCATCTCCCTTAGTCCTATTATCATCATCTTTTTATGCTTAATTGATTGCTATGACATTTTCAAATATCATACTGAGCCATAGATTGCAGAATTGGCCGATCCGGATCAGAATCGACCGATTCCCAGATTGGATCGACCATTGCCGATCTGATTCTTGGCCGAAGGATAGATCTAGAAAAAAGTTCCGACAAAATCGGTAAGAATTGGCCAGATCGGTTGGGATCAGATCAATTTTTTTACTTTTGCTATTCTAGCTAGATCGGCCAGGATCGGATTGGAATCGGAATCGGGATCAGTTTTTTTTTTTACCAATTTTGGATCGGTTTTGTTCTAGTGGATCAGTCAGGATCATAGATCGCGGAATCGGCCGATTCGGATTAGAATCGGCCGATTCCTGGATCGGATCGGCCATTGCCGATCCGATTCTTGGCTGAAGAACCGATCCGGAAAAAAGTTCCGGCAGAATCGGTCGGGATCAGCCGGATCGGTCGGAATCGGATCGGCCGAATCGGTCGGGATCGGAATCGGATAGTTTTTTTTATTTTTTTGCTATTTTAGTCGAATCGACCAGGATCGGTCCGAATCGGCCGGAATCGGAATCGGATCGGTTTTTTTTGTTTTTGCTTTTTTTTCTTACCGTTTCTGGATCGATTTTCTTCCATTGGATCGGTCGGAATCGGTCCGATCCGATCCGATCGATCCGATCCGATCCGGATCGGATCGGTACCCACCGATCCCGATTCCGATTCCGATCCCGCGATCCTTGATCAGGATTTGACCGATCTGATCCCATCCAATCCGGATCGGATCAGTACCCACTGATCCTGATTCCAATCCCGATCCCGTGATCTTTGTGCTAAGCAACCAAAATACATAATGCTGGTCACATTTTCAGATTTGGCAGATCTTATTTTCTCCATATTTTGTTGGAAATCATTCTTCAACCTTGTTCAGGCTTTCTAGCCATGATCATGTATTAACCAATAGTGTATGTATGCCGATCAGCCATATCTAGGCATCCATATAATGTTGGAATTGTGAGGGAGCAAGCTCCTTACTTTACTTGTATAGGACTTGGCGTATAAATAAGCCCTAACTGAGATTCATATATATGTACCCATATTCATATTTCTCCTGATTTATTTATTTTTTTGGATCTGCTCATGTACCAATTCACATAGGCAAAACATCATATTTATGACTTATACTTTATAGGTTTTATGGTGTATCTGAACCACGACTTCAGTCCTTGGGACTTGGCGAAATCTAGATAATGGCTGGCAGCAGCCTTGTCATCATAGTTTTCTATCTTTGCTCGTATGGGACTTAGTGTATGCACTATGTACTACAAAGATTCCGGAATCGAAATTAGAATCAGAATCGGTTGGGACCGATCCGATTCCGATTCTGAAGAATTGTTTAGAATCAGCCAATTCCTAGGAAGAGAATTGATCCGAAATCGGTTTTTTTTGTTTCTTCAAAAAAATTCCAAAAAAGCATAAAAATCCATAAAAATTGAAATGGCTTAGAAAAAATTGTAAAAAAGCAAATGTAACATCTACCATGCATCTACATGTCATGGATCACAGAATCGGTCGAATCGAATCGACCAATTCCTACTTGAATCAGTCAGAATTAGATCGATTCTGACCGATTCAAGCGATTCCGACCGATTCCTCTAGAACCTTTAGCTATGGATCGGATCGAAATTGACCGATCCGATTCCGGAATCGGCCGATTTCGATCCGATCCGGCCGATTCTGCAATCAATGATGTACTAAGTCTATGGCCAACCACATAGAGATCTCTCAAGTTCATAATTTTGATGCTAAGTGTTAGCATATATGACTATGTACAATAACTCTTGGTAATCCAATGATGCGCATAGAACACCTCATAAGCTGAAAGCTTATGGATCATAGTTTATTTAAGATCTAGATTCATATAGGATCATATATCTTTGCATGTAATATTTTAGGTGCCGACAATGCATAATAGCCCGTCCACAGATATGATCATATACTAATTAGTAATGCATATATACCAATTGGTCATGCTTTGGCTTTGGAAGCAGGTATTCTTCTTGGCATTCAAGACATGCCCGGGCCTATCAGATTTTGATGTTTTCTTTTGCCATTCAATTGATCATCAGTCATCTAGGCCTTCTTATATGATATATCCATCAGAATCATGAGTATCAGCCCTCCCATTACCTTGGTGCTTTTCCATATTTACCAAGTTTGGACTATCCTTTATGTTTCATCGCATATAAGTTTGGGAGAAATGGCCGGCAGTAACATGTATGCCATCATTGCTTTTTATTTTGCTCGTATGAGATTTAATACATGTGCTAAGTCCGTAACTGGCAGCATGGGGATCCTTATTTTGATGCCAAGTGTTAGCATCCATTACTTTTTAACCATGGTAGTCCGGCCATCAAGTATTTTGGACATTCCATGAGTTAAATCCATGTCGGTCCTAAGGTGTTTAGGATCCGAATCTCATAGAATAGGATTCAAAAAGAAGCATATATGCACATATGCATATATTTTTTATTTTACCCCTTTCAGAATTTATGCAAATTTTAGGCGTCAACAGTTATATACTTAAAATTTATAAATTTCTCTCTTAACTCTTTTTTCTCTTCCTCTCACTTTTGTATCAAGATTAACTCTTTCTCAAATATACTCACACATACATAATTACATAAATAAAATCACATTTACATGTATGCACACTTAAAAATACACATTCAATTACAGCATACAAATATAATTATATTTATGTGTATATATTTGTATGTATACTGTATACATAAATATGTATTATTAACATCTAATTATTTATTTGATTTGTATATATGTATATGTATACACATGTATGTGTGTGTGTGTATATATATATAAATAACTAATGCTACTGCCTAGGCAACGCCTAAGTAGCTACTTTGTCACGTAAGCAGATTTGGCACCCTTGAACGTCTTGGCACCTTGTCCCATTGACAACTATGATTGAAAGACAGTATTCTTGAATTTGTCAAGTGAAATCACAGTGTGTCATACTGGTAAATATTCAAGCATATCACCGTTACATGAAATCATGTACACTAAGAAATGTCCTATTCTGGTATAGGAAGTACAACTACAAATACTTGCAACAGACTTATACTATCTAATTACAAACTTCTATTGTGTGGCAAAGGTGGAGTATGTCTATCATCACAAAGAGCAAATTTCAGATTTATATTTTGTTGGATCCTTGGGGTAGACTGAATCAAGTGGCTACCGTTTAGAGACTGCTTATCCTATGAAAGATGACTAGCATCAAGTTTCAATATTTTGAACTACGTTTATGATTAGCTCTTGGCTCAACAAAGTTGTCTTATTTTTTACTCATATTAGAAAGACTAATGAAGTCTGGATTTTTTTTTGCGAGTAATATCTCTCTTGTTTATATCTACATGGTTTTATACAATCCACGTGCACTGCTAAGTAATGGATTTTGGTTCAGGAATCTTTTGGCTCTGTACGAACTGTTAGATCATTTGCACAGGAGGATTTTGAAATTTTACGTTACTCTGAAAAGGTAGATGAGACGTTGAAGCTTGGACTCAAGCAAGCAGTAAGTTGATGAATTCACCCTTCTTACTGAAGGAGCATATTCTTTTCTTGTATAACCATGATATGTCTAATGCAGAAAGTAATTGGATTTTTCTCTGGAGGGATGAATGCAGCATCAACATTGTCAGTAGTTATCGTGGTGATTTATGGTGCTAATTTGACAATAACAGGATCAATGACACCTGGCTCCCTTACATCATTTATTCTGTACAGTCTTACAGGTACTTTTTTTTGGTTGTCTGATATTATTCCCGATTTACAGCAAGGGTACTTTGAACTGACAGGTGTCTGATCTCACTTTGCTCTAGTATCATGATTCATGATCATAACACATTCCACATGCATAGGATCCTCCACAATTTTGCTGAACATTATATTTGGCAGTTGGTTCTTCGTTGTCTTCATTATCTGGATTGTATACTACACTCATGAAAGCATCAGGAGCAAGTAGAAGAGTTTTCCAGCTTCTAGACCGTGTATCATCCATGCCAAAATCAGGGACCAAGTGCCCTTCCAGGTTACATTACCAAACTATGTTAGTTTTTGCCCTTATTCTCTTGCTAGTCGTTCCTTACAACAATTTTTCCTACTGCAGTGACAAAGATGGAGATGTTGAGCTAGAAGATGTTTGGTTTGCCTATCCTTCACGACCTAATCATATGGTCCTTAAGGTAACTAGGTACCCTTCTCACAAAACATTACCTTTTGTCATATGATTTTGTCTTTATGTTATTTTTTTCAGTCCATGAAGATATAGGTACTTGGAAATAACTCCTAAAATTAGTCTTTAGTTCCTAATAGTAGTTTTTTTCTTCTTCTTCTTTTTTGAGTAAACCTCCTCCTAGTGATTTAATCTATCTTATACATGTTTGTAGGGATTGAAATACAAACAGAGATGAAAAAGTAAAAAAAAAACTATAAAACATCTTAACTGAGGTAATCATTTATTCTCCTTCATAAAGTACAAAAAAATCAAAATCATAATAATGATATCAGAATCAGGAAAATTACAAGAATGAAATAAAAGATGAGGCAAAAATCAGAGAACGACTAGTATCCTTTTAGCAACAATTGTATGTTAGTTAGCTAATTTGCTTTACTTACAGCTTTTAGTGGAAGAGTTATTGTTGGTCCTTTTGTCCTGACTCTTTATGGCTAATATATTCTTTTTTGCCATATCCAAACGGAATGGAGATTGAGCTATATCTTGAAACTTGATATCCATCTCTTGATGTTCATAAGATCCATATATTAGATGAACTACAGTACCTTACTTTGTTTGAAGTAGCTGAAGCTCCCGTATCTCATTTCCATTAGAAGCTATTCTGCTATTGCCTAAATGTGGTCGCTGATAATTGTGGTGGATACACATAAAGGTAGCGTTGACCTTTTGTGTGTGTGTGTGTGTGTGTGTGTGTGTGTGTGTGTGTGTGTGTGTGTGTGTGTGTGTGTGTGTGTGTGTGTGTGTGTGTGTGTGTGTGTGTGTGTGGCGCCCAAGGCGCCCAAGCAAGGCACCTGGGCGCCCGCCCAAGGCGCCAGCCTAGGCGCCCAAGGCGCCCAAGCAAGGCACCTTGGGTATTTTTACATCATTAAAAAAAGTTTTTGAGGGATTTTTCTCCCTTGATACCCCTCACAAGGGACACTTATTTAATGATAGTTTGAATATATTAATATATTGTATTATCACTTATACTATCATACATATTTAAGATTTATGATTATAAACATATATTATATACTTAATTAAGTTCTTTTTCAACTCTTTCCTCTCTCTCTCTCTTTGTCTCACTTATACTATTACAAAGATCCGCGACTACTCTGCGCCCCCCCATTTAATAATATTATAACAATATTTTACCATCACTTATACTATTGCACATATATAAATTTTATAATCATAAATGAGTTATATACTTAAATTTTATAAATATTTATTTAACTTTCTTCTCTTTCACACACACATCGTATTTACTTATGTGCATTGATAAAACACTCATATTCAATTATAACATAACAAATATAATTATATTTATGTTTCTTTTATATATAACAACCTCCCGACTCAGCCTTCCTTGAATACCGCCTTGACCGCCTAGGCGACGCCTAAGCGGCCGCCTTGTCGCCTAAGCGGAATCGGTACCCTTCAACGCCTTGGGCGCCTTGTCGCCTTGACAACTATGTTTATCAAGTATAAACCCAAGGGCCCCTTTGGTATCACAAGTCATGTCATGTAGCCAGTGGCTATATATCAACGGAGCCACTTGACTTGATCCACTTGGATCTTATGTTATCTCATTATCTCATGGGACTTGACTTCCTTATAACTAATTTTCCGCTCTTATTCAAGTTTATTGACTCGGGGCTGTGGTAGGTGGTTACAACTGTGGCAAGTCTCAGTCTTGTACATCTACATTTGAGTTTAGGCGAAGCCCCCCCACCCATGTGCTTTGTGAAATGTGAAAGTAGCTTCACTATTGCTTCTGACCTGTCCTTTTCCTTTGTGCCCCTGCATTATATAATATATTGTCTTTGGTATTTGACCTTTTTCGCATGAAGGCTTAGATGTTTAAAGGGTTGAGGTAGATGATCATATTGTGTAGATATAGCATTGAAGTTGATGATTATGTATCCTTTACCAAATGATCCATGTTTCCTTTACAAGGTCTTTGATTGTTGCAAAAGTATCAATGCTAATTACACTAATCTACTTACTTTATGCTAATAACTCTTTTTTTCATACAAATGAACTGCTTGATGAATCTAAACTTCCTTTTTTGACTTAGAGCATATGAGGCATGGAAGGCAGAATTGACTAATCCATATTGGAATTGGTTGATTCTTGGATTCGATCCAATCCACTACCGGAACCACTGATTCTGAATTGATTCCTAATCAATTCTTATAGGAATCAGTTGATTCTCCCGAATCGGGTCAAGAATTCCAAGAGACCACAAGTTATAGAATCTGTTCCAATTCCATAGTTGTCAAGGCGACAAGGCGCCCAAGGCGTTGAAGGGTACCGATTCCGCTTAGGCGACAAGGCGGCCGCTTAGGCGTCGCCTAGGCGGTCAAGACGGTATTCAAGGAAGGCCGAGTCGGGAGGTTGTTATATATAAACAACATAAATATAATTATATTTGTTATGTTATAATTGAATATGAGTGTTTTATCAATGCACATAAGTAAATATGATGTGTGTGTGAAAGAGAAGAAAGTTAAATAAATATTTATAAAATTTAAGTATATAACTCATTTATGATTATAAAATTTATATATGTGCAATAGTATAAGTGATGGTAAAATATTGGTATAATATTATTAAATGGGGGGGCGCAGAGTAGTCGCGGATCTTTGTAATAGTATAAGTGAGACAAAGAGAGAGAGAGAGGAAAGAGTTGAAAAAGAACTTAATTAAGTATATAATATATGTTTATAATCATAAATCTTAAATATGTATGATAGTATAAGTGATAATACAATATATTAATATATTGAAACTATCATTAAATAAGTGTCCCTTGTGAGGGGTATCAAGGGAGAAAAATCCCTCAAATTTTTTTTTTAATGATGTAAAAATACCCAAGGCGCTTTGCTTGGGCGCCTTGGGCACCTGCGCCTTTTTGGCCCCAGACAAGGCGCCCTGGCAAGGCGCCCTTGGAAAGGCGCCTTGCCGCCTAGGCGCCGCCTAGGCGGGCGCCTTGACAACTATGTCCAATTCTAATCTAATTTATCTCTATCTTCCCTAGCTTGAGTCACCTCCCTCTCTCCTGATTCTAGGGCTTTCCTCCCCTCTAGCGGTCCCCTTTGATGTCCCCTCTGGCAAGGTCAAAAAACCCCTCCGAAGTAAGGTTTTTCCTCTTTTTTTCCCATCCCCTCTTTTCCCTCCCCCCATTTAACTAACCGGTCCAGATCCCCCCTCGGGGCTTGTTGGCCTTAGAACTTAAGGGGGAATTTTGTTCTATTTTGGGAGTTCCTGGGAGAACCCTATGTCTGGTTGCCTGCCACCCCTCTTCAAGGAGGAATCAATCACCTCTCAGGGTGACTGTCACCCGTCGGGTTGAAGGGTGACTGGCAATGTGGGAGGGGAACAGGGTAGCTGGTGGCTTGTTCATTCTCATTCCAGATGGTCTAATTGTCTAGACCATTCAATTGTATTCCCATTGTCGAATATATTTATTTAATATGAACTATTTTTTGTATAGGAAAAATTTTAGTCAAAACATGGTTCTCCTGCACATTGTGACATTGGATGGCACCACAGACATGTTAGATGTTGACAAAGAGAGGGTGGAATGTAAGTGGTATAAGAAAGAAATGAATGGAGGTGTTTATCGCCCTAAACAACAAAGGTGGGATGTCACGACCCGGAAAATACAATTGCGCAGCGGAAAATAAATCCGGAATATCGGGACAGTTTAGGAGAACAAACCAACTTCACATAACATAAAATCTGAATTATTCAAAACCACCTGTAATGTTCCAAACAAACTCAAACTCCAAGAAATACCACAATTGATCATCACTAAACAACTAAGAAGGACTCAACACATAGTCCGTCCAACAACTATAAAGTCAAACCAAGCAATTATCAACCACAATCAGGAGGGAAAATCAACAACCTAAGAGATATGTGTGGTGATCACTCGTCACCAAACTCCTCGTCCTTCCGGGTCCTCGAGTGGCTCCACTCACCTCCAACGTCCTCCTCGAAGTCCTCTCCAAACTCCTCCTCGGGGAGAGGTTCCTCGAAATCACCGAAAAATTTATAATGGGAAGGGGTGAGTCACAATGTACTCGGTAGGTCTTACACCCGAACTACCCCATTATATTAATAATTTCTAATGGTATACTATACATATTAAGCCTAAAAAATCAGATTTAGTACATAGGGTGTAAACTAATTATATGTCTTCAATTAATTGATTAAAGAATCAATCAACTACCCCATATGAATTGACATGATTCAATGAACAATAACCTGACATAACCTGAGCTTTAAGGAGACTAGGTATGCATGCATTACATAACCTGACATGACAAAATGACCAATCTAAACCACTATCATACATGCCAAAATGCATAACAAATCATCTGTCTGAGTAAGTTATATGCTCCACTTGGACATTGTAGCAAATGTCACAAAACTAACACCGGATCTACCATATATAAAAGTAACATATAGTAAGCTAAATCTCATAGTACCCCATAAAGTGGGAGTACTTAAGATAAACCGCGGTATCCGGGATCGACGGATGCTCCGGATCGTTCTAATTCATCTACGCCCACAGACCGAATTATAGTCTGGTGAAGTAGAATTCCATTACATTGCGGCCCTCGCATACTACATCTCTCAAGATGAAAGCACATACATAACTCGACAAGTAGGCAATCAAAATAGCGCTGGACATGTGCGTGATAATCTAAACATAGAACATACAGTTGAACAATCATAAATGTCTATCTCACATATGCATGCCATACCAAAATTAAACTCAAACTATACCAATTGACTAACATCATGATACTCTAAACTTTGAACCATGCAATTCTAACATACTATCATAATGAATACATGCAATAACAATAACCATCTAACTACTACATAAATTAACAAGCTAAAAATTAAATGCATCAATGCCATAATCCCTACTCCGGCTATTTATTAAATCGGGTTATCGTTTAAAGTCATCGAGACATTAACCATGCTGTACTAACCATAATCTAATACAAAACATGATGTTTAACATGCTAACATGCAATCTAATCTAATGTCTAATATGATGACAATGCATGATCAATCAATCTAAAATAATCACATTAGTCAAATCAAGTTAGCTATAACTACGTAAGCTAATAAATCAGGTAGCCCACCAATATTTTATTTCATCAAACCCGAATTAACTAACAACATTTTAACGATTTAAATTAATCATATCGGGATGCTAAGAATAGCCGAGACGCCTACCTTAACGGCGACGACGACGGCGCACGGAATTCCAACAGAATCGATCCGGATGGCGAGTGTGTTGCCGCGGTCACGACGGCGCTGGAAAATCGATCCGGAGGTGTCTAAAATCTGTTGGAACAAGGGGGATAATACTAAGAATAATGATATGCACATGCGATAGGGGAGAGAGGATAGGAGAGAGAGAGGGGGTACCGTGGACAGGGGGGGCGCACGGCGGCGCACAGCACCTGTGCGGCCGGGCGGTGCAGGCGGCGGGCTCGCACCGCAGCGGTCGGGGAGGGCCTGCCGCGGGTGGGCGGCGCCGGCGGGCGGCCGGACGGGCGGCGGGGCTGGTGCGCGCGGGCGGCGCCGGCGGTCGACGGGGCGGCGGGGGCCGCGCGCGGCGGCCGCGGGTGGCGAGGGCCGGGTGCGCGCGCGGGCGGCGCCGCAGTCGACGGGCGGCGGGGGCTCGCGCGGCGGCGGCCGCGGGTGGCGAGGGACGGCGGCGGGCTCGCGCGGGGTGGCCGCGGTGGCCGGGAGACGGCGGCGGGCTCGCGCCGGGTGGCCGCGGTGGCCGGGCGGCGGCGGGCTCGCGCGGGGTGGCCGCGGGCCGTGGCCGGGCGTGGCGCGGAGGAGGGCGGCGGAGATGGCGGCCGGGCGTGGCCGGGACGGTGGCTGCGCGGGGTGGCCGCGATGGCCGGGGTGGCCGGGACGGCGATTGCGCGGGGTGGCCGCGATGGCCGGGAGACGGCGGCGGGCTGGTGGCTCCGGCGGGTGCAAGCGGCCCAGATCGACAGGGGGGGAAAGAGAGGGTACGACGCGGCGACGGAGAAGAAGAAGGAGAAGGAGACTAGGGTTCTCGCGGAGGCGGTTTCGGGAGGGGGGGGAGGCGTAACCGAAGGAAGAATAATAGGGAAGGATGGGGAAAAAATAATATAATAAATATAATAATTAATTCTCTTTTTTTTTTTTTTTCTAAAAACAGTAACATTACATGGGATGTGTGAGAATGTGAATAAGTGTGACAACGTACCGACAAAGTTGAGAGAAGATATGAGAGTATACTTAACTAGGAGAGCATTATAGAGGGAGATCTGAATTGAGCAGAGAACCGACATGCACGATAAGTTGCTTGGGCTTCGGGCACAAATCTCATGTCCGAAAGTAGGAAAAAAGGAAAAGCATATGCGTAGGGAGGTATCTTGATGGGGACCGGTACGGACCGGATCGTCCGTTTGTTTGGAGATAGCGTCTTCCGGGTCTTGAGGAGACGACGTATTTATTTCTTTTATTTCTTAGTATTAGATTTTTATTTTTATGCATTTTATTTGAGTATTTAGAGTCATTTGAGTCCTTCTTTTTATTTTAGTCCTTTAGAGGACATATATGTAATTAGAGTTTTTAGAGGTCCATCTTGTAATGTCCAGCTCTATTTAAAGAGCCCAAGTCTTTGAATGAAAGATAGAGATGGATGTTTTGAGGCAAGGAGAGAAGCTCCTCAGTTTTCCCCCTTTCCCTTCCGACGGCGGCGTCGTTCCCTCACCTCCGGGTGCTCCCGGTTCTCCCTCCCCTTCCCGGTGTTCCTCCTCACCTCCGGAGCTAGGTCCGGTGCCTTCTCCTCCTCGTCCCGTCATGTTTCCCACCTCCGTCGACGCCTTCGTCGAGATCCTGCCCTAGGTCCGTCCGGACCTCCCCCACCTCCTCCCGCTCAGCCCTGCTCTTCCCCTTCCCCTATTGAAGCTCCCTGTGACCCCCCCCTTCGCTGGAACACTGTGAGCCCCCCCCTCCGGTCTGTCCACCCCCGCGCGGACACTGCGCGAGCCCTAACCGACCACCACCTCCTCTAGACGTCACCCATACCCATGAGCACCCCTCCCACAGGGCCTTTGGCCTCCCACGGAGCCTCCCCGAACCCCCTTCCCTTCTATTGAGCCGCCGCGAGCTCGGACCCCAACCCCGCTTCCGTCGACCGTCGAAGACCCCGCGAGCGGTGCCATTTCCGGCGGGCCGAGCCGACGACGACGGAGGAGGAGAGAAGAGAAGGAAGAGGCGGTCCGTTGGAACCTCCGGCCACCGCTACCGCGGCCTTCCCCCGTTCCTGCCGCCGCCGGGTCCGCCGTGCGCGGAGACGAAGACCTTCCCCCCCTTCTGCGCCGTCGGGGGCTCCGGAGAGACGCCACGAGCCCCGCCCGCGTTCCCCCTCTCTCTCTCTTCTCGATCGAGCGCCCGACAGCACGCCCCGACCCCCCCCCGGGGGGGGATTAGTCGCGCGGTCGCGCGGCGCCGCCCTGGGCGGCCACGACCCCCCCGCGGCCCGCCGTGTAAGTGGCGCCGGCCGAGCCGGCGCCGGTTCGCCTTCACCGGCTGGCCCGGGCGACGGTTCGCCCGCCGACCGGCCAAAGCCCGCCGACCGGCCAAACCGCCGGTTCAGCGCCCAAACTCGAGCCGGCCGCCAGTTCAGGGCCGGTTCGACGCTCCAGGGGCCGGTTCAGACCGGTTCAAGGCCGGTTCAGCCCTTCTAAGGCCGGTTCAGGGCCGTTTTGGACTGGTTCAGCACTTGTGGGCCCGGTTCAACGGCCGTGGGGTCCAGTTCGGTGGATTTCAAGCCCCGTTCGGCAGTTTCCAACTCCGTTTGAAGCGGTTCAACACGGTTCAGGAGCGATTCAGCACCACATCAGCTCGGTACATCCTCCTCGGTCCCGCCGACGCGCACCGGGATGGCGGCACCTCCTCTCCCGTCCCGCATCATATCTTCATCAAGTTCTTATGATGAAAATGAGATATAAATAAGAAGAACAATGTATGCAAGTATGGCCCAAGCATAATGATTTGGGTTAGCAACAACATTCAAGTGGAAAAGGTCATCGTCCAAATTAGATGGACTTTTTTTTATGAGCACATAGCAACAAATTATTTAAAACCCACTTCAAACTTTGAACCATATTATCCATCCTCATCTATAGTTCTAACATCAGATAGTGTGTGATTTTAGTTAGATGACCGAATCATTATTTTCATATGTATACAGGCCAATCATGAGTCTCATGACTGATCAGTTTCAATGGAGCATTTACGAGAATCAGGAAAACGATGACTATAGAGGCCAATCCTGTAGATGGTGGTGATGGCGACGGTGGCGCCGGTGCAAGAGGAAGGTGGTGGCGAGAGGGGCTTCCCTCTCTCTCTCTCTCTCTCACCGCGATGGACACAGAGCCCGCAAGGGCTTTCTTTTCTGCGGTGGCTCCCGGCGACTTCTCTCCCCCTACTTTGTTTCTTCTTCTTGTTCTTGTTCCTCTTCTTCTTTTCTTTTAAAGGGGTCAAAAAAAAATCGGTTTCACAGGGGCCAAGCGAGGGAAAAGCCCAATTGAGACATGAAGTTCTTCCGATGTCAATGTGATGGCAATTCTTCAAGTGAGAAAAGGCTTAATGGGCCCAATTTGATCATTATGAGGCTCGATTACACATCTCAGCTCTTATGCTTATTGGGCCATGAATAATATGATATCAGGCCCATTATCAGATATCAAAGGCCTAATACACCATATTTTATGCTTAGTGGGCCACAAATGGCAGAAAATGGGCCCAGATGTCAAATACACTATATTTATGCTTATTGGGGCACATATGACAGAAAATGGGGCTAGTTGTCAAATTCACTATATGTCATGCTTATTGGGTCACAGATGACATAAGGTGGGCCCAGATGGCAAATTCACCATAAGTTATGTTTATTGTGCCACAAATGATATAAATCAAGCCTAATGTGAAATTGGCAATGACACATGATCCAAATGGGCCAATATCAGTTAAAGTTGGGCCGATGGGCCCTATTGAAAATTTTGAATAACATATGGTCTAATGAATATAAAATGTCAAATATTGACTTTTTTTCAAAATTCTGGATAGGCTTAATCAACTGAAGAGCTCGAAGGCTTTGATCAAGCATATGATGATCAAATGAATGGTTTTGATACACCAAGAGGATATCCGAAGCATAGTGCATCCAATTAGAAATTTACTTGGTTCATGATCGTTAAGATATATGTTCAACATATGAATGACCAAAATTGTGTGAATCATATGGCATACCATTTTCGCAAGATTCAAGAGCTAAAATTTGATGATGGATTTAAATCAAATTGCACGGCTGTTGGTACAATTATTATATCTATGTTGATGTACTAAGAGAATACATAAGATTTGGCCCATATGATGCTTAATTTTGGCTCATCTTATGGTCATTTGGGCATTAATTTTATGATTCTAAATCGTAGGATCTGATGCGAATTATGCACCATTGGATTGTGCGCCTTGTAAGGCTCCGATAGGTCAAGGCTTCAGCTGCCACTCAGGCCTATATATCTGGATTTGTTGGCAACATGGCAGCCCCAGAGGAGATCTGGAATGATGGCAGCAACCACATACCGTTTGGCCAAAATATCTTCATTGGAGAGACCTACAAAGGAGGAAGAGAAAGGGGCAGTTCCAACGCCTATCTCCCACCATTTGAAGCTTGACTGGGTCTTCTTCGCACCAATAGCCAATGGAAGATGTCTCAACAATTGTTCAAAATAAGGCTGGAATATAGGAGCACTTGACTAGGTCTTTCTCCTCCCACCATGGATGGGAAAATCGGAATTAGAATCGGTGGGTACCAATTCAGCCGATTCTCAACCGATTAAGACTAATTCCATTGAGAATCAATTCTGGATCCGTTCTCTAGGCAGAAATTGTGAAAATCAGATCGAGACCGGATGATCCTATGGTCTTGATCTGATTCAATAAACCATGCCTCCCACTATCTCCTTTGCGTGCAAGAAAAGAGGATTCCCCATCAAGACTGCATCTCCAACCAATGCTCTATAAAAACAGTCCTCCAAGGAATTTGCAAGGTTCAGATGACCAGGGAATGGTTCTGAGAGCACTTAAAAAAATTTTAGCATCAGAGATCTAGGGAGACAGGTCTGAGAGCTCCATCTTCAGCCACTGTTGTCACCTGCCCAAGATGGAGCCAAGTATAAGAAGAAAAAGAAACGGTGAGCTGCCAACATGTCTAAGTTACCCCAGCCCTCCTCTCTTCCTTCTTATATGCCTATATGCCTCATCGGCTACCTCTCTTTGTCATGATAACATAACCTATGCATATAACTATGGCTGAGGACCTCATGCCCATGCAATCATGGCCATGTGTTCAACCCATGCTCAATCCATGCATAGCTCCTACTTGGCCATATGACAATCCATGCACAGCCCATCATATGCCTACTGCCCAATGGCTATAACCCCACGCATACAACCCCTTGTTTGGCCCCTCATCCATACCCATACATTATCTTATAACAGTCCATGTATAGCCCATGTCTTGCCTATCTCCTATGGTCATATGCTAAGCCATGCATAGCCTATGTTAACGTATATACATAGACTTCTTAAAACTATAGAGAGTCAGGTAGGTATGGCTTCTTTAATGCTCGAGAGGATGAGCTTAAGAAGAGCAGGTGGCCACCTTGGTATCATGCCTATGTAGAACACATCCATAGCCAATATTGCCTCCATGCTAGGCCTATTTCAGACCTGATCTGAGCATACCCATGAAGCTAGATCCAAAAACCTGTTCAGGGCACTACACGACCCAAGGACGTGGGAGCGGGCCCTGGAGTTCAATGAAGATCCGAAATCAGTATATATTGATGGTAGAAGCATGACCAAGACCCATCAAGATGGATGGTAAATGAAGACTGAAATAAGCCATGACAGGCCGGTGATGGCCAAAAATGACATGATGATGGGTCTTGCATGGCCAAAAGTGAAGATAACAATGAGGATAGGCTGAGTGATGCGGAACAGAAATGACAATGCCATCTTTAAGTGCAAATAAACTAACCAACCAACTAAAGATGATCAATTTTACGGCAATATGCACTGTCACGAGAAGACCAGCTCTAGGGTCGCAGCCCGGGTCACCACCTTTATTTTATTATTTTTATAAAAAAATTACCAAAAATTTAGGAAAATTTAGGAAAAACAAGTACCATAATTTCAACAAATAATTCATCCACTTTAGTCCAATGTGATATGATTTGTATTTTTTATGTAGTTTATGTACTCTTCTTATGTCATTCAAGTTGAGTATATAGTATGGTATAAATATACATGACGATTATACTCATCACTCCCTCGGACAATCATCCTAAAACTAGATCCCAAAGAATCACCATAGCTATCATAGCCATAGGTCGATTGAATCGAAGTGTCTGATAAATCTACATAGTTTATTCTATAATGCTCTTGGCCATATGTAGGAAACCAAGAGCCTTGGGATGAATCATATGCATAATTAGAGACATCGTCATGTTTTCCTCTAGCTCGATGCGTACGTTGAGCTCCTCCATGTTGTGGCTGCGCACCATGCTTGCTATCTTAGGTCGTATGGGTGTCTTGCTTCTCGCCGGTAAAGTGTTGAGCCGTTGTAGGAGCTATATCCGGATTTTGGGTCCCTTGTCTTTGTGAAGCAGTGCGGCCATCGTATACAACTCCATCGTCACTGTTACTCTTTAACGAAGAATCCTCAGAAGTTTGGTACTACACTCGGATGTTCGGCTTCGGCATGTCTTCTTGACCCTCTTCAATTGTATCAACATCTACAATGTCAAGGGGATCAGTCAAAACTTGTTTACCTTTTCTTCTATTTTTACGTACCTCAACTAGATCCTTCTCCGATCTTTTATTGTTTTGCTAGGGAGGGAGGAATCTGGAATTCTTCGGCAAGAGGGACATTGTCGAGCACTCTTTCAGCCCATTGTCGGTCTTCTAGGTTGAACTCCGGTTCTCCCAACCCTTATCAGTCATTGACCTAAGCTTCCAAGGAATTCTTCTCATAGAATATTTGATCCAAATGAATGTCCTCTTTTTTAATTGTCGACTCCTCAATCTGTCGTCCTGCCTCTTGTGATATCTAGCTTTTTTGATCCATTTAGTTCTGTTTCATTCTCTCCAAATTCTATAACTTTAACCTCATGTTGTAGTGACAATACATGAGGTCTTCAAGTCTTTATGATGTCAACATGTTCCTTTGCTTCGTGTGAATCAAGCTGAATATAAACCAGTTTCTCTCATAGCCCGAAGTCGAAGTGTTTTAGCTTAGCACCCTGATGGCTACATCCGCCAAGTCTTCATACCCCGGTGTTTTACCATGGTCCATTCATCAATCAGTTACATAAATTCAATGTGTTAAAAAATCATATCATACATTTTGATTAAGTAACTAAGTGATGGAGAAAAATACTATGTATCCGGACTTAATAGCATCACAGCTCGTTCCACTTTACACGTTCCAAAGTGAAATGCCCGCATTCTGTAATCATACATCTTGTTGCAAGCGATAATAAATTGGTCGTAATCACCGAGCATCCGTCGGATGACACACTTGACGTCATCTAGTAGTTCGTTCATTGTCTTAAAATGTGAACTGTAGCAATACTGTGGGTTGAAAAAGTAACCAATCAAGGAAATAATATTAGTAAACAACTTGTATGTATATGAATTTTAAAAAAAGTAAGTAAATGACTAAGGAAATATACCTGCGACATGTATTGGTTGATGTAATGTACGTTACCATCGACGATTAATAATGTCCCACCACTTGGCGAAGTCGAACACCGTCTTCGAGATTTCTTCCTTCGTTCTCTCAATTGCATCATATAAGTACCTCATATTTGTTTTTCTATTTTCGTCAACTATCCTAAATACCTTCACTATGGGATAGACGATGTTTAAGGTCTTCTTTACAACCTTCTAAAAATCCCCACTCTCTCTTGCCTCCTCTACTTTTCTCCCCTTTCTCTTATCGGAAGGGCTACACCCTATCCCATCCTGGTGAGATTACTATTTAAGTTAGAGGTCTCTTTTGACTCAACAAGCGTTCTAGCGAAATATAATGGGAGGCCAACCGGGTTGCACCAGGCCGTAACAACTCTCAGCCCTTAGTATGTTCTCTCAAAAGATTAAGGATGAAGTTATGGCTATAAATGAAAGAAGAAATAAACTGGACTAGCTTAACTACCCTATCTGTTTGAAGATCATTGTATATATCCTCCAACATTAAGTATAAGGAGTGCATGGAACAAGGTGTCCAATACAATTTTTTTCTTTTGATCGTCAGTATTTGTCAAGCTGATTTATATGTGGCCGTGTTGTCTGTGACTACTTGGACTACCCGGTCCTCTCCTATTTCTTCAATAACTCCATCTATCAAATCATAAAGGTACTTGACATTTTTTATCTGTCCCGATGCGTCGACCGACTTCCAAAAACCATGTTAGTTTAACAGTACACTAGGAAGTTGATCATCGTCTTCCTAGTTATACATGTTAGGAATAAGACATTAAGTAAGTTATACTAAAAAGAATATTTATAAATGTACTATTATAAATAATTTTACTTACCGGTCCATCCGTTGGTCATTAATATGCAACCTCTTTCATCCCAAATTCTTTCAAATGAACTCACATACCTCTTTATATCTTGCACCTCCATAAGGAGATATACATTTTATATCTCTTTTGGGTTTGGCTCGGGCACTCCTCTCTTGACGTCTACAATTATGTCAATCATGTTCTCGTAGTACGGTCCTCTCACAACGTTGCTCGGCCAATTTTTTTCTTACACAACTTGAGGTTTTTCATTGTCATTGTGATGGTGCTTTGACGTTATCGTGGTATAGTGATAACAGGACCCACTGCCGGGTCATCATTTTGAGTGAGATTATGAATCTCATCTTCTGGTTGGTCGTTGGACCCTCTTCCACTTTCTCGACCACTCCCACTTCCCGACCTTTGACCCATGATTCGGCCGGTGCGTCGATATAGGTCTTCGTCAGCGAAGGATCTTTGACTTGCTTCCATTGCTTGGAAGAGGTCATCTATTTAAATTTATTTAACTAATTAATGATAAATAAAATAAGAGAATGAACTTCTTTTATGAGTAATACAATCTTACTGTCGTTGAAGTCTTGGTCTTGACGAATATCCGGTCAATCTTGTTCGGTCCCGTAAATATGTACGGAATGTCTCACTGGTTGTGACAATTCTTCCTGAACGGTTTCCTTCACTTGTTCCATTGCTTGTAGGTGCCTACGAAATTGGGCTCTTACCTCTGGTGGAGTCCGTGCATGGATTGCAGAATCGGCCGATCCGGATCGGAATCGGCCGATTCTTGGATCGGATCGGACCCCTCCGATCCGATTCCCGGCGGAACTACCGATCCGGACCAAAGATCGGTCCGGATCGATGTTTGTAGGTGGAATCGGTGCCGGAATCTTCCCTCGCCGGAATCGACCCACAGGCTGCCGCCGTGGGCCGATTTCGGGCCACTTTTGGGCCCGAAATCGCCCCAAAACATGCTAGATCGGATCGGAATCCGATCTAGCATGTTATTTTGATATTTTTTTTAATATTTTAGCACCTTTGAAGAACCGATCCGGAGCGATTCCGGATCGAAAGTTCTTCCGGAAGATCGGTCGGAATCGGATCGATCCGATCCGATCCGGATCGGATCGGTACCCACCGATCCCGATTCCGATTCCGATCCCGCGATCCTTGAGTCCGTGTGCAAGGTGCAACATTGCCCTTCGTGCCTGCAAGATGAAATTTCAATTAATAAATATCATCGAATGTAATTCTATCGCAATATTTACATTACACTTTTTTCTCTGTCATGGAGATCAAGTTGCAATGTGCCCAAGTTAGATCATTCCGGGTTACACCGGAAGTTTAGGTTGTGACTTGGAGAAGACAGGTTTAAGTAACTAAATAAGTATGTAATTAAGAATGATTATGTCACTAATGAAGTAATTAACAAACTAATAAAGTAACTAATGAACTACATATTAAATTACTTGTATATCTATTTAATTAACAAACTATTAATTAACTAACTATCAACTAATTAACTAACTAAAACCAATAAAATAATAGAATTACTAATTAACTAATTAAGTAACTGATGAAGTACTTAATAAACTACTTGAATATCTAATTAACTAACTAAGTATTAACTAATTAACTAATTAACTAATTAAGTAAAACTAATAAAAAGATGAAATATCTAGTGAACTAATTAAGTAATTAAACAAGGAAGAGATTACAAAATTGAGAGCAAAAAATTGAAAACAAGTGAATATTTGAGTGAGCAAGAGTGAGATGTGGAAGAGAGCCGCTTGGGGTTGGAAGGGGGGGCTCCCCCCCCCCCCGGCTACCGGCTACCGGCAATGGTCACATGATTGTTGCAGGCAGGGTCGTGTGACCCCGCGACCCGGCCGACGGGTCGCTGCCCAAACCAACCGAGCTGGGCCCGGGTCGTGACCCGGGTCCCGACCCAGCAAAACCATGATCACGATCACCTTGGCAGCTGAAATTGACTAGTGGACTGAACTTGTTGAATTTACCCAGATTGTTTAATCTAAGCAAACCTAATCGACACTTGTCGATCCTCTAAAACTGGTGCTCCGTGGGTCGAATCCACATACTAGATGAAGATGAAGGGCCATAATCTATTGGATTCTAGAGAGCTGGCTATCCACGGCGAGGTCAGCATCAGACCACTGCTGTTACTAATTGGTTGGAGGTCCCTCACTATGCAGCAATTACTGTTCGAGCTAAAAGAGAACCATTGTCGCCAGCAAGCACCTCGATGGATGGGTTCATGCTTTCATGGCAAACGTAGAGACTAGATGTCATGATCCTATAGTTGGAATAGGGGTCGTGACTTGGCCGGGTCGCAGGGGGTGCCCCGCATAGTCTTGGTCATTCTGGTGTGGCACGATCGTGGCTGGACGCAGCTTCAACCGGGGAGTATCATGGCTGCCATGAGCGAGCCGTCACTTGAACATGAAGAGAGCAGGCATATGCCACACTGGTTGGACTGCCCAGTCTAGGACCGTAGGGGGTCGTGAAGTTTCCCGGTAGTGACCGAAGGGACGAGGGGATCAGGATAGGCGAAGGTCGCTCGTGAGCACCTTGTAAGCCTACAGTAGCAGCTTCGTGGAGACTAGAGACTAGGAATTGGGCAATGCTGATAGGCCTAGTAGGGGGAGAGTTGACCCTAAGATGGGTGGAAGCTCGAGAGGGGGTCGCTTGGGCTCCTAACCCTTCGAAAGATCCTATAAGGGGATTTAATGCTCCAACAATGAGAGTGGCTTCTGGTTTACTAAAACAGGGGATGGTAATAGCGAGATCTTGACGAGGTACCCCAACAGAGAAGTGGTTCTTAATGATGGAGAAAGGGGATTTAGGGTCAAGGTTCGACTCCTAGGTCCACTCAGATCACGCGGGAATATCAACTGGCAAACAAGGAATCGAAAGTTGTCAAAAAAGAGGAGGGACAGACGGGGTGGCAAATGGCACCGTAGATAAGAGGGAAAGTGAGCATAGCTGGTGGTGGTGTTTGAGGGGAAACCGATGGTGGACAACGATGCTTGAGTGTATTTGGAAGATGGGGATAAGGGGAGACAGATTGTGGAATCAGCCAATCCAGATCAGGATCAGCCATTACCAATCCAATTCTCAGTCGGAGGAACGATCTGAAAAAAGTTCCGGCAAAATCGATCAAGATCGGATCGGAATTGGATTGCTTTTTTTTTCAATTCCGACCGAATCTACTAAGATCAGTTGGGATCAAATTAAAATCGTTTTTTTAATTTACCAATTCAAGATCGAGATTCTTTTTGAGGATCGGCCTATATTGGCCAATCCACTCCGGATTGGATTGTTTTGAGACCTGCCAATCCGGGTCCTGATTCTAATCTCGCAATCATTGAGGGGAGCTTTCAACATTTAGTCAGGTTGGGAGATTTAGCAGGGTGAACAAGTTGGAATGTGGATTGTGCATGGATGGAGATCGAATGGGGAAGATGATGGTGAACGTGGTGGTTGGAGGGCGTCCGCAATGAGAGAGATCTCATAGAGAGGAAAAAATCAAGACCAGACCATCTTCGGTGGTGAGGGGAGGGGAAGAGGTAGAGAAAATCCCGGACGACTCCAAAGGTGAAGAAATGACAAAGGCCTGATGGCTCCGGGTGTGGAGAGAGAGAGACCTCCCTAATAGAAGGGGGGTGGAGAGCAGATCAGCCTCATTGCTAGAGGTGGAGATAAATGTTGGCGGAACCACAAGCACCAGAAATCCCGGAGGCCATCACCACCGCCAAATCTTGGAGATGCTGCCGCTGCTGCCAAGGGTTTCTCCTGGGGACTGAGGGGGAGAGAAACTAGGAGGGTTCAAAGGGTGATGTACAAGGTACCAAAATGTTTTCATTGACCATTTTCACATTAATTTTGCTACAGTATAAGACTTATATAAAAGCCTTCGGAGAATCACAAAGAGGACCTCTACAAAAGCTCCAAACTGTAATTAACCTCTAAGTATTGAAGGAAAACATAAGAATTTACTAAAATAAATTTTAAATCCTACTAATTACAAATGTGCCCTCATCACCAAGATGGTCGGATGACGAAATGATGCAATGAACCTCTTAAATATTTAAACCATACAAAAATATTTAGAAGACTGAACCTATTAAGTTAAGTCCCTTCATAATTTTGGATGGACACATGGGCATGACCCCAAGCTTCAGGGTGTACCGATCCCTGGTGAGTATGTGGGCATAAACCCACCATATAACGATCCTTCCCAATGTAGGGAGTTTATACTCTCTTTTTTGAACTACCAAGGAAAATTTCCACTTGATTTAAGGGGAGGTCATGCATGTTATCATGTTAAACTGACCCTAAACTCTAAGTAGGAATGGGCAAATATCTCATGCCCACATCGGACCGTTGAAATCCTCCATTTATGTTCATTTGAGAGGATTATGACAATATAAGCCTTCACGGTTATGTACTCCAATGTACTCGATATCACATGAATGGCATCTTTTGTCTACTTGACAATGTGAGCGCAGATGGAGAGCTATCCGTTAACCCACATAAGTCATATGGAATGCAAACATGAAGAGATGAAAGAATAGAATTTTAAAATCTGATCTAATAAACTATGCTCAAATCCGATGACATTCAATCCATAAGCATGTCAAATATAGAAACCAGGATCTGAAAATGGTAAGTTGATATTATGGAGTTCTTAAGTGAGCATTCTCCAATCTTGTTGGATCTGAAACACCATAACAGTTTCAGATCTGATTCTCAGATCATGAACTGATTAATACCTCTTAAGATCTGGAAAATGTCTTAATCAGATCATATATATATATATATATATACGTGAATGCATGTGACCGAACATACATGCCTATCAGGTCATGGTTAAAATGGGAGAGGCCTATCCTTCAGATCTGAACATAAGAATGTGGCTTCAAAAAAATGTCAAATTTGAAGATGAGGATACAGAATTTAGATAATTAAATCCAAAACTTTTGAATCCATAAAACATGATACAATCTGAAACCGGACATGGCAATTCCCTAAGCTTCAGATCCAAAGATGCCTAAATCAGATCACATATGCATTGCCAATTCTTTAAGTCTGAACATGATAAAAAGGATCTTAAAAACTGTCAATTTTTAGAGTCTTAAAAACTGCATATCGGAACCATGTCCCATGATCTATCAATTTCATATTTGAATGAGCATAAGATAATCTGAGAACATATGATATCCTTCTAATATGATTTGAAAAATGTCATAGATCTGATGACAGTAAAAGAAAGGGTGGTGATAAAATGATGAATCAATTTTCAGATTTGAATCAGTCTCAATCACGCCTCTCTAAAATTGATTTACATGGGTTTGATATAAGAAGATTTCTCATGCTTGATTTTGATCACCGGAACACATCTCAAAATCAAATCTCGAATCTCTCTACATAAAGCTAAGTCCTAAGAGATATGTGAAAATCTGAACGTGCATCCAGGTCCACATAAGATTAAGTCTAATGAATGGCAAGTGGCAACCCAAGATGCCTAAAAGACAGTCTATGAACCCAAAAAATACTAAAGGCTCATTGTCGGATTCTAGTGTCCATCCTAACCTGCCAATTGTAGATGATCGAAATGCTAATTTATGGATCAGATATGCCTAGATCCGAGGAGCTGATTAATGAAGTCTGGTTGCTCATCAAAATGATCTGAAAGCAGACCCTTTTCAGGTCCGATCGAGCCCAAGATGCTTAATGAAATATGAAATAATCATATCCTCCAGATCCTAATGTCCCATACATACCTAATCAATCTTAAGATCAAAGAGGTCTAATGGCTCATATCTTAAATGATGAAAACTTGATCTGATGAACAAATCAGATAAATTTCAATCTTAAAAGTGTCAGTTTCATATCTGAGAATGCCTTTAATTGAAGATGAATCACTTAAGCTCGATATGTTAAGATGATATCAATATGCTTAATGGAATGTGAAATGGTCTAATATGAACATAGATTATCTGAAAATCCACCAAGTCCCAATACTTAAGGTGGCTGAAATATGAACTTCCAAATGTTCTAAGACCTTGGCTCCCAGTCATGTCTAAGTGAAAGAATAGAATATGATTTTTAGATCCTATTGATGCTTTTGGTAAGGATGGAATTGAATATGGCTTGATTCTTATAATCAAAATGCCACAATAGTTGACCTTAACATGTTATTCAAGCTCGTAAGTTTAAGATGCTTTAATACCAAGACTTAAAATGGAAGAATGGTCTAATGTATTCTAAGTTTAAAATGTTTAATGTCGAAACTTAGAACATGACATGCTTTGATCTGATGCCATAACATCAGATCTGAAAGATAATCCTAAGTCTTACATGTCAAATGCCTAGACTTAGAATAAAAAAATGCAATGAACATGCCCATGACCAAATACCATAAAAATTAGATTTTAAAATATTTTTAAGTTTAAGATGTTAAGACCTTAATTGGAAACATGGTGAGTTTTGATGAACTCTAATCCAATATGTCTAATGCCATGACTTAGGTAAAAAAATGGAATTGGAGTAAAATAGAGATCTCATGATCAAAAAATAAACTCCAACATGAAATTAAATCCGAAATATGTCTATTCTAGACCTTGGATCATATGAACTCTATAATTCAAAAACATTATTTATGATAAGACCTTGAATGAAAAGAGTAAAATCCACATACCAAATATGTTTAAATCTTAATTTATGACTTTCATGGAACCAAATGATCAATTTTGATCTTAAGTCTAAAATGTTAAGAATCTACTAAGGAACATATCCTTAAAATTGGAATCTGAAATTGTACCTCCATGAAAACATAAATGAAAATCAAATCAAACTTAAAACGTTAAGTTTTCATTCTATTGAGTTTATGGGATTATAATTCTCACGTGTGTTTTGTGGATGTATGTTTCCATGTTATGAGTTACTTGTGATGGTTAATCAAGATGTTTGAATGTATGTTCGATGTAATTAACATCGGAATTTCTCATCTTCCGATCAAGGATTCCGATTCCGATTCCAGGAATCGGCCGGGAAGGGAATCGATTCCGGATCGGTCCGGAATCGGTTTTTTTTTCTGAATTTTTTTTTTGGTAAAAAAATCCAAAAAATTCAGAAAAATTCTAAAAAAATAGGAAATGAGTTAGAAATTTTTTTAAAAATAACCAATGCATTCATCCACAGGATCACATTGAATAAATACTAATGAACTCCAATTGAATACTTGAAGTTAAGTACATATTCCAATTCCATTGATTCAAAAATAAATGAGTTGATACATCATAAAAAAAAGTACATCATATCAATCTACTACCAATATCTAGAATATGATACGGGTCTTCCTCCTCTCCCCGTCGCTCACGATGCTCCTCCTCGCGCTCGCCCGTATACCGTCCGGACCATATCCATACGAAAATAATGTTGACGCCATGCCATCATGTCAAGCGATCGACCGCGGGACGACCGGGACGTAGCAGGACGGTGAGCTTCGCGGTGGTAATCCACCGCCGGTCAACCGGCCAAACGCCGATACCGTGGCTCCATAATATAAGATCGCGGCGGTCTCCGCTCACCCGTGCACACGGCCGCGAAGCCGCGAATCGCAGACTTAGCCGCCGCCGATGGCTGCGTCGCTGGTACGCACTCCTCGTCATCATCACCTGAGGAGCAAGAAGGAGCCTGCGTGCTGTCATCCGGCCGACAGACGCCCGACCTCTGCCTTCCTTCTTCACCTCTTCGACGATCTCGAAGTACCGTAAGGACCGAACCCAAAGTTTTTTTTTTCAATCGTGCAAATCCTCCCATTTTCCGCGCTCATCTTTGCTTTCGTTTTCCCCGATCGCGAATGGGCCGGGTAGCGGTCACGCCTTGGGGACCTGAGCTGAGCCGGGCTAAAGTCGCGCGGTGGCCGCACCATACCGCCGGCGTAAGAAGGCCCTCGCCCGAGCCCGAGAAGCGACGAGGTGGAGCCGAGCATCCTCCCGCTTCAACACCATCCAACTCTCCTTCACCTACGCACGGTCATCGGGATCAAACTCGGGCCCGTACGATCCCCGGCTTCCCCGTTCTCTATCCAGAGGCAACGCTCCTCCCGGAATATCCGGGTCCACGTCCACCTCCTCGTGGTGGTGTGGCGGAGGAATGCCTCTCGCCGCGCGGGCCACCCGCGAATCGTGCAAATCGTGCCTCGATCTTCTCGTCGATCCTCGATGTTCTTTACGCGCAGCCCTCACGTTCGAACGACAGGCCACCAACTTCTCTAGCCGGTCCGAGGTCAACATGTTCCTCCTTTTCGTACGTATCAAGTTGAATGTACCCGGCCTCCTCTCACAACGGGAGGAACCGGTGCCTCGTCGAGTATCCCGATACCGATGGCGCAAGTGGATTCCATCCACTCCCGGTGTTCACCGAACCCACCAATGCTCGCGCGGGCCACCCGCGACCGCGCAATCGTGCCTCGCCGATCTTCCGTCGATCCTTCGATGTTCTTTACGCGTGCCCCTCACAAGCCAGGAATGCGACAAGACCAACTTCTCTAGCTCCTGGCCCGAGGTCAACATGTTCCTCCTTTTCGTATTTATCAAGTTGAATGTACCCAGCTCCTCTCACAATGGGAGGAACTGCCGGTGCTCGCCGAGTATCCCGATACCGATGGCGCAAGGATTCCATCCACTCCCGGTGTTCACCCGAACCCACCAATCACCGTAATAAAAAACAAGAAGAGAAAAGGTAAACAATTATTCCATCATCTACCATAACTTATACGAAAAGAAAATAAAATCTTCATCAAGCTACTATACCAAACTGTGACACTTTGTCAATCGAATATTTAAGGTCGCATCCGAGTATACGCCGACCCTCATCTTGTACTCGCATCCGAAAAATTTATAAAAAATATTGGCTTGCCTCGGTAAGGCTACTCCATGTATTTAATTTAACTCTAACTTACTTCTATCTCGCCCTATCCGTCTCCCCGCCGAGATCGGCACGTACGCCGAATAACCGCAAGTGTACCCCGCATCACCTCGTCGTCGTTCACCACCTCGTCCTCCATATTGACGATGGGTTCAAAAAATATCCTCGCAAGATTTTATTAGTTAACACGTGCGCATATAAGACAATTATATACGAAAATAATTTTTTAACAAAGTTACTCGCAAGATGGACATCGCGTGCAAGGTCTTGTCCCATCGGTCATCTACGATCTTCCACCACTTCTGTAACCTCTCGGGATTTTTTTCTTTGATTTTCGGCTTTCGCCCGGTCCATGGCATCATACAACGTGCCCATCCGGTCCCCGTCATCCGAGTCTACCAACCTCAAGACAACTACCATGGCTCAATGATTGCCAAGTAGTAGGCAATCCTCTCCCAAAACCTCTCGTCGCTGATCTCGCTTCTCGGTCACCCGACAAGAATCTCCAACTCGTTCTTTCGTCAGCGTGTGCTGTCCACCATATAGTTGTAATACTCCGGACTGTGCGAACCTAACCAATACATGCCCGTGCCAGCAGAACTCTCCAGCCGCAATGAAGTTCGTGGCAAATCGTGTCGGACCGGGCCTAACAAGATCGCGCCCTCCTATGCGAGATCTCACGATATGTAGGAGGCGGGGATGCGAATAAATAAAAGATGCGATGGTCCGCGCCGTCCGACAAGTGTAGATACACACTCCCTCCTTGCCTATATCCTCTAATACGAGATCTATGGAATGCGCCGCACAGGCACCCGTAAGACGCGCTTCCTCTTCTCCATCAACTTCCTCCCAAACCGCCTTATACGATGGTTCTGTCGTTGTCGCGACAACTCGAACCACATTGTCCTCCCCGATCTCCTCCACCACCCCATCCATCGAGTAAAGATGAAGTCGGCATTTTTAATCTTCCCGTAAGCATCACCGACTTCAAGAATGTAGTCCCTCGTACGCACACCAAGAAGTTTATCATACTCCTCTCGGTGATACCTTCCGTCCACCCATCGCACATAATCGTGCAACCCTCTCCTTCCACACCAACGCACACCCATCCATCCACTCCCTCAACTCCCGGACCTCCTCATCCAGGCCACGTATACGTGTCCGTCGCCCGGGCTTCGCAAACCCGGCCCAGCCTCACCCACGGCATCCACCATCGTCCTAAGTAGGGCCGGTGGCCGCATTGCGGAATGCCTACATCAAGTTAAAAAAAATCGATCGTGGTAAAATTAAGTTTTAGTAAATAAAACACACATAATGTCAATTTTAATTTAAAGAGTGATACTGCATTTTAAAAACCATTTCGACAATGTGGCGAACGGCTCTCACTGCCTCGTCGCCTTCACCCCTTTCATTGCATGCTTTATCCCCATCCGCTCACTGCTTTCCTAAATAAATACTCGTCACTCGGTGTAAATCGAGTGCCGGTAGAATGGAACGGCGGTATGGCTCCCGGCTCCCTGGGGTCGCTCTCGGTCCCGAGTAGGGCGAGCCGATGCCGATCGGCCCAAAGCCGGGTCAACCCCGACCCTGCACCCTCCCCGCTCCCTCCCTCCCGTCCTCCTCCTCGGCCCAATGACGCTTGCTAGCGTGCCTAGCACGTCCAAGTCGAGTCCGCGGACTCGGCCCCGCTCTCTCGGCTCCGGCCCGCCCGCCTTCCCCGCCTTCCCTTTCGAGGTAGGCAAATCGCGGTCCCTCCTCCTCTCGAGTAGCTCGTCGCGCAACTCCTCCCTCTCGCTCGATCCTAATCGCCCGTCGAGAGGATCTACCTCACATGTAGCCTCTCATCTCCTCACTCTTCTCCATGCGCACTCCGTCACATTTCGACGTTCCCACCGTTCCCGCAATATGTTGTTTCAAATTTCGGAACACCCCCGTTCATCTCCTTCCCACACCACTTCGCATCGTACCCTCTTCCCCGACCGGGTCTACCATCCGCCCGTGTTCCCAACCCACGTCGAAGCACGCGCCGGTGGCACATTACCTTGATCGGCCATCGTTAAATCTGCAAAAATTGTAAACAATGCACTAAAAATGATTAGATAACAAAAAATTGATTTAGACGCTGTTCGGGAAGCGTACAACCTAAGTAACACACCATTCGTATGTTTAAAGGGTTACGTATTTGCCGGAAATGGTCGTAAATTAACGTACAGGGTCTCGGTAATTTTTCCCGTACAAAGAACATCCAATCGATGTTCAAACAACTTGAGCGGAGTTATTCGATCAAAAATCACCGAGTTTAACTCTACTCGAAGTCGTCGGAAACGTGTAAAAATAGGCGTACGGGATATCCGGATTTTTTCCCGTGCAAAATGGACATAAACGGATAGTTCAAAACTTAAACGGACTTGATCGGACGGAAATCGTAAAGTTTAACGACACTCAAACTCGTCGGAAACGCGTAAGAATGGACATACGAAGTTTTCGGCGAAGAAATCTTACCAAAAACCTTACAAAGATCGAAGAAGAGGTTGATTCGATGCCGATCCGAGTCGAATCGGCGGAATCCCTTGAAGCGGCCAAGCTTGGAATCGCCGGGACCGGTGGAATCGCCGCGGAATCGGCCCCGGATCGACGGAATCGGCCGGAATCGACTCCCGGATCGACGGAATCGAGGCCGGATTCGACGGAATCGGGCCGGAATCGCCTGCGCAGTCTCCTTCCGCCGCGCGATCGACCGAGAGCCGCTTCTGTCGATTCCGGCCCTGTGTGGCCGGGATCGGCTTCGATTCCCGGTCCAGAGTCGAACCGGGAATCGAACCGGGCCGGGGTTGACCCGGCCTTCCGAAGAATCGGTCGGATCGACCGATTCCACAAGGAATCGGTCGGAATCGGATCGATTCCGACCGATTCCAGACAAATCGGACCGATTCCGCGGAATTCTTCCCGGAATCGGTCCTTCCGCCCGGAATCGGATCGGAACCACCGATCTGATTCCGGAATCGGTCGGAATCGGACCGATTCCGCCGATTCTGCAATCCATGCTTCCGATGGAGAGAGGTCCAAAAACATATATAATGAACCCAAAACCTTAACATGTATATTTTTCATGTGTATCATCATATTTTGTTAATACTCTTATGAGATACCACATATTTTCATATTAGTAAATGTTAGTCAAAGATAATGAAAATTCTTTTTCCAAATAAATGGAAATCTGGTTAATTTCTTCATTTTTTAATTGAGGTTTCACATTTCTCTTAGCTTATTATTTGCATTTTCTAAGACATGAATATTATCTGACTATGATTCTTCAATGTGTAGGGAATATCACTTAAACTGACTCCTGGATCAAAAGTTGCTCTCGTCGGACCAAGTGGAGGTGGAAAAGTAAGCTTGACGATCATACATGTTTTCCTGGAAATAAAATAACTTTGTTTATTCAAATTATGTTAATCAATCTTTGTGCTTATTTCAGACAACAATAGCAAACTTAATCGAGAGATTTTATGACCCCCTTAAAGGAAAAATCTTGTTAAATGATGTTCCATTGGTGGAAATATCACATCATTATCTCCATAAGCAGGTGATCGCTGGTTTTCTTCATTTATCTATTATTAGTTGACACTTTGTTTTGTATAAGCAAAGTTCTGTAGACCTATGGGAATGCACTTCGTACTTGTTAAATTTAGTGAAAAAAGGAGTAAGAAATGGAGTGGATCAATTGTCTGAGTTAACAAGCAAAACTTTGTTGCTTCTACTTGTATATATTCTTGTGTACTTGGTTGTTGACATTAACAAAATCTTTCAGCCTTTGTAATGTTGTATGGAGCAATTAGTTGTATTGATGCAGAATAAGCATGAGTGTCTTCAAGAGAAGCCATGTTCCTTGATCTATGGAAGATGCAGACAAGAAAGCATGCTGAACAAAGATATTTTATGATGTAATTGAAGCAGAAGACTGCTGTTCACCCCTTGAACCACCTCCCCTATACCGTTCATAAAAAATCATCTTTTCTTCTTGTTTTCTTATCACTCTACTGGGAACCACATTTTCTTGATGAAATATTTTTTTGAGGATCATTATAACTTATGGGGATTTTCTTAAGTTCTCATTTGAAGAGGGGGATAAAAGTTGGTTGGTGTTTACTGCCAGGACATGTCTTGACCTTCTTGTTGTCTTCAAGCCAGTTTGATAGTCATTCATATCAAGTAATGTTATTTGTCACAGTAGTTTACGTTATTCTTATATGACTGCAGCCATGACAAATAAAGCTCCAAAACCTTTGAAGAGTATAATTGTCAACATATATTTTTTCTACTTTTGGGCCATTTATTCTTATTTTTATGAAATAATTCTAAATATTTTATTTTGTGGCTTCTTTGAGTTGTTGAGGTGTAACTATACCTTACACATGTCTGCATTATGTCTGTACTGTAGAATACGATATTGTATATGTGCAAATTGCAATCATATCCCCAAGTTAAATTTGTGGACTTAAAAAATATGCTAAGGTGGTGTTTGATAGAACTTAAGTCTATTGCCTAAAATCTGAAATCACATTTAGCGCCAATACATCATGAAAAGTTCTAAATTTCTATAGGAGGATAGTTTTTTGTTGTTTATAAATAGATATCTAGAGTAGTTGATAGTGGTTAACAGCAAAGAAGGGAGAAGTCTGAACATAAAAAGTTACTTGATGCAGAACAGAACGGGAGACGTCACCACTGGTGCATAAAAACTGATCCAAATTGGTCACCACAGTGCTGCCATAACTCATATTAGACCCAATATGGTCAAATCGAGCTTGACCACACGGAAATCCACTTGACTGCACTAAAAACCCACTGAACCGGACTGGAAGGTGCCGAACCAGCTCGCAAATGCACCAAAATGGGATGAAGCTGTCAAACAGGCACTGAACTGGCCTCATACCAAGCTGAACTGGGCCTAAACCACCTTGAACCAGCCATGAACCACTTGAACCAGGAAGTATGGACAATGAACCGGTGTGGACTGGTCTAAACCCGGTTGGGGCAGCAGCAAACCGGTCAGCTGGATGCTGGATCGGCTAAGATGACAAACTGGCATTGGCCGGTTTCACTTAACCCCATGGGGGTTTGTGGAGTGGAGGGAACCCCACTGAGGGGGGGCAGTGGGAGGGCCCAACGGCAGGTAAAAAGGACTGGCAGGCCCCGACAAAGGGGATGGGCAAGGGCGCTGTGAACTTTAATGCCGTCGGCACCTTTGGCGTCCAAACTGCAGGTGGGTGACAAGTGTGGAAGCAGCAGCATCTTCCTCGGCGGTGGTGGTGGTGGCGGCGGCTTCTCTCTCTTTGTTGTTGATCATCCCTCCTCCTCCTTCGTCTACCTTCTTCGCGATGTTGTGGCTTTCTTGTCTTTCGGATGGCAGGAACAGGGGTAGAGCTGAGCAGTGGGGTGGGACAGGATGACAGGTGGTTTCACGTGGTTGGGATGATGTACTGGGTTCCCGGAGGCGGTGGCATCTTTGCACGGCTGAGAGATGTTGAGGGAGGAGATGGTGGAGGCGATAGAGCTCCGTGCAGTACAAGGATCCGGAAGAAGCTAGTGGGGGAGAGAGTGTGTGAAGGAGATGATTCCGGTGACACCGGAGGCAAAATAAGAGAGGCCGGAGGGGAACTGGGATGGTTTTGGAGATGAGAGGGACAATCAGACAAGACAAGATACTTTCGGAGGTGAAGGATCGAACCATACAGTTTGTGGCAAGGATTTCCGAATCGGAATTGGTCACCAAATTGGAGGGGATCAATCCGATTCGAATCAAATCGGATAGGTCCGATTCTTAAGAAGACAAATTGATCCAGAATCTGGATTTTTTAAAAACAATTAAAATTTATGATTCCGATTTAGGCTGATTTTGGCCGATTCGACCTGAATCTTTTTAGAAAAAATATAAAAAATCAAGATTCTGATCCAATTCGACCAATTCAAACTAATTCCAATGGAATTCAAGTCAGAATCGATCATTCAAACAGAAATCAGAATGAAACTGATCGATCCGATTTTGGAATCAGTCGATTCTTATCCGATGCTGCAATCTATGGTCTGTGGGCTTCCGGGGGTGGAAGAGTGGATGTCGACCTCTGCCGAGGTGAAGGCAATGATCAGACTTTTCTAGGGGTGAAGAGGACACTGGGTAATCTCGAGGTGGAATCTGCCTACCGGAGAAAAAGGTTGGGCACCATGGCCACCAGAACACTTCTGAAGTCTGGATCCATCACGTTGGGGAAGAAAGCACAGAGCGGGAGAGAGAGAGAGAGAGAGGTGGGAAGCCAATCATGCCATCTTGATTGACCGACCTCCTTATAAAGGGGAGCCTTATTACAAAAAGGACCTCTAAAGCAAACATTTACAAACATGTCCCTTAAGGACTGAAATGTAAAGATGACTCAAAAGGGCTCCGAATATCAAAATAAAATGTAGGAAATTAATTCTTAACACTACTAAATAAGAAAATATATTTGTGATGTCTCCTTAAAACTCAAACTCCGACGTCTTCAATCCTTTGATCTGTCAGATCCGGTCTGGTCCTCACCACTACTTTTGTGGCTTAAATTTTTAGAGGTATTTTAAGACATTTTGATATTTTCT
Source organism: Cryptocoryne crispatula var. balansae (assembly GCA_036172225.1). Classification (NCBI taxonomy): domain Eukaryota; kingdom Viridiplantae; phylum Streptophyta; class Magnoliopsida; order Alismatales; family Araceae; genus Cryptocoryne; species Cryptocoryne crispatula. The sequence continues at coordinate 13,863,909 of CM069919.1, forward strand.
AACGTAAAATAAGATGCTTAAACATACAATCTATATAGGGAAAACACTGAATAAATGACAGGTTAGACTTTCAACCAAAACAGATACAACCTAAGAAGAATATGAAATAGCATATTTTTTAAGGATATGACAAAAATAATACCTATAAAAGGTTGCTTCTTGTCACTCAAACACTAACAAGTGGGTTTTAACACAAATAGTGCATTTTCTCGCTACCGAGAGACAGAAAGATGGCAATGGACCAATTGCTACTTTACTTAGCTTGAGTCTTAAACCTAAATTACTTGGGGTCGGTCATATGGATTCTTTTTCTCCACTTATGTCGAATTTAAGTTACTTCTTTAAAGATATTTAAATCATCTAAATCATATTGAATTACTCTCCTCCAAGTTAACTTAGGGGTCTACCTTATCTTTTTTTGTTTTTGTTATTTTAATGTTTTTATTTTTCTTATTGGAGTCTCCTAAGGGTCTACAATATCTTTTTTCTTGTTGCTATTATTTTAATATTTTTATTTTCATTACTAAGTCTCCTTAAGTTTACGTTTAGTATGTCTAAACCATCTCATTTTCCCTTGTTTCAATTTATCTACAATTGTCAACTGCTCCTACATTTTCTCAAATATATATTCATTTCTATTTATATCTAATATAGTATGACCACTCATCCATTTTAATATTCTCATTTCAGCAACATTTATGTTACAAGTATGTTTTTTTATTGTACACCATTCACTACCATACAACATTGTAGGTCTTACATAGATGATAAAAATTTTCTTTCAACTTTAATAGAATCTTACAATTACATAGAACCCCGGTAGCCAATCTCTACTTTATCCAATATGCTTTAAGCTTTTAACCGTATGATTAGCATCTTTATCACATTCTCTATTTTTTTGAATAAGTGATCCAAAATACTTGAAACCAGGTTCTTTGAGATAATATTACATCATTCAAAGTTCAAACTAACACCATTACCTACTTCTCTTTGGTTTTCATTAAATTTACAACGCATTTATTTTGTTTTAGTTCAACTTATCTTGAAACCTTAGTCTCAAGTATGTTTCCATGGTTCTAACTTCGTATACACTCCTTGTGTCTCACAATTGCTACTTTATACAGCAATATATATTCATGTTGGGGATAGAACGTAGTATATTGTTTTTTATGGTCATAAAGACATGGGAACATATATTAGGTTATAAACATAGATGCACCTGTCTATATAGGGGAATTATTGTGGAAAAGATCTTTCTCTTGTGAAGATTCAATCACCATGTCATTTTTGTTTCTTCATTTTTAAGTATCTTGAATTTCTTTGATGAAGAATGGTAAGGGTTAAATAAATGTGGATCAAACCCCCTTTATAGTGTTCAAATGGAAAATATGCGGTTCTCTAGGATTATGGATCATTTTTATGTTGTTTTACTTTTACCCTTTCATGCCTGTTTTAAATTGTTCAACCACATCCACGAGATAGTTTATCCTTTCCTCCTGATTGTTACTTCACTGCTACAAGTGTACTCGAAATGCATGGTATCAGGAGATATTATATTAGGAATTTTTTTATGCTTTCATTCTATGTATTCAGTGTGAAATTTGCTTTCCTTCGCAAAAGCCATGTCATGATCAATTATTGAAAGTGCAGGTGAGCATAGTAAGTCAGGAGCCTGTACTTTTCAACTGTTCAATTGAGGAGAATATTGCATATGGATTTGATGGTAAAGCCAGCATTGAGGACATAGAAACTGCAGCAGTAGGTCCTAGATTCCTTTTTTTTTTGCCCTTGACACCAATATGCAATACTGACATGCTTAATTTGTATTCCAGAAAATGGCTAATGCTCATGAATTTATATCAAAATTTCCGGATAAATACAAAACAGAAGTAGGGGAACGAGGAATAAGGCTTTCAGGAGGCCAGAAGCAGAGAGTAGCAATTGCAAGAGCCCTATTGATGAATCCACGAGTTCTTCTCCTGGATGAGGCTACAAGTGCTTTAGACGCTGAGAGTGAATACCTTGTTCAGGTAGTACCATGCAGTATTTTGGGACATTAGATACAAAGATCAAACATGTTTAATTCTATAACCTTCAATTCAAGTTTTATTCTTGCAGATAAGTGTCCAAATTTTATGCTTCCCTGTTGGGTACTGACAGCATTGCATTGTCAAAGAAACTAATGAACCCACCTTAGTTGCTTTTCTCTCTCTTTTTGCTTGTTTCTCAATTGTAGATTCATGGCCTTGTATTTGTAGGATGCTATGGATTCTTTGATGAAAGGAAGAACTGTCCTTGTAATAGCGCACAGGCTATCAACTGTCAAAAGTGCAGATACAGTTGCAGTCATAGCAGAAGGGCTGGTAGCAGAGAGGGGCACACATGACCAACTCCTTGAGAGAAACGGCGTTTACACTGCACTTGTAAAGAGACAATTGCAAGTGCATAAGAGTGATTTCTAAGCCGGTCTAACATTTAGTGCCACCCAAGAGGAATTGGAACACGCAAAGTTGCATGATGTTCCAAGACCAACACGAGGGGGGGTCATAAAACTTAAACTATTTGATGCAATTGCAAATATTTTTGTCTTTGATTGGTTATTGATGCCTGCAAAGATCTTGTAATCATTGAGATAATGCTCATTTGGGTGACATCATTTTGTATTGAAGCCTTCGTGGCTAAACTATTTACTTGTAATACCCGGGATATTTAAATAAATTAAAAAAATAGTTAATAGATAATTATTTATTATTATTTTAATCTCTTCCTCCCCTATTTATATCCTTTTTCCCCTTTGGAACCTCCCCCGTGCGAGACCTGTGACCGCCGCTTTTTCCCCTCCCAAAACCCTACTTTTCCCTCCGGGCGCCGCTTTTCCTCCCCGCGAAACCCTTTTCTTCCCCTCCCTCCTTTTCCCCTCCTCGGTCGCGCCACCTCGTGAGAGCACCGCCGCCCGCTGCCGCGTGGCCAGCTGCCGCCACCGCGCGTCTCCGCGCTTCCCTCGCCTCGGTCCCCGCGTCGCGCCCGCCGCCAGGGTGATGCCGCTTCATTGTACGTCGACCGCCGCGCGCCGGCCCGCCGCCGGCCTCGGTTCTCCCGCGCGCCCGCGACCGCCCACGCGCAGCCCCACCTCGGCCGTCGCCTCCTCGTACCGCCTCGAGCCCGCCGCGTGGACGCGCCACCTCGGCCGCCTCGTCGCGCGCGCCCGCCCGCGCTCGCGACCGCGCGGCCGTCGCCGCCCGTTGACCGCCCACGCATCACCCCGCCGCCCCGTCAGCCCGGCCGTTGACGCCTCGCGACGCGCAGCCGTGCGCCCGCCTGCACCCGGCCACGCCACAGTGCGCCGCCGTGCGCCCCTCTTCTCCTCCGCACGGTAGCTTCTCTCTCTTCTATCCTCTCTCTCTCCTATCGCCACACACCCTCATCTAACATATTATTTATCTTAAATTAATTATCTCCCTTGATTCAACAGTTTTTGAGAACACCTATCCGGCTCGATTTTTCGTCGCCGACGCAACCGCGGCAGTTTCGTCGCCAAATTCAATTTCCTTGGAATTCCGTGCGCCGTTCGCCGTTGCCTTTAAGGTAGGCATCTCGACTATCCTTAGCACTCTAATATATACTTGATTAAACCGTAAGAATCATGTTTAGATCACCAGGATTAGAATGATATAGTTAATGGGCTGTTTTGGATTTATTAGCATGTTTAGATAGAGTTAGATTAATCTGTTTAAACTGTGCATGTTTAGATTACAAAGTCATGTATAGGTATTCATGTATGTTGGTCATCATGATAGGTTTGTATATGTTTAAATCTAGCTAGTTTAGTATGTCTGCATCGCGAAAAACCTTAAACACATATATCCCGATTGGATAATAAGTCGATGTAAGGTTTAGGCATAATGTTGTTAGAATTTAGTTTGTTTTCTTTTATGTGATAGGTAGTTCTGTTTAAGCATGTAATTGTCATGATTAGGCTGTATATTGCATGATCTTATTTATATGCATCAGTTTGTGTTAGATTGTGGTATGGTATGCAAATATGTGGTGCATAGAATCATGGGTGTTCATCTATGTATTTCATGTTTGATTTGCCAATTTAAATGTTCATGTTTTACTGTCTGAGCTTAATTATATGCTTGCATGGTGTTGAATGTGGTTAGTGCAGTGAGCTGCATTGTGGTTGTATGTACTTCACCAGACTAAATTAGTGTCCCGTGGGCAGCGGAGATTAGTTGAATCTGGAGCATCCTTCGATCCCAGATACCGCGGTTTATCCTAAGTACTCCTCTGCCTATGGGTACTATGGGATTTAGTTACTATATGTTACTTCCTACTATATGGTAAATCTGGTGCTAGTTTTGTGATGTGACTACATTTATCAGATGGAGCATGATATTTACTCAGACATGTGTCTAGTTGTGTATTTTGGCATATATGTTAGTGGTCTAGTTGTGTTCTTGGTTTTATGTCAGGTTATGTGCATACCTAGAGTAGTCTAAAGTGTAGGTTATGTTGGTTTTAATGCATTTAGAGTCATGTCATCATATGGGGTAGTAGAATGACTTTGTAATCAATTAATTAAAGATATATGATTAGTTTAAATCCTATGTATTAAATCTGATTTTTAGGCTTATTATTCTATTATACCACTAGAGAACATTACTATAGTGGGGTAGTTCGGGTGTAAGTCCTACTGAGTCTGTGGTGACTCACCCCTTCCGTTGTTAATATTTTCAGGAGTGCAGGTTTAGCGCAGCAGAAGCGTAGTGGTGTTTTGGAGTCCGAGGAGCTAGTGGAGTACTTGTTCAGTGTTGGTATTATTTAGATTGTAATTTCATAGTAATAATTAGATAGAATTATTGGAATTGTTTATTTGGATTGAGATTTTAGTCTTATTTGGTTCCAGACCGATATCCTTTCCCGTTACGTCGCCGGATTATCTTCCGCTGTGCATGTTAAAAATCCGGGTCGTGACATTACTGCTCCTAAACAATCTCTGAAACATATTTTCCACGATCAAGCTGAAGCCGCCTTCTATCGGGAGAAACATGGATACACATTTTGACATATGAGTAACCCTTGTCGTAAAGATGGATCAAACTGGAGCCACTATGTGGTAGTTGCATCCTTGTTGCTCGCACCACTAGCAGAAACCTATAATTTGTGAACTCATGTCTCCTAGACTATTTTAGTCACCCGATAACACGGAGAACTAGAATATTTTAGTTTGCTTGTCCATTTTGGATATCGGAATTTTATCCTAAATGTATTGTAATCTAGATGTATTATGAATTTTTTTAGTTATATGATACATAGATTTGGTGTTTTTTCGTGGAAGTAAAATGACAAATATCGAAATATTTTGTAAACAAGATATGTTATGTTCTATGAAGCATAGATTTATTAATTTCACGGTATGTAATGATATTTTTATATATACAGTTGACAATTTATAATTTACAAAATGGTTAGGTGAAATATGCCATTTGAGATGACGTCATTACTACTGGGCATAATGTTTTTATTTTTATTTGAATATCTTTGTTGTACTTAGTTAATGTATCTGTATAAACTTAAATTTTTTATATTCTGATTTTAAAAATGTCTTTAAAATGTCAACAATAAAATATTATTGTAGACATTCAATTTTGATCTAGTTATATGGTTCAAAATTTTGAAATTTTATCAAATGAATTGAAATTTTTTGAAAATTAAAGTTTTATGTGTGTATTTGGACTTCGGGGACTTGATGCCTCATCAAGGGAGGTTTGACACTTTGATTAGATGGTGTCTAAGTGTCCTAGTAAACGGGGGCGCTAGGTGCCTTAAGGGCATATTTGGCACCATAAAATTTTAGGGATAAACTTGGTTTATCCCCTAAATTTTGGGGATAAGTCAAGTTTATCCCGCTGTTTGGCACAAAGATAACATGGAAATAAACTCGGGTTATCTCCAGAATTTAGAGGATAACCCGAGTTTATCCCTAAAATTTTATGGTACCAAACATGTCTTAAAAGGTCAAATTTATCCAGATTTTTCTTGTTGAAACACCGGACGACCGTTGGTTTGAACAACAATCCTGACATCCCCCCATTGAGACATTTTATAGTCAAACAATAGATCTGACCGATTTGACCATCAAAATGGTGCCATGTAGGGTGCATGGGTGGTTCATGTATCGTGCCCCGGGCAAAATACCCCAATATAGGACATTATGTCCCAAAGTCAACTTTTATCATGTCAGTGCCATTTACATAGCCTTACACACATCCTATTAAATGCCAGTCCAAGTGCCCCCTTTGTGTGGGTGTTTTGTACTTAGAGACATATTTTTATGTCTTCTGAGTTTTCCCCTTATGTGGCTATTAAAAAGATCCCCTCTCCAAGGGAGAGGGTTTTGAAGCTACTTCTAAGATCTCCCATTAAGTGTAAGAAGGCCCTCACCCTCATGAACCTCTCCACATCCTCTAAAGAACCCCTTCAAGAGAGCACTTCTCCCTCTCCACCTAGATTATCTTGTTATCTCTTGAAAGCCATCAACTCCAATCTCCCTCTCTTCAAAGCTCCCCCCCACCCTCCCCTTGGATTTCTAGGGGCCTGTCATCTAAGTGTTTGTTCATGCATCTAAGTAGTTGTTTTAGACATCATTTGTTTCAAAATTTACCCAAAAAAGATGAGTTAGGATCTATCTCCCATCCAATCTATTTCATTTCAACTGTATTATATTTATTTTGTAGTTCTAATCCTCGTTCACCTTGTTTCTTTTCTTTGTTTTGTGTAGCATTAACAATATCATCGACAAAAAAGCAAGTTTGGGCTGCTTGTTTTTGGCCAGCCGAAAAAGTGAAAGTTGCAACCCACTTACATCTCCCTCATCAAGGTATATGATCAACAAACTTAACACTTTACATTTATTTTTTATTTCCATTCTTCTTTAGAGCTCACAAATCTTGGTGACCACTTTCATTACTTTTTTTGAGTTTTCGTCATCTCCCAAGTTTTTCTTCATCTCCTTCTACATGACCCAAACCACTTCTCTAATGCCCAAGTGACACCGATGACCGAATGTTTAGAGACCAAGGTGAGTGTGGAAGAGAGAAGAAAAAATAGTAGGGAGAACATGTGGGTGCAAGGGAACAAAATCCCCGTCCATGGAGACTAACATAACAAAATTACAGCACTCAACGCCTCAATCGGCAAGATCACAGCCTCTACTAAGATTTCATCTGATCTAAGCGAGCAAATAAAAGAGACTAAGTAATTAATATGTCATCTACTAGATCAAGCAAAGGGCAAACATAGAGCAAATAAAAAAGACAGAATAAATATTTTAAAATCATAATGTGAAATAACAAATAGGGAACAAAGCATCTCAAGGAAGACTGAAATTTAATGTAGGATAAAAATTTTAAAAAATATTTTTGTATAAATATTTTTTTATTTTCTTGTACTAGTTATATCTTACTTTATAAGTAATTTAGAATGATAAAGTTGATAATTAATAACAGTAAAAAATATTTTATGTAAAATTTTTATTATTTTACAACACATGATATAATTTTTTAGATAAATATTTATAATTTTTCAAATAAAATTATTTTAAAAAATAATGCATGGATAACTAAAAACAACGAATCATATTTTTTGAAAAAGGTTTATTATAAATAACCAAATAGTATATTATATTTTTTACTGTTCAAGTAAAAGATACTCTATGGAAAATGTTTTACCTTATTCTTTTTTTACATACCTGATGCCCTTTTTGGTTAGAGTTTCATTTTTGGTACCATATCAATATTGATATTAATATTTTCAAAGGTTGGAGTATCAATATCAAAAGTAATACAAGTGGACACTTGTATTACATAATATGCGTTGTTTGCACTATAAATTTTAAAATTGATACAATTAACCAAACACCTCTTAATGGTTCCTATCAATATCAATTTTAAAATTGGTAGTGATAGAGGTACCTAATAGTGTTACCAAACAGGGCGTTAGATGGTATTTGTTTTGACCGACTCTAGAACACTGAACATTAAAACATTTGATTTGATTTGATTTGATTTAAACACCAAAACATTTACTTGTACTTCACATGTCTTATCTTATGTCAACAAAAGTACTTATGATAAAACATGGATAGTTTATTTATCAACTTCATTATTCGAGACTATAATATGCGTACATATCTTCCTACTTATATTCTCAAATAAGATTATAAGATATGAAAAAAAAAGCTAAAGCCGACTGCTTAATTTATATCTCTTACCAACAAGTTCATCTCTCTTTCTTAAACAATTTACATTTTACTTCATTAGTAACAATCTAATGCCCTGTTTGGTAACAGTATTAGGTACATCTATCACTATCAATTTTAAAATTGATATTGATAGGAACTATTAAGAGGTGTTTGGTTAATTGTATCAATTTTAAAATTTGTAATGCAAACAAAACATATTACATAATACAAGTGTCAACTTGTATTACTTTTGATATTGATACTCTAACATTTGAAAATATTAATATCAATATTAATATAGTATCAAAAATGAAACTCTAACAAAACAGGGCCTAAAGTAAAGAAAGTAAAATATGCATTCAGATTCAATTACATGTCATTAGAGTTTTTAATGGTTAAAATCTTCTCCACAATCCAAACCAGATGCAACACTAGAAGGAGATGTGCATCCAGTTTTTGCTTGAGGAGCCGTGTGAAATAAGGTTAAATTGAGGATAAATAATTATGTACCAAACAGACCCTGAAATAGGGGTGTTCATGGTCTGGTTTAGTTTGGTTTCTTAGTATTTTTTCTCAAACCAAACCAAACCAAACTATCTCCTGGTTTGGTTTGGTTTGATCCGGTTCAAACCATATTTTATTAAGGTACAGTCAATATGTCAATATATAATTTCATTTTATTTGTTTTAAATCACATTCTATTAAAATTTAGTATATTTGTTTATACATTTTCGTTAATTTGTCTTAAAAACTCTTGAAACAAGTTTATTTTTATAAGAAAAGACACATAAATATTGTATTATATATAACTTAAAATAAAATATTTAATCTAAATCGAGTTATTCGATTTAGCGGTTTGGTTTGGTTTGAAGGGCTATAGGAATCAAACCAAACTGATCGGTAGTTCAAACCAAATCAAACCGAACCAAACCCCTGGTTTGGTTTGGTTTGGTTTTTCGGGTTGAACCAAATAGTGAACAGCCCTACCCTAAAAATCTAAGTTCAATTCAATCATTACAATCTTAAAATCAATACAAGACAAGGTGAACTTGCATGGGATTATATGTTGTTATAAATTTCAATGGTTAAAATCTCTTTTATCATTTCAACCAAAATGCAACCTTAGTAACAATGTAAGAATTATGTCATGCAAATCAATGAAATCATATCAATGGATAACACTTGGCCATCTAACTACAAATCCAAATTCCACCTCCTATGATGATAAACTCTTGTAACTATAAAAGGAGTCCTACAGCAGCAAAAAACTATCTTTTAGAGGGGTGCACTGCCTAATTTCTCCTAACCTGATAAACTCATGTTGATTACTGAAATAAGAAGAGGTTAAGAATTAATATGGTAGTCGCAATTTTTATTTAATAAAACAAAAAATAAAAATTAAAAAGTAGTTATATTATATCTTGGTTAAGAACAATTTACAACTACGATTATAGCTGAAAGGGGGGGCGTTTAGTATTCGATCTAACCCAAAAAAACAAATCAAACATTTGATTTGAATTATGGATTGATTTGCAAACTAATCTAAATCAGTAAATAGAATAATAGTAAACATTTTTAATATAGATATATTAAAAACATGTATATATTTTTTATATTAAAATAAAATTATTTTAAAAATTTTTAAGATAAAACTACTGAAATTATATATTAACATATATATTACTCCGTAGTAAAAAAAAAGATATGAACCAAACCAAACCAATCCAAATTTAGTTTGGTTTGGTTTAGAAAAAAATTATAAAAAGACACCTATTCTTCTAAAAGGATCCCTAAAAGTACAAATATAATCCTCTAAGCACACCTTCCATTTTTTATAAAATTATGTTGTTCAACCTTATTTATTTTACGTGAGTTCAAGTTCGAGTTTGAGTTTTTTCGAATTGAACTTAAAATCTAGATAGAATGATATCTCAACTCAGGTTTCTTCCAACTGTCACGTTCAAAGTCAGTGTGAATTTATTTATAAAATTCAAAATCAATCAAAAAATATTTATAAAATTTTAACTTTAGTTTATTTATTAAAATAAATATAAAATTTATTTCACACATTTCTTTTAGGCGTTACATAACTGTTAAATTTTTACATTAATATTTAAACGGATATTTAATCTAGTTACTCGTTTAAGTATTAGAGTTTTATTACTTTTTTGTTAAGATTTAACGTAATAAAAAACTGGAGTTCGTTTGCTCCTGCGCTTAACCACCTTCGGGGCGTTTCCTCGCTTTTCTGCGTGTGAAAAATGGCGGCGATGGAGCTCCGCCTGGGAGCACGGAATGACACCACAAGGGTGGCAGCACTGAAGTTGTAGCGATGCGGCGGGCGCCGAGTCTCTTCACCAGGAGCTCCTCCGGTCGCATCGGCCGCGGCCTTGTGGGCAGCCCCTCCTCCCTTTGCGCCCACCGCCACCTCTTTGATTCCTCGTGCTCATCGCACCCCATTTCCACCACCGACATCTCCTCCTTCCGCCTTTTCCTCAGTTCATGGCGGCGGCAACTGGAACCCGGATACTTTTCTGGACTAGGGTTGCTCCCGGCGCGCCGCACTCTCCTCTTGTCTTTAGGACAAAACTCTATTGTTTTCCGCGGAGCCATTCGGTCGGCGGCGTGGCGTGGCGCAGTTCTGGTGGGTAGGCTCCGTTGGATGGCGTTCTCATTGCAGAGGAGGCAGGGTTTTCGCCTGAACGACTACTTCCGGCGTTGGAATCCCTGGTGTGAGGAATTTCTTTGACTTGTGCCCTAAGCGCCGCGTCTTCTGGTTTCTCTCGAGAAATCCATGGTGTTATCCTGTATTTGTCTTGCCTTATCTTACACAGAAAGTACACGATGGTACCATATTATAGGAAAGTTGAGACGTGTATTGAAAATGGTTGCATGTTTTGTTTAAACGTAGTTTAGACGCTCAGGTAATTATCAAAGAGTGAGGACTGACAAAAAAATGAAATTGATAATTCTATGCTTCCTGTTGGTTATCCTCCTATGCCACATATCTGGCTGCACCAATCTATTAGCTGAAGGGAATGGTGTTGGGGTGTCAGCCGTGGTCCTAGGGTGTGTGCTGCGGGAGGTCACATTTGAGGAAGTTAGGCCTCAAGACCTTTAAGGTTCAGATGGCCACCCTTGATGGCTGATGGAAGGGCATTCCTGATAAATTCTCGGAGAGTGAAGGTCAGCAGATGGTTCATGGGTGGCAGGAGGTTGGTAAGGCTGGCCCTGGAAGTATAGCCTCGGGAAGAAGACAGTTGCGGTGGCCAATTGGCATGCCTGATTATTGGGGTCTGGCCATTTGTGAGACTGCCTGAGCATGCTCAAATGCTGTAGGCGCAGCAGTCTGGAATGTTGGAGATTTAAGGCTCTGCTCAGCTTTTTTGTACCCCTAGCTGGAGCCAGGAAGATGTTGTTGTTCCAGCGAAATGCGGCGGATTTGTTTCATTCTCTGAGTTGGATATTGTTCCAGCATCTGAATGTTGGGGTCAACAATCTGATTTCTCAGAAAGTGGTTGCTTCGATCTCTTCATTGTCCAGCTCACATCGTCATCAGCAGTGGTGGCTCACTTATTGGGCAGTCTGCAGGAGGACCAGGCTATGATTATTGCTCATGTACAGGAGATACGGTTCTCTCCTTTGGGAGCCTCAGGTGACTTTGCTTATCTTCTTCCCATTGGCGGTGGCTAAGGCCAAGGATTGGGACAATGGGATCATCCTTCACACGGGGAGCATGTTAGGCCTTTCTTTCTTAGGCAAGGAGGAAGAAGTCTGGAAGTTTCTAAAGAAATTTTGAGAAAATATAACATAAGCGTTAAGCCCCTACTTTATCCGGGGGGAAAGGGAAATAGAATAGGTAAGAGAGAGGTGGAATTTATCCTTTCTAATGAGATTCTAGGATGCCTTTTAGCCGAGAAAATTGAGTGTGTGGGACTCTAAATTGGTTATCTAATGAAGATTATAATGTGGAATGTGTGGGGCTTGACAAGGAGATGTAAAGTGGCAGAGGTGAGGAGACTGATCAAAGATGAAATGTTGGACATAATCAAAAGCTTTGCAGTTCAAGAAACAAAATTTGCAGTTCAGGACAACTTTTTTAATCAAAAGATTGGCCAATGTCAGACTCGAGGGCCTCTCTTAAAGCTTCAGGGAGAGCAGATAGGGGAATAATCATTATGTGGAACAGGGAGTTGCTGGAAACTGTTAGTGAACACAAAGGCAGATTTGGCTTTTTTATTGTTTTCTTAGAGAATAAAAGACTACTAAAGTGGGCCTTGAAAACTGTGTAGGGACTAGTTTATGACCATCTTGAAGACCTTTTCCAAGGGGAACTGGTGGAGTATGTTGCTGCAGTTGTTCACTCTTAAATCTTTTGGAGATATCCAGGTGGGATAGATCATCAGACCATCTGGACCTAGGAATAGAAATGTTCAAAGTGGATTGTTGATTTTGGCCTAATTGAAGCATTGTCTGCCAACAGGAAATTCACTTGAGCCAATAAGACAGGAAAGTTAAAGCTAGTAGCCTAGTTCTTATATTTATTTCTAAAGACTGGCAATATTCTTTCAAAGGTTGTTTGGCCCAATGCCTACCATTTATCATCTCTGATCATTGTGTTGTTATTAAGTACCCACCTGGGGTGCACTGAAAGGGTTAGGTTGTTTTGACATGAGAGGAAGTGGACAGCTTATGAGAGATTCTCAGAGAAGGTAGAGGATGGCCTCTAGACATGTCAAGCCGGTGGTAAGTTGAAATAGTCGAGATCCAAACTGAGAAAATGGGAAGGGGAAAATAATGCTCTGATAGTGAAGTCATAGACTGAATTACTTAAAATTCTTTCAGACAAAGTTCAAATGTGCAGCAAGCATTGAATGATATTGAAATTCAGAATTGGACCCAACTAAAGGCTAAATTTAAGCATCTTATAGACCAAGAGGAAACAAAATCGTAGCAAAGAGCCAAGCAACACTGGCTTAAGAAAGGTGACAAAAATACAAAATTCTTTTAGACCATGGCAAACAACAGAAAGAGGAGAAATGTTATTTTTTACTATCATTTCAAAGGGCACTTTATTGAAGAAAAATAAAGCTGGCAAATTGTATCCTCAGCTTTTATAAGGATCTCTACTTTGAATAAATTTTTTGGAGGCCACCAATTGATTCCCTCTGCTTCACAGCATGGATCCCAGCTGAGAGGTGGTCCCTCTTAGCTAATTTTTTTATGGAAGAGATTAAAGAAGTGGTGTTTCAAATGGGCCCTGACAAATCTTCCAGACCATGGATTTTCAATGGGTTTCTTTCAACATTTTTGGCACATAACAAATGAAGAGTTGGCTGTGGCCTTCATAGTGATTCAAGAGAAACCCCAGCTCATCATGTATTTCAGTTCAACATTTCTTGTACTAATTCTGAAAAGAGGAGCAAGTGAATTGGCTGATTATTGGCCAATCAGCCTGCTTAATGGTGTTTATGAAGTTTTCACTAAAATCCTGGCCAATAGGCTGCAAGAGTGATTGATGACCTGGTGGACAAATTGTAAGCTGCCTTTCTGAAAAGGTGTATGGTCTTTGATAGTTTTTGACTGTTTAAGAAAGTATACATATACAAAAGACCAGGGATAAAAGGGGTAAATATCAAATTTGACTCTAAAAAAATGTATGATATAAATCAGAATTGTCTGTTGACATTGTTGACAAGTATGAATTTTGTTGGTAAATGGATTTAGTGGATGTGCAGTTAGCACATGTATGGAAATTGCTAGATTTTCAGTCTTAGTGAATGGCCAACCACTCCATCTAGGGGTCTTAGGCAAGGGTATCTTTTGTCACCTTATCTCTGTCTCTGATTAGCCGAGTATTAGGAAAACTATGGATGAGGGGAGTAGATTTTGGCTAGATTGGAGTGATGGTCGGTAGGAACAAGGTACAAGTTTCTCACATTCAGTATGTGGACAACACTGTGCTCTTTACTATAACTGTTGAGGAGAAGGTAATGGATTTAAAAGCTCCAATCCTGTTTTTTCAGGCCATTACAGGGTTGAAAGTTAAGTTCAACAAAAGCCAACTTGTAGGGTTGAATTTTTCCAAGGAAGCAACATCAAACATCTCTAGTTTGCTAGGTCTTAAGAAGGGCAACTTTCTAATCAAATATTTGTCTTCCACTTTCACTCTGTAAAAAAGATTGAAGAAAAATTGCAAGGATGGAAAGCTGGTGTAACCTTGATTTTAAGATTTTTGTTAAGAAAAAATTTGATACTTTCCTTGCTGGAAAAGAATTTCTTTTGTTTAGGTTTAGTATTGACGACTATGAAAATAGATGGTATTTCATATGAGTATTAGCTAATTTGGGTGGTAATAATATTTAGGAATTTACAAAGTAAGTTTCATAGATCTTTCAAGTGTTGGCATAGGGGATACCCTATCATTTGGACAACTTGAACCACATTTTTTACTTGTTTGAGGTTGTTTGAGTTCTTTGAAAATTTGTTTTTGACATCTCTCCATCTTACGAGGTACTGATGTATTAACAAATATTTAAACACTCTTGATTAACCGTCATAGCAATCCGTGAATAGAAGACATACATCCACAAAATAAACACACGGGAGCGACATCCCCATGAACTCGATGGAATGCGAACATTTAGTGTTTTAAATTTGGTTTCTTTATGTTTTGGTTTAATGCCTTCGAAGTTGACGTGCTTTTGGTTTTTAATGTCATACTTCGTCTTTCAGATTTTGTGTGTTTTGGGAAATTTCAATTTGAATTTGGGATTTGATGACTTTTCAGATTTGAGGATTTTAGATTTGGAATTTGTTGACTTTGGGTTTGATGGTTGGAGATTTCAATCCCGGCTTCAGATTTAGAAAACTTTTAACCATGGAGTTTCTGATTGAGAAACTTTTGATTTGAGATTTTATCTTTAGATTTTCATATTTCAGATTTAAGGGTTCAGATTTTGAAATTTGAAATTTCTGGTTGTGGGATTTAGGATTTTGAGAATTTTACAATTTTGATTTGAATTTCAGATTTGAAGATTTTTGAGATTTTGGATTTAGATTTTTCAGATCTGAACATGTTGATTTTTTTATTCTCTAGATTGGCTGAGGTTTAGTTTTCTCAGATTTTGACAAGACTTCATAGTTCTCTTATTTTTAGCTTTGGGTACTTTACCGAATTTTTAGATTGTGGTCTCTTCAGGATATCGTGGTTTGACTTGATTTTTAGATTTCGGAATTTCGGAATTTGAGATTTTTTATATCTGGATTTTTTTACTTGTTTTAAGTTTTGGAGATGGGTGTATTCTGTCTCTTGGGGTGTGTTTGATTTGCTTTTGTTAATTTCATTTATTTTTGTATCTTTTGGTCAATTTTTACCAATTTGGGATATTTTCAGTTTTTTTAGTTTATTTTTTGGTTTATTGGGTTTATTTAGTTTGTTTATTCATCAATTGGGTTTTTGGATTTGAAAAAAAATCATTTTTGATTTTTCAATTATCTGTAAATTATTTTTTGAGTTGGAAAATTTCTGTTTACTGGTTTGGCCAGATTTCGGTATTTTCAAAATTATTTAATGATTATATTTTCTCTCTTCCTTTTATTTTTTTTACATTGCTTTAAGCCTATGGGGTAGTCTATACTTCTCTCAACGTCAAAGTGTACACCGAACATGACAAGTATTTCATTGCTTTGAACACGGAATACATGTGTATGGGAAGGCATGGAAGCCATCATTCCCACGGATTAGGATTAGCCATTAGAAATTTCATCCTTAAATAGAGTTGGGACTAAGTCTTCTATAGCCTTTGATAGGCATTAGGGACCATCCCGGAATTTGATTTGGGACTAAGACCTCTATAGTCTTTGATAGGCATTTAGAGACTATCACTGGTGTTTCTAGAAGAAACAACCAGGCCTTTGATAGGCATATGGGGATAGAATGGTATTAGGGCTCTCCTCCTAATTCAAGATTTTGCCCCTTGTATACTGCCTTTTTTAAAATTAAAATTTATAGGTATGGCACTAGGGCTCTCCTCCTAATATAGGATTTTGACCCTTGTGTACCATTCTTTCATCTTCTCCTAATACAGGATTTTGATCCTTGTGTACCATCTTTTTAAGTTGGAATTTATAGGTATGGCACTAGGGCTCTCCTCCTAATACAGGATTTTGACCCTTGTGTGCTATCCTTTGATTGTGGCTAATTCAAAGTTCATTTAGGCCTTGGGCCTGCTATGAAAACTGTCCACCCGCTGATTGAGTATATTCTTGCCAGTGCATGCTTCATTGCTTCATGTGCTCGACCCCTTTTGCCTTCTTTGACTGTCCCATATGCTTTTAAACAGGTAGCTGTTGGGCTAGTTTTATGGACTGTTAAGGGGTTTTGAAGGGTCTGAACGGAGGCTAGTTAGGGGGGGCTTATTAGATCAGATTTGGGGTTGGTTAAATGCGCTGATTTGGTTCTGTTTTAAGGTTGGTTTATGGACTGGTTTGGGATTGGATTGAGGGCTGTGCAGAGTGTAATTGGGATCTGTTTGAGACAGAAATCAGACCCTGGTTTTATGGGTATATCAGATCGGAACTGTGGACTGGTATATACATCGGACAGGGGTCTGTTTAGACTGAAACATGGGTTTTTTTTAACTGTTTTAGGACTGGTTAGAGGCCAAAACAGGGCTTTTCTGGGTGGTGCGCAGGGAACTGAATAGGGGCAATTCAGATCAGTTTCAATGGATTTTGCAGAGGATTTTCAGACCATTCTAGGGGACAGTTTAGGGGGATGTTTCAGGGCACATCTGAGGGCTATCAGGGCCTGATTTAGGGACTGTTTTGGGATCCTTTGATGACCTGTTTCGCAGAATATTGAAGGGGTACGGGACAGAACAGGGGAGGTGTTGTCTTGGCCTGTCTGAATGAGATTTGGGATGGAAAAGGAGATGGTTTTGAGAGGGGAAAAAGGGAAAGGGCGCAGCAAGCCTCCTCCTTATTCCTTGCCTTTTTCCTTTTCCTCCTCTTTTCTTTTTTGCACAGCTGCAGAACAGGACCGTGGGGACCCCTTGGCCTTCTTTTCTTCTTTCTTAACCTTCCTTAACCTCCCTTGGGTGGTGCGCAGCAGCAGGATGCCTGGCAAATACTTCTTCTTCTCCTTCCTTTCTTTTTCTGCAGGTTGGTGGCTGGGGCTAGAGTTAAGGACGTGGTGAACTCCTGGAATATAGCCTTGATGGCCTTTTTATAGAAGGGGGGGGAGAGAGAGAGCGAGCATAGTAACCGCTTGTTAGGATAGGATTTACTCTCCAACGAAAAATCTGATCAGTTGGAGGACAAATAGGGATGATTTTCTATATTTTGAAGATTTTAGGAACATTTTTTTGCTATTGTTTAAGCAGTGGAGCCAAGGATTCTAGAATCGGAATTAGAATCGGATCGAATCGGTTGATTCTTGGGAAGGGAATCGATCCGGAATCATTTTTTTTGGTTTCTTCAAAAAAATCCCAAAATCATAAAAATCTATAAAAATAGGAAATGACCTAGAATAAATTGTAAAAAAGTAAATGTAACATTTACCATGCATCGACATGTCATGGATCACAGAATCGGCCGAATTTAATCGGAATGATGTGTGGAGTTTTTTTGCCTTGTTTCTTAGATAAGAATAAGATGTAATATAACAACATATAAGATGCAAAAAGTATAACAATATATAACATGTTCACATGAAAAAGATGAAAAATATACATCACATCATCACCAATATCCCGATTATTGGCCTTCATTCTCAGGCTCCTATTGTTTTTCCCACGGCTGTGTAATCCTTCTTGTAAATGTTGGACCATATTCATAGGAAAATAAAGTATTCCCCATCTCACTAAACCATAAGGATCAGACTGTGGCATGTAGGTAAACTCAGGTGGAGGTGAAGGAAATCATGAATGCTGGGAATTAGAAAATCAGTGATAAGGTGGCTCCATATAATGTGACTGCGGCTCCTACTCGTCCAGAGTGTAATACGGCCTTGGCCGCCGTGAAGTAAGTCATTCTGAATCTGGAGCTCCTTCACCTGCATCTTCCATGGACATCTCTCCCTCTTCTGTTGGCTACGTGACTAGTATGCACTCATTTTGCAATCATTGAGTGGATCCCACCTCAACTGATTCCAACGTGAAGATATAAGTTACTCTGGGTTTATTTTTTCAGAATTTTATGGAATATCCAGGAATTTCTGGGATTTATTCTTTATTTTTTTGAATTTTTCAATGAGAAAATTGCTCAAAATTGCCAGAAAAATATTTTCAGGCTCAAAAAATATATACCTTTTAGGGAACATTCAAAAACCTTCAAAAATAATATTGGGCATGAAATATTATTTTTTGCTCAATATTAGAATTTTTGGAGAGAGAAAATAATTGTCTGGGGTTTTCCGGAAGAAAATTCCGAAAAATATGGAATTACAAGAAATATGTTTTGAGGAATTTTCATGAGTTTTCAAATGGTTTTGGTGATTTGACTTAGTTTTCTTTTATTTTTGAATATTTATCCTTATTTTTTGTGAAATAAAAAGAGATAAATAAGAATTTTGGGAAAGTGGTCCAATATGAAATCAGGGGCTGGGATGCCGAATTTGGCATTGAATTGCAAGAGTTTTAAGATTTATCAAAGAAAAGGCAATGAGAAATTGAAATTCGATTGAATTTGAATATTTTATTGAGATAAAAAGACCCCAATCATTTGGGACTAAACCTTTGAATTGAGTTTTAGTTTGAATTGAGATAAAAATAATATCTCAATTAATATAAAAATTTCTGGTGTCAACAAAAGCCAATCTGTTATCAACTGGGGATAGATGGGTCTGGTCTTCTTTGTGCCCTCTAGCATTTCTTTATTTTACTTCTTTGTCTTCAAAGTTCCCACTGGGATTTGCAAAAAATTGGAAGTGGTGAGGGTGGATTTCTTTTGGAAATGTCAAAATTATTCTCTTAAAGGTGGCCACCTAGTAAAGTGGCAGCTGGTTTGCAGGCCACGGGATGAAGGTGGAATAGGCTTCCAGCCTCTTCAGGCTGTCATGGTGGCCTTTCTTTGTAAATGCCTCGGGAAGTTAGATAGTGATCAGTTTACTCTTTGGGTATCTCTGGTGAGAAGTATATTGGTCGAAATCCACTGGTTGGGTGGATAACCTTAGTACTCTCAGCTTGTTGGTTGATGGAAGGACATTTTTCTTCAGATCCCACTTTCCACCGCTGGTTCACAAATTCATATCAGGAATTATAGACAAACTAGGTTCTGGTTACACCGCCAGACAGCCAATGATGCTCTGATTGTGTTGTTTCTAAACCTCTATAGAATTGCTAGCAACAAAATTTGCTCGTTACTGACTGTTGGAGATTTTAAGTAAGTTAAAATGGTTGGCTGTGTTCTCTCAACAAGAATTTGACATACATTCATAGTTGTCAAGGCGCCCGCCTAGGCGGCGCCTAGGCGCCCGCCTAGGCGGCGCCTAGGCGCCTTTCCAAGGGCGCATTGCCAGGGCGCCTTGTCTGGGGCCAAAAAGGCGCCCAAGGCGCCCGCCAAGGTGCCCAAGGCGCCAGCCTAGGTGCCCAAGCAAGGCGCCTTGGGTATTTTTACATCATTAAAAAAAGTTTTTGAGGAGTTTTTCTCCCTTGATACCCCTCACAAGGGACACTTATTTAATGATAGTTTGAATATATTAATATATTGTATTATCACTTATACTATCATACATATTTAAGATTTATGATTATAAACATATATTATATACTTAATTAAGTTCTTGAGGGATTTTTCTCCCTTGATACCCCTCACAAGGGACACTTATTTAATGCTAGTTTCAATATATTAATATATTGTATTATCACTTATACTATCATACATATTTAAGATTTATGATTATAAACATATATTATATACTTAATTAAGTTTTTTTTCAACTCTTTCCTCTCTCTCTCTCTTTGTCTCACTTATACTATTACATACTTTTTTGGGTTCGGGACTACTCGATCCGCGACTACTATGCGCCCCCCATTTAATAATATTATAATAATATTTTACCATCACTTATACTATTGCACATATATAAATTTTATAATCATAAATGAGTTATATACTTAAATTTTATAAATATTTATTTAACTTTCTTCTCTTTCACACACACATCATATTTACTTATGTGCATTGATAAAACACTCATATTCAATTATAACATACACAAATATAATTATATTTATGTTTTTTTATATATAACAACCTCCCGGCTCAGCTTTCTTTAAATACCGCCTTGACCGCCTAGGCGACGCCTAAGCGGCCGCCTTGTCGCCTAAGCGGAATCGGTACCCTTCAACGCCTTGGGCGCCTTGTCGCCTTGACAACTATGCATACATTTTCAACAAGAATCTGACATACAGTGAAGATTTGGCTATGCCAGTTTTTTAACTACTCTACTACATGCTATGTTAAATCAGAGTGAGGAGTAGGGGTGTAAACAGAATTCAATAATCTGAAATTTTGATTTAATTCCGATAAAAATTAACGGATCTGGAAACTGTTTTTGTGTCCTATAAGCTATCGGAATCAGAATCGGATATTCCGATAGCTTATCGGAATCAGAATCAGAATCAGGTGATTCCATTTCCGTTTATCCAATTTCGAAAACAAATAAATAAATAAAAGTAAAAATAATCAAAATAAAGTCAAATAAATTATAAAATATAATATATAAATCAATAAAATGATAAAAATAAAGGTTTAAAATATTATATCAAAATTTATTAAATATATGTGAATTATTAATGAATTTTTGAATAAAAATTAATATCTAATATCGGAATCGGAAATTATCGGATTCGATTCCAATTTTGATAACGGAATCGGAATCGGATCGAAATCGGAACATAGTGATTCCGAAATTATAGGAATCAGAATCGGAATCGGAATCGGATTCTGTGATTCCGCTACCGAATCCGACCTGTTTACACCCCTAGTGAGGAGGATATCGGATGGTGGAATTGAAGCTCTAACAGAACCTTTTTGTCCAGCTCCATCGTCAAGATAATTGAATCTGGTGGGGATATAGGGTAGGCCGGGCAAAGGACGTATGTTGGAAGAAGCTGCCTTCTGAAAATCAAGATATTCATGTAGAAAATAGAAAGAATGAGATTCCTTACATCTGCCATCTTGCCCTGGATCAACAATGTGAAGCACAAAATATGTTGTTTCAATATGATGTACAAGGAAGATCAAGAGCATCTATTCTTGAAATGCAGTATCATCCAATACGTGTGGCAAGACTGCTCAAAAATCCTTCAAATTCCATCGGTTCTGAGTGCCAACGTATCCAGGCTCCTCTCTAATTAGAACTTGAACAAACGGAATGGGTAGGCATACGCATTTGGGGAATCTTTTCTCAGTAAATTTTTGAAGCATTTGGACGACCAAGAATAAGAGAAAATTCGAATGTTTTTTGAGACGACAGAGTAGTCTCATTTTCGTAAGTCTAACACTCTGGGAGGATTGGGAGGTGGCAGAGATGTTGCATTGTCAGAATCTCAGTTTATTTACTTTTACCAGGCTTTTGTGTTGTTCCATGCATTTTCTTGCTCTTTGTGCTGGAGGAATCAATCTATCTCCTTGATTGATTACTTTTTTTGTATTTATTTCTCTCCTGCCCTATTACGTATTTTTGTTTCACTCTACTTCTGCTTTCTTAATGAATTGCTTTTACTTTTGTGGGTGGCCTTTAAAAGAAACTAGGAAAGATTGGAGGTGGTATTGGCTACCAGATCTCATGGATAATGGTTTTTGACATTGAAGTCCTGCCTTAGGGTGCTATTATTCAACCAGAGCTGTCTTCAATGTAGGGAATCCTTCTTTATTCTATTATCTTATGTATTATTCTGGCATGGGTGTATCCAGTGTTACATTCTGCTATTTCAATGAGTATGACAATTACTTGGCTACCTTTCAGGAAACATCATCTAATCATACTTAGTTGATGAATCTTGTTCTAGATACTTTTTTGCCATCCAGAATCCTGAAAGGAGTTTCTTATAATCAAAGATCCTAATAGAGTCAAAGAAGAGGCCTTGCCTTTTCCTGCTTTTGTTTGCAAGTGTCCCTCTGAAGTCTTCATGAACTGGAACATGGGAATGCGCCTTCATTCTTTTACATGCCTGCTTTATTCATTTCTAGCACATTATTCTAAGAAAGAGACTTACATGTGCCATGAAAGCGATGTCTGCTTCTGCATCACTTCTCTGCCATATTATATTAAAATGCAACCCCTATTTACTTTATGCTGAAACAGCTGTAAACCTTTTTGGTTTGAAGGAGATCTTTGAGGCCAACAACAGATGGAGTTGTCTATGGCTTGATTGGGGCTAATGTTGCTGGTTTTTTCTTGTGGATGTTTGCAGATCATAGATTCATGATAGAAAATTTTACGGTCAGTAAAGCTATAAGTTTTGACACTTTACTAATACTTTACTTGCCTGTAAATAGAGATTGGTCGAGCCCATGCTTGAAAACCTTAGACTGCCTCTTTTCTAAGTTATAGTTTGTGATTTTTATTTACTACCACGATGTGTCTTAACAGATTTCCCTAGATAATTTCAAGGCTGGGCGTCTTCACACACTTATCACCAGTGCATTCAGTCATATGGATGGAAGTCATCTTCTGATAAACATGTTTGGTCTCTACTTCTTCGGAAGTAATGTGAGGTTCAATAATTTATATTGTATTTATGATTCATTTGTCTGTTTGAATAGTTTTCAATGTTTGTCAATAATGACTTCTCATCTTTCTACATTCTGGAGATGCATAAAGAGTAAATTAGTTATCATTTTGTAGTTGAACAGTAGTTGATATTTGTAAAGCAACTTTTTACTGCCTTGAGATGTTGCATCACTTGTTTCTTTGGATGGCCTTTAACTATTATTTTATGTAGGTATATGGCGACAATCTCTGTTTAGGTTCTATAGGCCTCTTTTAGGAAAGCCGTGGCTACCACACTGCTAGTGGAAATATGATGGCCAATGCCAAAGTATGATTTTCAGGTAAATTAACTAAAAGGCCTAGAAATCGTCTAGCGGACAGAGATGAATGTTGAACCCCAGGTGGATGCGTTGATTTAATAATGGCGGCACATCATGCTCACATATGCACCACATAAAGAAGTCCCTGCAAATAATATGCACACCCTTGAACTTTTTATTTACTCCAAAATGATATGCTTTTCCTACCATCCACATTTGGAATCACAGCAATCAAGCCAAACCTTTATTTAAGGGCCAGCAAGAAATAAGCCTAGGAGCTGGGCTGGCAGGCCACAATTCAGCCAATCTTTGGGCCCAATTGGCAGCCCATTTCCAGCCCTGGCCGGCCAGCCCATAACCAGATAAATTCGGCCCACCTGCAGGCCCAAAAACAGGCCCACCTGCAGGTCCAGAAAACAGGCCCACCTGCGGCCAGGTGTGGGCAGCCCAGCCGTACAGCCAGCTCAGCCCACTCCCGGTCAGTTTTTGAAGAGAGAAGTTGAAGAGGCCAGGGGGAGGTCAAGGGTCAGCCAACCCATTAGTCTGAAATTAAATGGAGTAATTGTCTTGAAGGAGCCAACAGCCATCTACGTACCACACCTGGCTGTCCCTTCATCTGCCCCCCAGCATCTATAAAGAGGGGCGTACCAGCATTTGGGGGGCTGGAAAAGACGCCGACAGGCTGCCGGTTGCTGCTCCCTTTCTTGGCGTACCTGCTGCCCTTCTGCTTCCTATTGTACGTCTGCACCTGCAACTGTCAGCAGCTAAGAGAAGAAGAAGAGAGCTGCTGCCCTCCTCCTGCCCACGTGCATACCTGCCAGTGGCCAAAGAAGAAGAAAGAAGGAGAAGAGAAGGAGAAGAAAAGGTAGGGGCATACACATATTAACTATGTAGCCCTTTAAGGGCACCCCCTCCTCCTCTTCTAAGTTCTCTTCTCAACCCCACCAATGGCCTAAGCCGACCTTCACCGACATAGGCAACCCATCCAACCTCTTCAAGGCCTGTTTGGCCCACCTGCTGGCCCTTGCCCGGTCCATCAACCAGAGCCCAGTTCGGCTCAATAACAGAACCCAATTCAGGCCTATGTCTGGCCTCAATCGACCCCCATTCCGGCCAACCTGCAGAACCAAAAAGAGGCCCCTGTTCAGGCCGACAACCGGCCTAGGAGCAGTCCTAAACTAGGCCCACAAACAGGCCCATTTCCTGGTCTTCATCCAGGCCCATAACAGGTCCCTTTGAGACCCAATTCGACCCACCTGCAGGCCCACTTAGCAGACCCAAAACCTGCTCCTAAAACCTGTAGCAAAACTGCCCCCCTGCGGCCCCATCCAGGACACCCCAAAAACAGGCCCACTTCGGCTCCCTTGCAGCCAAGTACCAGCACTTCCTCAGTTCAACCGAGTGGCCCTTTCATGGGTGCAATCCGCTTCCCAAGAAGCCTATCCGCAGCTCCCTTTTAGCAATGCAAAAGAATGAAGAAAAAGAAGGTCGCAGCAGCCCCCTTGTGGCTTGAACCGGCAAAGAGAGGGGGGAAGCCTCAACGGCCCTTTCACGGGTCCGGCTATCCCCTCACCTTATCCAGGGAGAACCAAGCCTCAACGGCCCTTTCACGGGTCCGGCTTGGCCTCCAAGAAGCTGTCCATCCGATGCAAACAAACTGAAGCCTGGCTTTGAACGCCGAAGGAATGGACCGGTCCAAAGTGGCCTTCAAAAAATAATAAAATAAAAAATCAGAAAGCGAAAGCAACATCTAAATTAAGGAGCTTCACCCCTAGTGGGGAACTCCACCTTGGATGGGGGCGCGGGCATGTTCCCGTAGTCGTCGATCCAGACAGGGGCGCGAGCAAGATCCTGTAGCCGTCGATCCTTCCCCCAATTTGGCTAAGTATAAAGTTAACCATTTTGGATGGGTAAATTTCACAAAGTTGGAAAATGACCGACATGTCGTTGTAATGCCAAAATTTTCCAAAGTAGTGAAAAAACTTATATTGGGAGAAGGATTGACCATATTGTACACCGATGTACCCCCATCTTTCAATGAAATAAAATTTTGATGTCAACATTGAGATGCATGAACCGGGCACCCAATGGTAGTCCGATGGGTCGGAGGCGATGCAAACTGCCAAACCAAAAAATAAAAATCATTTCAAACTGTTGGCGTCAGATTTTTTTCAAAAAAAAAAGGAAAAAAAAGGAGGGGCAGCACAAAAAAAAAGAATAGGTTCAGGCCAATTTTTGGCTGGACCGACCCTCAATTGGGTCAAATCAGGACCCAAAACAAGTCCTAGATTGGGCCCTTTGGCAGAAATTCCAGCTGGCCCAATCTCACGTGATTTAATTAACTGATTTCCAGCTCCTATAACCCACCTAGGTACAGGCCCATAAGAAGGAGAAGAAGTGGGCCACAGCCCATAATCAGGCCCACCTGTGGCCAAGTGTGAACAGGTCCAGCCGTAGACCACCTGCCACCTCAGCTCACTCCTCCTTGCGCACATAACCTGCCACCTCATCCTTGACCCATTTATGAGGTGAAGAAGCCAATGTGGCCAGCCTACGTGGGGGACACCAATGGTCAGTCCAATATTGAAGACTGCTGAGAATTCAAGGAGTTGGGAAAGCCAAGAGTCATCCTACATTGAAGAAAACATGACTCTTGGAGTGCCATCCATCCCTATAAGAAGGGAGGGCGCGCCAGGTTGAAAGAGAGAGAGGCTGGAGACGCCGCCAGGCTGCTGGACTGCACCCTGCCCCTTGATGCCTTGCGCCTCGCTCCTGCTGCTGCTGCTGCTGCCACCTGCCGCCAGGAGAAGGAAGAAGAAGAAGAGAAGAAGAAAAGGTAAAGGCTAGTTGGTGCGCCCATGTAGCCCTTCAAAGGGCCTTCTCTTCTACTTGTTCTAGGGTCCATCTCCACCCTCTGGTCGGTCTGCAAGAATCATCTTCTACAGCCTATGTTCGGACCTAAACCAGGCCCCTAAAAGCCCCTCTGCGCAGGCCTATTTCAGTCCAACCGAACACCCCAATCCTGGCCCAAATCCGGCCTCAACATGGTCTGCCAATCAACCCTCCTGCGGCCCATTTAGCAGGCCCATCTGCAGGTCCACTTGGCCCAGCCGTACACCCCCACCCAGAGCAGGAGAAAACTCTCTATTGCAGGCCCATAACCTGACCCCTGTTCAGGTCCATAGCCGGCCCAATAGCCCATAACCAGGCCCATGCGCAGTCACCTGCAGCCACCCAAACCAGGCCCCTAAAAGACCCCACATAGGTCTATGATCGGCCCATCTCCAAGGCCCAAAACAGGTCTCTAAATCAGACCCCAACCAGGTCCTGTTCGGTCTCCAAATCAGACCCCTACACAGGCCCTGTCCGGTCCCTAAATTAGACCCCTACACAGGCCCTGTCCGGTCCCCAAATCAGACCCCTACACAGGTCATGTCTCAGCCTCTTCTGCCCACACTCCAGGCCGCTGCAGCAGGGGAGAGAAAAAAACTTCCAAAACAGGTTCTGCAGAAGTCCATTGAAGCGGTGGACAGAGGTTTGAAGAGGGGCCGACTTGAAGGTGACGGCCCGGCACCCCTTGGAAACCGTCCGACGGGCCAAGGGCATAGCCGGGTGGCCTTCCAAGTCGGTCCAGCCAAGCAGTTCCAGCAGTCCAGGGAGCTCCAAACAGGAGGACAGCAGCCAGAAGGTGGGCCGACTTGAGAGGTGACAGCCCGGCACCCTTGGAAACCGTCCGACGGGCCAAGGGCATAGCCGGGTGGCCTTCCAAGTCGGTCCAGCCAAGCAGTTCCAGCAGTCCAGGGAGCTCCAAACAGGAGGACAGCAGCCAGAAGGTGGGCCGACTTGAAGGTGACGGCCCGGCACCCCTTGGAAACCGTCCGACGGGCCAAGGGCATAGCCGGGTGGCCTTCCAAGTCGGTCCAGCCAAGCAGTTCCAGCAGTGCAGCAGCTTCCCAACAGGCTCTTCCGGCCCAAAAACAGTCCAAGACAGGCCCGGCAGGCCTATGAAGATTGAAGGCCGGCTCGGAATGCCGATGAAATTGAACCGGCCTCCATGGCCTTTGTTCCAAAAAAATGAACAAATAAAAATTCAGAATGCGAAAGCAATATTAAATTAAGGAGATCCACCCTTCGCGGGGACTCCAACCTTGGACGACTCCCCCCGGGTACGCCCGGGGATGTCGATCCGGACGGTGGCGCGGGCACGCTCCCGTAGCCAGCGGATCCTTCCCCCAATATGGCTAAGCTAAGGCTGGCTATTTTGGATGGGTAAATTTTCACTAAGTTGGAAAAATAGCCGGCATGCCGTCGTAATGCCGAAATTTTTTCAAAGTAGTGAAGATAAACCTATATTGGGGGAAGGATCAATCACATTTGTACATCATTGTACTTTACCATATGAAATGAAAATGACCTTCTATGTCAATTTGAAAAGCATGAAACCGGGCATCCGATGGTGACCCGATGGGTCGGAGGCGATGCAAACCGCCAAAACTAAATTAAAACCAATTCAAATTCAAACATAAAATTAAAACAGAAAGTCAGTCTGAAAGCTCAACAGAATAAAAAATCAGAATCGAAATAAGCAAACCGGTTTCAAACAATCTGGAAATAAATAAAGCAAATCAGGTTCTGAAATGGGATTTCCCTGCCACATTTCCAAACCACCTGCAGGTCCCTATCCCAACTCGGTTTCAGGCCCTGCCTAGGCCCATGACTGCCCACCTGCTGGCCCGGTTTAAGCCCATATCCGGTCTCTATTTGACCCGGTTTAAATCACCTGTAGATGCCCCAATCCAGGCCTATGAACACCCCCTGTCCGGCCCACCTGTGGGCCCCTTTTCAGGCCCAGTTCTAGCCCATATGTCAGGCCCAAGATCTGGCCCAAGTCCAGTTCAATTTAACCTGCAATCAGCCCCTATCCGGCCCACAGTCCGAGCCCGGTTGCAGACCGATGTCCAGGTCCTGAAACAGGTCCCCTTGTGACCTGATTTCAGCCCATTCAGAACATCCCCAACAGGTCATTTGCTGGCCCATTTTCAGCCTTGTTCGGTCTCTTGCATAGGTCCCTTGCAGCCCATCCAGCAGACCTCCAAACAGGCCCATTTCCTGGTCTTCATTCAAGCCCACAAACAGGTCCCCTTGAGGCCCAATTCCAGCCCACTTGCAGGCCCACTAAGCGGACCCAAAAAAACCTGCCCCTAAAACCTGCAGCAAATAGCCCCCTCTGCGGCCCCATTCAGCACAGTCCTCTGCTGGTCTCAAAAACAATCCGTCCCGGTTGGAATGCACCTTGTGCAGACCTGAGCCGGCCCATTTCAGCCCGGGATGGGATTCTATCTTGGGCCCGGGAGAATAGCCTAGTCAGGTCTGTTTTCATCCCATCCAAACTCCCTCAAGCAAGCCCCTTTGTGGCCAGCTTCCTTGCCCTCTTTGGCAATCACACTCTAGCCCCTTTGTGGCTCGATGAAATCCCAAATCAGTCCTTAAGAAAAAATCAGATTTCAATTAAATCTGCAAACCAAAAATCAGATTTAAGCAACCTACTAAAACAGATTCTAACCAACTTCAAAAATCTGATTTTAGCAATCTGAAAATCCACTCAAAATCCACTAAACTTCTTCCCAAAAGGAATCAAATAAACAACATTCCAAACACTCAAAATGGATCAAAATCAACTCAAAACCAGAAAATTCAGAAATCAGAAAAAAATCAAAAATCAACCAAATCAAAAATCCAAATATGCTTAAAACTTTAAGCCCGACAAAACTGAAATCAAAACAAAAACATGAACCAATCAAGCCCAAAATCAAACAAATCAAAACTAAAACCAAAACAACAAAACCAAATCAATCAAACAAATTGATTCAAGTTCCAAAACTCAAAACCGACTTTCAAGTCAACCCAAAAATCAACCAACAAATAAAACAAACCCGAACAAATCGGTTTGCATCTGATCGGACCCAAAAGGCCGCTGCCCTTTTGAGTTCTTTACTTTATTTTGTGGATGTGCATATCTCCAAACACAGGTTGCCGCGACGGTTAATCAAAGGCGTTCGAGCCGTTGCTCGATGTAAGTTAACGCCGGATACTCGCACCATCCGGCGGAGAAGGGTCAAAAAATGAAATTTTCAAAGAACCCGAACCTCGGTTCTAATATTTTTAAAACTATCACCGGACTACCTAGTATTTTTAGGATATCACATATTTTCCTAGAAAAGTCCGGAGATGTCTTTCTTTCTAAAGAACAGACGCAGAAAAAAGAGGTTCACACACAAACCAAATCTGAAAATTCAAACAGAAAACCAAAAACAGAAAATTAAATCTGAAGATTCAAACAAAAATCAGAACTTAAAGAAATCTGAAATTCAACTTATCCCGGTTCAATCCAACAACCGAACCGGTTTTGAAATACAAGAATCAGATTTTGATCAACCGAAAACACATAAATTTCAGATTTTAATCAAATCTGTCAACACCAAAGAAAATCAGATTTAAGCTATCTGCCCCGAAAAAAAAAAACAGATTCCAACCGACTTCAACCAAATATGAAAAATCCGGTTTTGGCAATCTGAAAATCCATTCTAAAAAAGGCACCAAACCTTGCTTAAATAAATGACAAAGATCAACCTTTTCAAAAGAAACCAAACAAACAACTTTCCAAACATTCAAAAATGTATCAAAAACCAACATAAAACAGAAAATTCAGAAATCTGAAAATTTAGGAAACCAACCAAATAAAAAATCGAAACATGCTTAAAGCACTTCAAACACATCAGAATTAAAACTAAAAGAAATTGAATCAAAAAGCCAAACCGAAACCAAAGTAAACAACAAACAAACCAATCAAACAAATTGATTCAAAACCCAAAAAATCAACAAAACCGACTTTCAAGTTGATCCAAAAATCGATTAACAAACAAATAAAACAAACCCAAACCAAATCGGTTTGCATCTCATCGGACTCAAAAGGCCGCTGCCCTTTTGAATTCCTTATTTTCTGTGGATGTGCATGTCTCCGAAAACAAGTTGTTGCCGCGACGGTTAATCAAAGGCGTTCGAGCCGTTGCTCGATGTAAGCTAACGCCGGATATTCACACCATCCGGCGGAGAGGGGTCAAAAATCAAATTTTCAAAGAACCCGAACTTCGGTTCTTATATTTTTAAACTATCACCAGACTACCTAATATTTTAGGTATCATCTATTTTCTTAGATAAGTCCAGGGTATCAAAAAATGTCTGTCTTTCTAAAGAATAGACGTAAAAAAAGAGGTTCACACAGTAGGCTAACATTCCTCTTTTCTATTTTACCCTTTCTAGAGAGAGAGAGAGAGTGTGAGGGAGGAACAAGAGAAAGGAAGACTTTGAGACTTCTTAAACTCAAGCATTTTATGCTTTCTGCTTAGAAGAAAGTATGGAAGTAGGCATGGGATTTGGTAGTTCTGGCTGGTTGAAGTAAGCTGCATTGGTTCAATTTGTGATTTTATTTATATTTATTCTTTATTGCAATATGTGTTACTCGAACAGGAACTCTGTCAATATGTCCCCCCCTACTTGTCATATTGATTTGTTCTGTTCTGCGAGACTGATAATTTTGGTGATTTTGGTTTATGTATTCGGGCATATTAAATGACTTTGATCGGATTGTGCATAAAAATTTAAACGATGTTAAATTCTAGAACCTTTTTGAATTTCACTAGAAATAAAGTGAGACTTGAGCATGGTCCTTTTTGTTTTGTCATGATTATTGGTGAGACAGTATTCCGTTTTGTTCTAAGGAGGTTCGATGATAAGAGTTCTATTCTGTTCTATTTTTGTGGTGGTAGAATTATGTTAAATGCCTATCATATTCTGTTCTGATAGATGCAACAGTGTAGTTCCTGTTCTCTTGTATTTTCTTTTGAGTTGGTGTAGTAGAGTTTTTTTTATGTCCTATCTGTTTTTAGGGGGTGGCAATTAAGTTTGTTTTGTACCAAGGACATGTGGCAGTAGAGTCCCATTCTGTTCTATTATGTTTTTCTAATTCCTATGGAAGAAGGATTCTGTTCCATGGAGTAGTTGTATATTCTTTTTTGTGGCGACCAAGGCGATTGCCTAGGCAACGAGGTGAGGTGAAGCAGCCTATCTCCTCAACTACTGCCATGTCACCTAGGTGAGCCAAGGCTCCCTAGATGGGGTACCACAGGAAACTGTGTTTTCATCATTGCCTCGTTTCAGGCAGAGAAGACAATGGTCCACGAGACCCAGTAATTTATAAAAGGGGTCCGACCCCCAACTTAAGTTTCACCCAATCTCTCTGCTTTGCCCCTCTATGCACATTCTACCTCAAGTGACTGGGATGAGGCAAGGTCCTCCTCGCCTCAGCTCAGATGTCTCGCACTGTGGATAACATAGTTTGTGTAGGAGGGAAGTATTCTATTAGATTATGTGAAATAAATGAAATGTCTCATTTTGTTTTGTTCCCGTTTTGATGGTGAGATAGTTTGTAGTTATCAGCAAAAATGGGTTGTGTTTGAGCCTTTGAGGAAGGCCTCATCACATCAATGTTCTGATATATTTTTTAAAAATTTATATTTAAAATCATTTTATTAAACTTTTCTGTTATAGAGGAATTTTAACTAATTTCTGAGTTTGATGGTTTTTCACTCACTTTTGAGAACTGGAAGTGAACCAGATGAGTGTCTGGAAGTTGTAAAGTACTGGAGGGGCGTGTTACATACCTTAGGGGTCTAATAGGGTCAAAGATGATCGAAGGACAATTCTTAATTTTCCGGAGGTTGATTGAAAGAAATCAGGGCATGCAACAGTATCGGACAAAAACTAGAACACGGGCATTTGTCGAACCAAAGACCTGCACAGAACCTGCACTCATGACTAATTTCCCACCGCTATCATTTATGCTCCTTGAACATCAGAAGTACGTTTAAGGGAGCAGCAGCTTTTTAAAACAATGGCACCACCTGGCACACCCATGCAGGACACCAAGCAGTTGTTCCTGGTGCTCAGCTGGGAAGAGGCTTGAGGTCTATAAAAGGACCTCATGTGAGCATTGCTTCACCATTTTAACCAATTGTTTGAAGACTCTAGGTTACTGTTGTATCACCGTAAAAAAATTCATCTAAAGTTGGTTCTATTTTAATAAGATCTTAATATCGAAAAAATGCTAAATTAATGGAGAAAGAACATCATTATACCTATTATTAAGAAAAAAGAGATACAAGATTGTATGAGAGATCAAATTCATAAGTCATACTATGAAATAATTGGAAAGAGTTATTGAGTGACGATTACGCAATTGCGCAAATATTTCAACTAACTAATTTAGATTTATACGTGATCAATCTACAATTGAAGATGTTTTTATTATTAGAAGTTTGATAGGAAAATATCAAGATATGAAAAAAGATTTAGATACGGTGTTTATGAACTTGGAAATGCCTATGATAGAGTTTTATTAGTGGTTTTGTGTGGGTGTGGAAAGAAATATGGTGCATATTAAGTATATACCAAGGATTGTCGTCTCGGATCTCGGCTTCATCTCGGAAGCGTGAAAGAGAAGAGATCTCGTGAGATTCTCGGAAAAATCTCGGGAGATTGGATCTCGGATTTCATTTATGCAGGGTATACTTTACCCAATGATTGCCATCTCACATCTATATTTTATCTCACGGAGATTGAAGATAAAAGATCTCAAAAAAATCTCAAGGGATTAGATCTTGGAAATACCAATCAATGTGCATGTTTAGATGTAGAATGTCATATAATATCTTTAAAAAGGACAAGATAACTCATATTAAATATTAAAATAAACTGTGAGAGAATTAGAAATGTAATACAGAGATGGCGAAGTATTGTTATCATGAGACATACAAAGGATCTTATGTCAGACCAAAATTTTATCTTGAACAATATAGATAGGAGATTGATAACATTTTGGGTCAATTGTACATATATAGTTATTAAAATATTAAGTTATGAAATTTTATCAAACAATAATGTTTAGATGAATATTTGGAAGGATTCCATATTAAAATTGGCAATATAAGAAGGAAACTTAACAAAATCATCTAACAAGTTGGGGATAATAATAGGCAAAAAAGATCAAGGTTTCACAGGTACTACATAGATATTCTTGTTTCGGCGATCTCGTTTCTCGGATGCACGGAAGAAAAGAGATTCTCGGGAGATCTCGAGAGATTCTCGGGAGATCGCATTCCATGGTATATACAAGTGATAAAAGACATGAACGATGAAGCAACCGATAGTGTGTGCATAATTGGAGGAGAAACAAGAGATTTTTTTATTTTAATTAGTTTACATCAAGGGTTTGCATTAAGTTTTTATCTTTTTACATTAGTTATGGATAAATTAACGAATACTATACACGATGATATATTTTATGGGGTGTTTGGTTGCATGATAATTTTTTGTACACTTTCATGATAAAAAATTATATTAAAATAAAAAGTGAACCAACTCATGACATAAAATTATCATGTTTGGAGGGATATGGTAACAAAAAAGAGTAACTATCATTCATGACCAAAGAAAGTGGGGGACCACAAGAAAAAAGAAAGAGGTGAGATCCTCTTTTTTGTTTAAGAAGAAAACCACTTTCAAAACATAAAATTATCATGGTTGCCAAACACCTCTTTTAACAAGTTTTTTTACAATTTTTAAAAATAAAATAAAAACCTCTATTATCTTGCAACCAAACACCCCATTAATGTATGACATTTGCAAAAGATATCGTATTGGTAGATAAGACACAAGGAGTGAATAGGAAGTACAACTAAAATAAAATATATGCATTGTAAATTTAATGAAAATCGAAGAGAAGTAAGTGAGAGTGTTAGTTTAGATGGGGTAATATTATCTCAAAGAACTCTGTTTAAGTATTTTGGATCAATTATTCTTAAAGATGGAGAATGCGATGAAAATGTTAATCATAAGATTAAAATAGGTTGGATAAAGTGGAGATTAGCTATAGGGTTCTATGTGATCATAATATTTTACTAAAGTTGAAAGGAAAATTGTATCATAAAGCTATAAGACATGTAATGTTGTATGGTAGTGAATGTTGGACAATAAAAAGAAAATATACTTTAAAATACGTGTTTTTGAAATAAGCATGTTAAGATGGATAAGTGGCCATACTAGATTAGATAGAATAATAAATCAATACATTAGAGAAAATGTATGAGTAGAAACAATATTAAATAAATTGAAAGAATAGAGATTGAGATAGTTTTGACATATTAAACGTAGACCTATGAGGCTCCAGTTAGAAAAAATAAAAAATACTAAATAATAAAAATAAAAATGACATGATAAATCTTGGTTAACTTGGAGGGGGCTAGTTCCGTGGTTCATCGGGTCTCCCCTGGGTTGGACCGGTGACCCGGTCACTTTTCTGGCCAACCGGTCCGGCGGCGACCTAGTTAGCCCGACCCGACATCGGGTTGCACGACCCCGCAACCCAGTTGGCCGACTAGGTCGTTGCCAACGGTTGGTCAGTTGCTGACAGTTAGTTAGCGTGCTGACAGTTAGTTAGCGTGGGGCAAGGATCACCGGATCGGGATCGGATCCTGGATCGGTGGGGTCCGATCCGATCCGGATCGGATCGGATCGGACCGATCCAGGCCGATTCTCTTGGAGCCAGACCGATCCAGAATCGGTCTGGATCGTTTTTTTTTTTTTTGCTTTTCGAAAAAATATGGAAAAATCGCCAAAATATCAATAAAAATACATAGGACTCAGGAAAAATGTGAAAAAATATAGGGAACACTCATTCATATAACAAATTAACAATCAATCATATAGAACACATATCATATCCAATCACACAATAGAACACATCATGCATCAAATAAGATACATGTTTTTACCAAACAAACAATCATACCCAACTCCACAAATTGTACAACACATTCTTCTTACCACTCATATTACATTGCGTGAAATAAACAAAGAAATACATTATACATATGCATCACCACCAACTATGGTAACGTCCGGAGTAGGATGGATCTGGATCTGGATCTCTGTCCTGGTCATTCTGATTTTATGCAAATCTCCATTGATTAGGGTTAGTCATAATTGGCCCGTATCCATAAGAAAATAAAGACTGGGCCATGTCGGTAAACTCATAAGCTCCCTGATCAGTCGGAGGTGGAGGTAAAAAAGATGGTGGAGGTGGATAGCCAGGCTCACTGTCTGAGGCAGGCTTTGGATAGGAAGATGCAAACTCGTCAAAAACATTCAACCTCGTCCACCGTCCGCTGCCCCTGCCACTCGAACATGAGTGTCTTTTATCACTCAAATCATCTGGACCTGCTCCACTCGTCCGAGCACTACTAGTAGAGTCACCCTCACCTGCACCTGAGGCTGAGGCGCCGCCTCACCGGTGACTGTTGAACACCCCCGAAGGGGTGCTAATCACCCCTTCGGGGGTGCAATTCCACCCCCATTGGGGGTGAAATAATCCCCCCCAATGGGGGGATTTTATCGCGCCCCCCCCCCCCCCCACCTGGGGGGGATCGTAAACGGTCACCCCGAGGGGTGATCGTCGAACACCCCCGAAGGGGTGCTAATCACCCCTTCGGGGGTGCAATTCCACCCCCCATCGGGGGGGATTTTATCGCAGCCCCCCCCACCTGGGGGGGGGGGCCACCCCGAGGGGGTGATCGTTCAACACCCCGAAGGGGTGCTAATCATCCCTTCGGGGTGCGATTCCACCCCCATCGGGGGTGAAATAATCCTCCCCAATGGGGGATCCCATGCCGGCCGGCCGGGGGCCAAGGCCCGGGGGGGAGGGGAAAGGAGATCGAAAACCCCCCCCTTACAAACCTTGTCTTTGTTTAGGGTGGATCGCCCCTCCCCAAGCCTTGAATTGGTGGATCGCCCCTCCAAATGCCGGATCGCCGGATGCGAAGCCCTAGATCTCCGGCGCGCCGGGGAAGGAGAAGAAGCCGGCGGGGGCAAGTGGGGGGGAGAATCGGTCCGGATCGACCCCAAATAGGGGGTGATCGGACCTTAAAACAGGACCGGATCGATCCTGGAATCGGTTCGATTCCGGGTCTTCCGGTTTTCCGGCGAATCGGTCCGGATCGACCGATTTTGGGATCGATCCGGGTGGATCGGTCCGGGATCGACCGATCCTATCGATTCCGGCCGATCTAGCCGGGACTCCCGGCTGGATCGCTAATTCCGATAGGAATCGGATCGGTAGGTACCGATCCGATCCAAGAATCGGTCGATCCCGATCCGGATCGACCGATTCTGCAATCCATGGCGTGGGGGGGGGCACTCCCTCTTGGGGGCCTTAGGGTTTCACTTCCCTCCCACCCCTCACTCACTCCCTCACTCAAAAGTTCTCTAAGGTTAGTTGCTTTCTAATTTAAGTGTGTTAATTATCTTACTTTTTTTGTTAGTTCACTTGCTATTTTCATTTTTGAGGTATTCTTCTTAGTTTGTTAAATTTTATTATTCAATATGTATTCTCCAAGTCGTTAGAGTTCCTGTTCAACATAGAATGACTTAGCTTAGCTCTATTGCACATTGATGTCAATGGAGCAAAGAAAAGTTAAATATAAGTATTGCAATAAAATTCTTTATGGCGGAACTGACCGGTTGAAGTGTCATCTTGCCAGTATCAAGAGAGATGTGGCACAGTGTATATGGACTCCACCCGAGGTACGGGCATAATTTCAAACGCATTTATAAGGTTTGAAAAAGTCAAAAGGAGTTTCAAAGAGACATAAGAACACTGTCCATAACAAAATTGCGGAACTGGCAAGACGTTCGGTACATGTATACGATATTGTACAAGAGCACCCGGAAGCCCCTCAATACAAAAGTTTCAATGAAGGTACGTAATACTTAATCTTTGATAATTCATATCAATATATGTATATAATAAAATGTACTTAATTATTATTTTTTATTCTAAACAGATGACTTAGCACGAGCAATGGAGGCAAGCCAGAGGTCGTTTGCCGATGAAGATATGTATCGGTGTACCGGTTGATTTATAGGTCAAGGTTCGAGCAGTGGGAACTGACGTGGAAGTGAGAGTATAAAAGTGAGAGATGATTAAACCCAAGTGAAGAGTAAGATATATATGATCTCACACGAGAAGATGACCTCGCAGAAGGTCCTATAGATCCCGTCATCACACGACCACGAAAAAAACCAGCAACCATTAACATGGCAATGAATAATCTGAAGTTATGCAAGGAGATCGGGTAGGCGACTTCGTGATGATTCTTTCACAGTAACATACCAGCCAACACTGTAAAGGGGTCTTACTACGAGTTGATGATCGACGCTATAGCCGATGACCGTAGGGGAGTGGCGGGGAGTGGCGGGATCGACACCGAAAGAGATATACAATATGTATCTTCCAATGAAGGTGCAAGATATTAAAGAATATGTGAATTCATTTGAATGTATCTGGGACGAATGGGGATGCACATTGATGATAGACGGTTGAACAGATTAGTCCCTTTTAAATTTAACACTTCTTAGTCTATAAGTCTTTATTAATTTTAAATTTAGATTTAATACAAATCTTCTTTTTAATAGATATAAGTAGGAAGACTGATCAACTTTTTAGTTTATTGTCAAGGTGGTATCGTCTTCTAGAAGTCCATGGATGCATCCATACAGGTAAAGAATGCCAACTATCTATTGAATTAATTGATGATGTTGTCGAAGATATAAGAGATGATCGAGTTGTCAAATAGTGATGGACAACGCAATGACCTATAAAGTTGTTGAAAATATGTTAATAATCAAGAGACCAAAATTATATTAGGTCCCATATTCTACTCATTCATTAGATTTAATGTTAGAGGATATTTGCAAGATTTTCAAATAAATCAGGTAGTCAAGGTCGCACAATACATTCCATCATTCATATACAACCATAACTTTATCTTTAATTTAATGAGACAGCACACGAAGGGTCAATAGCCAATAGCTCCTACGCCCTAGGGCGATTCACTTCTTAGTACATTTCTTTGGAGAGTCTCTTTCAACATAGGCATTCCTTTACCCAAATGCTATTTTTACCCGGATAGAGTAGTTGGATTGCTATGGCTAGTCTACCAGATAAGAGAAATAAGAGGAAGGTAGAGGAGACCTCGGAGAGTGGAGATTTTTAGCAGCTTGTAAAGACGACACTTAATGGGATCATTAGTCAAGATCCTTAGAATAGTAAGATAGAGATAAAAAAGCTGACTTAGGGTACTTGTACGATGCATTTGAGTGGACCAAGGAAGATATATCGAAGAAGGTCTCGAACTTCAACATTTTGTGGGAGATCATTGACCATCGATGGTAAAGAACATTGTTTCATCTTATACATACAGCAAGCATGTTCTTTGTAATTAAGTCAAACAATATATGTCAATTAAATTTCTTTTGTTTATGCTTGATACTAATAATGATTTTTTTGTTGTCAATTATAAGGTCACTTTTAAACCCAAGATATAGTTACAGTTTATTCTTCAAGCTCATTAATAAACTCTTAGACAGCGTCAAAGAAGTCGTTTGCAGGATGCTTGGGAATGATGATCGCTCAATTATAGTGACAAACAAGATGCATGACTACATAATGAGGTTATTCTATTTGGAGACAACAAGGGTGCAACGAACAGTTATGTTCTTTAGTCTTGATATATATAATCCGATCATTTTTCCTGATTTAGATAATTAACTTATTTCAATTATCTTCTAACATAAAATGATATTATGTAGTTGACTAGTAGATGGATCACGATAGGGCACCGGAATACGAAGACTTGGCTGATGTTGCAATCCAAGTCCTAAGTCAAACCACATCGGCTTTGGGTTGCGAAAGAAATTGATCGACATTTAACCTTATTCATACAAAGTAGAGAAATAGGCTGTTATTAAAGAGACTTGAGCAACTGGTCTGCTATCACTACAATATGAGATTGAAGTTGAAGAATTTGCAGAAGATGAGAGACAACCAAAAAAAAAAAACAAAGGTGGATAGAAGAAGCAAGTGGAAGACCAAGTGAGATGGCAACAGTACAAGAAGCAGGGATTGATTTGGCAGAGATATTACAAGAGCAAAATCATTTGTAAGCTTGGGTCAATGATCGAGAAGGGACGAGCGAATCAGATTTCAACTCAGAAAATCGAGAATGAGCTCAAGAAGAACTTGATAACGTTCTTTTATCCGAGAAATTCTGGATCTCTTATTCATAGGCAAAGAGACAGGAGATTGGAGAATCTTCTCGGCAACATAAGCAATCAAATGGTAAATATAAACAAGTTTTAACTGACCCCATTGATATTATCGATGTTGAGACGATCGATAAGACTCGAGAGAACACACCAGAACCTAACATTCGAATACAATATCAGACATTGGAGGATTCTTCTTCAAAAAGCACTGATGATGGAGCAGGGATCGAAGAAGGTAGAAACCCCATCACTGTCATCGCTTCTAGTGGAAGAAGAACCGATAAAGAGATGCACCCTCCACAACACTTTATCGAAGAGGAGCATTACACACATGCAATGCAAGATGCCAACCACAGAGCAAGGCAACAACGTGGAGATGGAGGAATTGGACACACAACGGGACTTGGTTCCACACTACGAGTATGGGCACTCCACATATAGATTTGAATCATTTCAAGATTCTTGGTATCCTACGTATCACCAACAGGGATATGAGATGATTCAACCATTATATGGAATATCTTCCTATAGTTCCATACAGTCCACATATGATAGTTATAGTAAGTCATTTATATCTTAAGATGATTATACGAGGTA
Organism: Cryptocoryne crispatula var. balansae; assembly: GCA_036172225.1. Lineage (NCBI taxonomy): Eukaryota > Viridiplantae > Streptophyta > Magnoliopsida > Alismatales > Araceae > Cryptocoryne > Cryptocoryne crispatula. The sequence goes on from CM069919.1 coordinate 13,904,011, forward strand.
GTGATAGAGTATAATCAATTTGTATATATGTTTAATAACCTCATTCTTCTACAATGTCATTGAGAGAGTACATACATTATGTAGAGCAACATTACACTGTAATATTTGAGTGAAAGTCTAATGAAATATTTTTCTAGTCATATTTCTTATTTTTTTTAAAATTTTGGATAATGTTTCTTATTTTCATGCAATTTTTATTTTTTAAATATTTTTAAATAATAAATCCAACCCGATTGGACAGGGTCATGATCTAGTCCTACTAGATCGGGTTTGGGGCCGACCAACCCTTGGGCTGACCCCCAACCTGGCTTTCCTTGACTAGTTCAATATAATTTAGATGATTTAAATATATCTAAACAATTAACTCAAAATCAACATGAATGGAGAAAGAAAATTCATATGGTCAGTCCCAAGTAATTTGAGATTAAGGTTTGAGTTGAGTTCAGTTGGTTCCAGGGTTTCTTGGATCTAAATTAGATGTATTGTTTACATCACTTATAGGTTTTTGTATATTTGAGCATGGTTTGAAATTGTTTATGATGCAGGAGTTTGGAAGGAGTATTTCACAAATTTAGGGCAGTTCATAAGGTTGCAAGTTGTGGACCCCCTATCTGGAGTCTCAACTCAAGATGTTTGCTATGTTGACAATCATCTCTAGCCATGATGTTTATCAGAAATTACCCTTCTAGAGAGGCGTTCGTCAGTGTGATGATGTTTTGGGCAAGGATGGCCAAGTCCCAGGTCATGATCGGACCAGGTTACGACCTAGATCCAACTAGACCCAATATGTGAAAATTTTTAAAATAATTTTGTAAAATGTTACAAAAAATCTAAAAAAATAGCAAATATGACAATAAATTTTATTTATTTCTACACAAAACTTACATTTTGTTGTTTTCCTACATGGTATACTTTTTTCATGATATTTAGAGAGTCATGGAATACAATCTCCCGAGAATCTCTCGAGATCTCCCGAGAATCTCTTTTCTTCTGTGCATCCGAGAAACGAGATTGCCGAAACGAGAATATCTATGTAGTACTTGTGATACCTTGATCTTCTCCGCCTATTATTATCCCTAACTTGTTAGATGATCTTGTTAAGTTTCTTTCTTATATTGCCAATTTTATTATGGAATCCATCCAAATATTCATCTAAACATTATTGTTTGATAAAATTTCATAGCTTAATATTTTATTGACTATATATGTACAATTGACCCAAAATGTTATCAATCTCCTATTCATATTGTTCAAGATGAAACTTTGATCTGACATAAGATCTTTTGTATGTCTCATGCTAACAATAGTTCACCATCTCTATCTCTGTATTACGCTTTTAATTCTCTCACAACTTATTTTAATATTTAATATGAGTTCTCTTGTTCTTTTTAAAGAGATTATATGACACTACATTTAAACATGCACATTGATTGGTATTTTCAAGTTCTAATTCCTTGAGATTTTTTCGAGATCTTTTATCTTCAATCTCCGTGAGATAAAATATAGATGTGAGATGGCAATCATTGGGAAAAGTATATCTTGCATAAATGAAATCCGAGATCCGATCTCTCGAGATTTTTTCGAGAATCTCACGAGATCTCTTCTCTTTCACGCTTCCGAGATGAAGTCGAGATCCGAGACGACAATCCTTGGAGAGAGTAGTTAACATTGAAAAGGTATATATACTAATTGTACTCGTCACTCTTCGTACAATTATTTTAAGCTAAGATCTCAAAGATCCATCATAACCATGATACATGGAGTGCATAGAGGTGTCCGATGAAGATCCATATGTAGGCTGAGTCATCCTATAATCCTCCTGGTGATATGTAGGAAATCAAGAGTTTTAAATCAACTTCATAAGGTTGCCCTGATTGATTTTCACCTCTGCCTTGCACTATAATCTATCTTATGTTGCATGTATATACCGTTCTTCTCTTGTGAATTGCATTATTATAGGTTATATCACTAGATCTATTTACCTCCTTGGCCCAACAGTGATTCCTTCCATTTCTAGCTCTCTATCATTGTTGCTCTTTGGAGTCTAATCATTTGATGTCTAGCATTAAAATTAGATGTTCGACTCCGACATGTCTTCTTATCTCTCGTCGATCGTTTCTTGATATGTAATATCCAATAGATCAATTACAACATGTTTACATTTACTCTTAGATTTCTTATTTTAGTAAGAAGATTGTCCACTCTTCTGTTTTTTTGCCACCAAATGAGGAATAAGAAATTTCTCGGTTTGAGGTACGTCGTCAAATTCTTCTTGAACTCATTTTCGATCTTTTAAGTTGAACCCAGGTTCGCCTAAACTTTCTTTATCGTTCACCTAAGTTGGCAATGCATTTTTGCTTATCGAAAATCTCATATAAATCAATGTCGCATCTTGTTTAGTGACCGTCTCACTGTCATCCAATCATTTCTTCTCTCCATTTCTATTCATCTTTTTTGTCGTCCCTCATCCTCTACAAGCTTTCAATTTCAACATCATGTTATAATGATAGTATACCATCCGATCCAAATTCGATTGAATCTGGCCAATTTTTTGGGAGGACCAATCCGGAATTGATTCGGATTGTACCAATCCGATCCATATCGGATTTGATCGCTTGATTTCGGCTGATTTTTCGAGAGGAACACTGATCCGAAACGATCTGGATTGGTTCTTAAGAAACCTTAAAAAATTCTTAAAAACTCTAAAATTGAAAAATGAATTATAGAATCAATCATTTGATCTAGGCCTATTGAGGCCTTATTAGCCGCCTCAGCAGCACTATGCCACTGTGGTGGTCTTAGGCAGGGAGAGAAGACCTGATAAGGGTTAAGTCACTTGAATCTAGTGAGTTTCGGTAATAAGGGGTCTTCAAGACTTGATATGACTTGCGGATCCAAGTGACTTAACCCTTATTGGAATTTGATGGACCTGGTAAGGGTTCCCCCCCCCAATAGGGCGAGGAAGAACACCGTGTTGGGGCCGATTTCGACGATAAATCACTAGAATCGGCCGATTTAACCAATTTCAGCAGGAGATCTCGTTGGATCAGTCCTTCCATCTGAAATCGGATCAAAGGGATCCGATATGATCTCAAAATCAACCAGTTCCAATCTGGCCAATTCTGCATTCCATGATTAATCATAAATGTCTACAGAATTGAGCTCTTACTTTGGGTGGAATCCGCGTACACGGGACAATGTTGCTCTTTTTCATAGCGAGGTAATGCTTCAATCGAAAAATCCCCATGCACTTTATTTTTTCATAATACTTATATTGAACTTTTCTCTCTGCCATGCATAATTCGCAGGATTGGAATCAAGACCTAGATTGGTGGGTCTCTATCCAATCCGGATTGGATCGGCTCGATCCGGATCAATTCTCTGGGAGATAAACCTATCCAGAATTGATCTAGATCAGTCTTTCAAGAAACGTAAAAAATAAAATAAAAATATAATTGGTCTAGATCGGATTCCGATCCAATCTGGGCCCTTTTAAGGCCAAACTTGTCCCCAAAAGGGGGCCATATAAGGCCTCTGTGGTGGCCCTGTGCCACCGCGGGGAAGATGGCCTTACCGGGTCCATCAAGAACCGATATGGCAGATCCGGTGACTTAACAGTAAGGCTGGGATCCATTCCTATTACTGGGTCCCGTTGAACCCGGTAATAGAGCAGGGAAGACTGTCGATCCTTGTGTGGAATCGTTGGAATCAAATTGGAATCAGTTGCCCGGTCCTGATTCAGCCAATGCAAGCCGATTTTGTCAGGAGTTTATCCCGGATTGGTCCTCTAGCCAAAAATCAGATCGGCATAGTCTGATTTAATCCAAGAATCGGCCGATTTTGCAAACTATGCTGTCATGGATATCAAATTGCAATATAGTCAAGTCAAATCGTTGTAGGTCACATTGAAAGTTTAAGTGTCACGGCTTGGAGAATACATGATGAATAAAGTTTAAAAATATAAAGATAACACTTAAAAAATAGGTTAGTAACACAATTAAATTAAAAAAAAACTTTACGAAGTTTAAACGAATTGGAAAATCAAGACAACTAGCTCAATGACTAGCCAAGCTAGCTGTTGGCAACCTGGCCCAGGTCCAACACCGGGTCTGGGACCCAGGGTCGCAGCCGGGCCAGTTGCTAGAAGCCTAGAGCGACCCGTCTTTCCATGGTTTTCAATTTAGGGATTGCAACGAAAGTTGAAGGAGCATATGGGTCTTGTAGCTCTGTCAGGAGTTTCTGAAGCTGTGAGGTGCTAAGTGTACTCGGACAATGAGGCTTCAATCTCATGAATAATGAAATGAAATGAATATCATACTGTGTGAACCTTTTTTCTACGCGTCTATTCTTTTAGAAAGACGTTTTGATACCACGGACTTATCTAGGAAAATAGATGATACCTAAAATATTAGGTAGTCCGGTGATAGTTTAAAAATATAAGAACCGAGGTTCGGGTTCTTTAAAAATTTGATTTTTGACCCTTCTCCGCCGGATGGTGCGAGTATCCGGCGTTCGCTTATATCGAGCAACGGCTCAAACGCCTTTGATTAACCGTCGTAGCAACCTGTTTTCGGAGACATGCACATCCACAAAAAAGTAAAGAACTCAAAAGGGCAGCAGCCTTTTGGGTCCGATGAGATGCAAACCGATTTGTTCGGATTGATTTCATTTGTTTGTTGGTTGACTTTTAGATCGACTTGAAAGTCGGCTTTGATTTTTGGAGTTTGAATCAATTTGTTTGATTGATTTGTTTATTGTTCATTTTGGTTTCGGTTTGACCAGTTTGGATTGCTTTGAACCTGTTTTGATTTTGATTTTGATGTGCTTAAAGTGTTTTAAGCATGTTTGGTATTTGTTGTTTGATTGGTTTGTTGAATTTTCAGATTCTGGATTTTTTCAGATTTCTGGATTTTTTGTTTTAGGTGGGTTTTGTTCCACGTTTTGAGATGTTTGAAATGTTGTTTATTTGATTTCTTTTGGGAAGAAGTTTAGTGGATTTTAAGTGGATTTCAGATTGCTAAAATCAGATTTTGAAGCTGGCTAGAATCTGTTTTGGTAGATTGCTTAAATCTGATTTTTGTTTTGGCAGATTTTATTGAAATCTGAATTTTTGATGGTTGACAGATTTAATTTGTTTCGGATTCGGTCAAAATCTGATTTTTTTGGTAGTTGACAGTTTTGATTTAAATCTGAATTTTATCTGTTTTGATTTGATCAAAATCTGATTTTGATTTGATGTGTTTCAAAACCGGTTCAATCTTGTTGAAGATCGGTTGTTTGTTGAACCGGAATAAGTTGAATTTCAGATTTTGTTTAGTTCTGATTTTTTTTGACTTTCAGATTTGATTTTCTGTTTTAATTTTCTGTTTGAATTTTCAGATTGATTTTGAAATGGTTTTAATTTGGTTTGGCGGTTTGCATCGCCTCCGACCCATCGGGTCACTTTGAATGCCCGGTTTCATGCATTCCAAATTGACATCGAACTTCATTTCATTGAAAGATGAGGTGAAGTACATCGGTGTACAATATGATTGATCCTTCCCCCAATATAGGTTTCTTTTCACTACTTTGAAAAAATTTTGGCATTACGACGGCATGTCGGCTATTTTCCAACTTAGTGAAATTTACCCATCCAAAATAGCCAGCCTTAGCTTAGCCATATCGGGGGAAGGATCGCCGGCTACGGGATTCATGCCTGCCTCTGTCCAAGGTGGAGTTCCCCGCTAGGGGTGAATCTCCTTAATTTAATGTTGCTTTCGTATTTTTGATTTTTTTATTTGTTAATTTTTGAAGGCCACTTCGGGCCGGTCCATTCCTTCGGCGTTCGAAGCCAGGCTTCAATTTTCATAGGCTCAACGGGCCTGCTGGAAATTTTGCTGCCTTGCTGGATTTTCTTGATGGAACCGGGTTGGAAGGCCACCCGGCTATGCCCTTGGCCCATCGTGCGGTTTCCAAGGGGTGCCGGGCCGTCACCTTCAAGCCGGTTTGCCTTCAAACTGCTGACCTCCTGTCTGTATGGCTTCTGCAGAACCTGTTTTGGAGCACCTCCTCCTTTGTTGTGGCGGCAGAACTATGAGCCAAAGAGGGGCCGGAAATGGCCTACTTTAAGGGGCCTGTTTGGGGCTGTACAAAGGGTTATTTGATGGCCTGATTTTAGGTCCGTTTAGGGGTTGTTCAAAGGGCATGAAAACAAAGGGCTTGAGGATCCGCCCGGAGTAGACTTGGACCGTCGTGCGGTCTCCAAGAATCCCCGGGTCATCCACCCTCACCTAGGGCTCTAATAGGTTCCACAAAGGGGCTGTTTTAGGACCTGTTTTGGGGTCAGTTTGATGGGCCACAAAGGGGCTGATCAGGTGGCCTTAGTTAGGCCGAGGGTAGGCCTGCACAAGGGGCATTTTTGGGTCTGATTTGGGACCAAATTGGGGCCTGTTTGAGTGGGCTCAGGTGGGCCGGAATGGGCCTGGCGAGGGCCTGGCTTGGAGCTGGTTTTGGGGTCCTGGTTTGGGCTGGACGGGGTCTGGTTTGGAGACCGGCTGAGGCCTGATTGATGGGGCTCTGGTTGTGGAGGAATTCGGTGGGCCAAGACAGGCCTGCACAAAGGGCAATGTGGCCAGACCTGGGTCTGATTTTGGAGACCAGTCAGGGGCTTGTTTGGGTGACTAGACAGGGTCTGTCCAGGGCATTCGGTTAATGCAGAATCTGTTTGTTTTTAGGCCCTGCAGGGGACTGCTATGGTGGGCTTTATTGGATCAAAATTGGCCTGAATTAGGGGCCAGACAGGGTCTGTTTCGGACCTGCACACTGTCTGTCTTGGTAAGCCGCAGAGGGGGCTGAAAGGGTCTGTTTAAAGACCTGAAGATGGGCCAGCATGGGGCTAGGTATGGGCCGAGCAGAGGGTCTGGATAGGCTTGCTTCTTGATGGCTGTAAGTGGGCCGAAATAGGTTCTTTCTGGAGGGATAGAAAGGGCGCGAGAGTGACAACCAGAAATAGAAAAGAACCAGCCCTTAAAGGGCTACATGGCTAAGGTATACCGCTCTCCCCTACCTAATCTTCTTCTCTTCTCCTTCTCCTTGACTGCAGGCAGCAGGTGCAGCAGGATGCAAGGCAGTAGGTGGCAGCAGCAGCAGCAGGGGGCAGGGCGCAAGGCAGCAGGGGGCAGGGTGCAGGGTGCAGTCCAGCAGCCTGGCAGCGTCTCCAGCAGCCTCTCATGTGGCTGGCGCGCCCCTCTTCTCTTATAGAGAGTGGGGGCAGATGAAAAGCCAGCAGGTGCAGTACGTTGGTGACTTTTGGCCTCCCCCATTGGAGGTTACTCCATTTAACCCAATTGATTGACTGGCGGTCCCTTCATCTTCTCCCTCCTTCAACTGACTGATGGGAGGCTGAGGTGGCAGCATGGTGCGCACAAAGATGCTGAGATGGCAGCTGGTGCGGCTGGGCCTGTTCACACTGGAACTGAATTGGGCCTGGCCCAACTTGGGCCTGGTTTCTGGGCCAGCAGGAGGCTACAGCCCAAGCCCTCCTATGGGCTACGCACAAGGCCTGAATTTGGCTGAAATGTGCCAATTATGGGCCAGGTAAATAAGGTCCCTGCTGGGGTGCCCAATTGGGCCCAATTGTGGCTGATCTTATGGGCTGTTGGCCCAGCTCCTAAGCCAGCTGTTGGCATACATTTTTTAAAAAAAAGAAAAGAAAAGAGTAGAACAGATGGGCTGGCTTAGGAGCTGGCCCAACAGCCCTTAAGATCAGCCACAATTGGGCCCAATTGGGCACCCCAGCAGGGGCCGGATTCACTTGGCCCATAATTGACATATTTTAGCCAAATTCAGGCCTTGTGCGCAGCCCATATTAGGGCTTGGGCCGCAGCCTCCTGCTGGCCCAGAAACCAGGCCCAAGTTGGGCCAGGCCCACTTCAACTCCAGTGTTCACAAGGCCCAGCCGCACCCACTTGCCACCTCAGCCTCCCAACAGTTAGTTGAAGGAGGGGGAAGATGAAGGGACAGCCAGCCAATCAATTGGAGTAAATGGAGTAACCTCCATGGGGGAGGCCAAAGGTCACCAGCGCATGCACCTGCTGGCTCTTCATTTGCCCCCTTCACTCTCTATAAAAGGAAGAGGGGTGCACCAGCCAGGGGGGGTTGGAAGCGCGACAGGCTGCCGGTCTGCTACCTCACTTGCTGCTGCCATTTGCTGCTGTCACCCGCCGCCAGGAGAAGGAAGGAGAAGAAGACAAGGTAAACAAAGCTAGTTGGTGCGCCCATGTAGCCCTTCAAAGGGCCTTCTTTTCTACCTGTTCTAGGGGCCATCTCCAACCCCTGGTCTGTCTGCAAAAAAAATCCTCTTGTACAGCCTATGTTCGGACCCAAACCAGGCCCCTAAATGCCCCCCTCTGCAAGCCTATTTCAGTCCAACCGAACACCCCAATCCAGGCCTAAATCCGGCCCCAACATGGTCTGCTAATCAACCCTCCTGCGGCCCATTTAGCAGACCCCCCTGCAGGTCCATATACAACCCATGTTCGGCCCATCCCCAAGCTCGGTTTCAGCCCTCCTGCAGGTCCCTGCTCAGACCCTCCTGCAGGTCCATATGCGGCCCATTTAGCAGGCCCACCTGCAGGTCCACTTGGCCCAGCCGAACACTCCCACCCACAGCAGGAGAAAACTCCCTATTGCAGGCCCATAACCAGCCCATAATCAGGCCCCCTTGCAGCCCACTCAAATACTCCCCGAACTGCACCTGTTTTAGCCCATTGAGCACCCCCCTTTAACAGGTCATTTCCTAGCTCTCTGCGCACCCCAATTCAGGCCCATGTTCCGGCACCCAATCCAGGCCCAAAACAGGTCCCCTTGTGACCCAGTTCCGGTCCCCAAACAGGTCCATTCCCGGCCTCAAACTGACCCCAATCCAGGCCCAAAACAGGTCCCCAATCGGCCTCCTGTCATGGTCTGCTAATCAACCCTCCTTGCGGCCCATTAAACAGACCCCACACAGCCCCCTGATCGGTCTCCAAAAATCAGACCCAAGTCTGGCCACATTGCCCTTTGTGCAGGCCTGTTTAGCCCACTAATCAGGTCCCAAATCAGAGCCTGAAATGCCCTTTGTGCAGGCCCATTTCGGCCCACCCAAAACCAAACCAAAACAGCCCCTTTGCGGCCTACTGAGGGGACAGCAGTCCCTGGAATTCCAAACAGGGGGACAGCAGCCAGAAGGTGGGCCGACTTGAAGGTGACGGCCCGGCACCCCTTGGAAACCGTCCGACGGGCCAAGGGCACAGCCGGGTGGCCTTCCAAGTCGGTCCAGCCAAGCAATTCCAGCAGTGTAGCAGCTTCCCAACAGGCCCTTCCGGCCCAAAACAGTCCAAGATAGGTCCCGCGGGCCTATGAAGATTGAAGGCCGGCTCAGAACGCCGATGAAATTGAACCGGCCTCCATGGCCTTGTTCCAAAAAATGAACAAATAAAAATTCAGAATGCGAAAGCAATATTAAATTAAGGAGATCCACCCTTCGCGGGGACTCCAACCTTGGACGACTCCCCCCGGGTCCGCCCCGGAATGTCGATCCGGACGGTGGCGCGGGCATGCTCCCGTAGCCAGCGGTCCTTCCCCCAATATGGCTAAGCTAAGGCTGGCTATTTTGGATGGGTAAATTTTCACTAAGTTGGAAAAATAGCCGGCATGCCGTCATAATGCCAAAATTTTTCCAAAGTAGTGAAGATAAACCTATATTGGGGGAATGACCAATCACATTGTACACCGATGTACTTCACCCCATCTTTCAATGAAATGACGTTCGATGTCAATTTGGAATGCATGAAACCGGGCATCCGATGGCGGCCCGATGGGTCGGAGGCGATGCAAACCGCCAAACAAAAAAAATAAAACCATTTCAAAATAAATCTGGAAATTCAAACAGAGAATTAAAAAACAGAAAATCAAATTTGAAAGTCAAAAAAATCAGAACTAAACAAGATCTGAAATTCAACTTATTCCGGTTCAACCAACAACCGATCTTCAACAAGATTGAACCGGTTTTGAAACACATCAAATTGAAATCAGATTTGTACCGAATCCAAAACAGATAAAATTCAGATTCACATTAAATCTGTCAACCGTCAAAAATCAGATTTCAATTAAATCTGCCAAAACAAAAATCAGATTTGAGTAATCTATCAAAACAGATTCTAACCGGTTTCAAAAATCTGATTTTTAGCAATCTGAAAATCCACTTAAAATCCACTAAACTTCTTCCCAAAAGAAATCAAATAAACAACATTTCAAACATCTCAAAACGTGGATCAAAACCCACCTAAAACAAAAAAAATCCAGAAATCTGAAAAATCCAGAATCTGAAATTCAACAAACCAATCAAACAACAAATACCAAAATTGCTTAAAACATTTTAAGCACATCAAAATCAAAATCAAAACAGGTTCAAAAAAACCCAAACGGGTCAAACCAAATCAAAAAAACTTAAATCAAACAAAACTCAGAAATCAACAAAACCGACTTTCAAGTCGACCCAAAAATCAACCAACAAACAAATAAAACAAACCCGAACAAATCGGTTTGCATCTGATCGGACCCAAAAGGCCGCTGCCCTTTTGAGTTCTTTACTTTATTTTGTGGATGTGCACGTCTCCAAAAACAGGTTGCCGCGACGGTTAATCAAAGGCGTTCGAGCCGTTGCTCGATGTAAGTTAACGTCGGGTACTCGCACCATCCGGCGGAGAAGGGTCAAAAATCAAAAATTTCAAAGAACCCGAACCTCGGTTCTATTATTTTTAAAACTATCATCGGACTACCTAATATTTTTAGGATATCACCTACTTTCCTAGAAAAGTCCGGAGATGTCTTTCTTTCTAAGAACAGACGCGTAAAAAAGAGGTTCACACACCAGTCCATCTGTTCTCCTCTTCTTCTTTTTTTGAAAAAAATGTACGCCAACACATACTTATTTGGTTGGTTCATGGAGAATTGAGAGTATTTTGTGTCATTTTTTAGTAGTTCGAGTTCTTGATTCACATAGCGCACAATGGCCATGTGAGGGACATTCTCCAAGCGGTTAGAGGCATTGTTGGGAGTGGCCATTTGAGGACTTTCTCACGTTCGCAGACACCTGCAGTGGGAATGTGGAATGTTCCTGGTGTGTATGTGTGATATATATAGTATACTGGTAATTAATCTCTCTCTCTCTCTCATTGTTGGCATCAATTTTTCTCAAAAGAAAATCAGCAAAGAAAAATGGGCTGGTTCAGCCCTCAATTGGGCAAATCAGGCTCTCCATGGGCCCATCGGCCCAAATTCTAGCTGACCAGCCTTTGTTTTCATTTAAATAATTATTTTCTGGCCCTCCTTGAAATCCACCTACGTACAGCCCATGGGAAGAGAGAAGTGGGCTGTGGTCAAGGCCAATTGGCCCAGTCAACAGGCCCAGCTGACCTGTCCAGCTCAGCCGCCACCTCAGCAGGTCCCACCGCCCTGTCCACATCAACTTCCACCTCATCTTTGACCAATACATGACATGGGGAAACCCAAAAGGCAGGTCAACATGGGAGAGCTCAAGGATTAATGCATGGCCATTAAGTCTTCTATGGGAGAACTCAAAGGTCTGGTCAAGGCCAATTAAAACAGTCTTGGAGAAACCAATGGCCATCTTACGTGAATGACCAGTCCCTTGGCCTCCCCTCTCATCCCTATAAGAAGACCATATGCGCCCAAGGCCAGAGGAGACAGTCTTTGGACGCCGACAGGCTGCTGCTCTGCTGCTGTCCCTGCTGCTGCTTGCGACCAAGGAGAAGAAGAAGAGGGGAGGAGGAAGCTTGGCGCACCAACAGGCTGCCATTCTGCCACCTGCTACTGCCTCCCTGCTGCTGCACCTGCTGCTGCACCTGCTGCTGCTACCTGCGACCAGAAGAAGAAAAGAGAAAGAAGAGAAGAAGGAGAAAGGCTACCTCCGGTGTCCCTTCCTCCTACAGGAAGGGGTCTTTTCAGGCGGCCATCTGCATCCCTCTTCATCCGATATCAAAAAAACAGGTGGGTGAAGAATCATTACATAGATATGTAGCCCTCTATGGGCGCCATCTTCACCCTCCCTTTCATACTCTTCTAGATCTCCTCCATTGGCCGGACTGACCCAAAAAAGGCCATCCCTGCATAACCCCTAAATTGCTCCATGTTCTGCCATTGGATCGGTCCGTTTAGAGGCCCTCTTCAGCCCCCAGAACCGGTCCCAATTCAGACCCCAGACAGGCCTCATCTCGGCCCCCACCAGCAGGCCCCATTTCAGCCCAAGAGGCAGCCTGTTACCAGGCCCATCTCCGGCCCATCTAAACCCATCCAAGCAGGTCCCCTCGTGACCAGTTTCCTGCTCCCCTTTCAGCCCGCCTGCCACCTCAGCAGCCCCTCTGCGGCCCACCAGGACAGCCCACATGTAGGCCCAGAAACAGGCCTATAACCAGCCCACGCCTGACCCCAATCTGGTCTCAAATCAGGTCCCCAAAGTGCCCATGCGCAGGCCTACTTCGGCCCGACCAGAGCCCCATCAATCAGGCCCCCAGCCGGTCACCAAACCAGACCCCAAACAGGTCCATATACAGCCCATATCAGGCCCCAGCCGGTCACCAAACCAGACCCCAAAACCGGTTCCAAATCTGATCTCCAAAATAGCCCTTTGTGCAGGCCCATTCTGGCCCACTTAGACCCAAACCGAACTGCCCCTTCCGGCTCAACTGAACAGGCCTCAAACAGGTCCTGTTTCTCCACAAAAGATGCTTGAAGTCTTCTTTCAGCAGCCCCTGAGTGGCACAAGATGCAATACATGCGCGGTTCAGCAGGAGGTGCAGAAATCCAGCAATGGTGGGTAGGGGCGATGTCCCGGACCCTCTCGGAATCCGTACGACGGGCCGATTGTTTTGTCCGGGCGGGTCCTTACCCTACCATCAAGACGGAGGGAGGCGCAGCAGTCCAAGACCAGGTCCCTTCCGGCCCAAGAACAGTCCAAGACAGGCCCTTCCGGCCCAACAAGACCGAAGACCGGCTTTGAACGCCGATGAAACTCAAGACCGGCCCGAGTGGCCTTCTAAAATAATAAAAAAAAACAGAAACAAAACTAAAAAGAAATGGACGGCTCCCCCGGGTACGTCCTGGGATGTCGATCCGGACGTCGGCGCGGGCATGCTCCCGTAGCCGATGATCCTTCCCCCAATTTTGGCTAAGTCATTGACTAGCCTTATTGGATGGGTAAACTTTACCAAGTTAGAAACTTGTCGGTATGCCGTTGTAATGCCGAAATTTTTCTAAACCGGTGAAGAACCTAAGTTGGGGGAAGGATCACCTCTCATTGTACTCCATGTACTCCAACTTTCAATGAATGAAACTTTGATGTTCATATCGATGCACGAAACCGGGCATTCAAAGTGGCCCGATGGGTCGGAGGCGATGCAAACCGCCAAACCAAAATAAAATCTATTTCAAAATCAATATGGAAATTCAAACAGAAAAAACCAAAAAAATAAAACAAAATCTGCAAATTCAAACCAAAAATAGAACTAAACAAAATCTGAAACTCAACTCATCTCGGTTCAACAAACAACCGATCTTTAACAAGATTGAACCGGTTTTGAAACAAAATCAAACTGAAATCAGATTTCAAACAAAATCTGCCAAAACAAAAATCAGATTTCAATTAAATCTGTCAACCACCAGAAAATCAGATTTTTTTTTACCAAACCGAAAACACAAAAAGACCAGATCCGATAAATCTGTGAACTCAACCAGAAAACAGAATTAAAACAAATCTTAAAATGCACCGAACCCCACCCAAATAAACAACAAAAATCAATTCCAAGAAAAAACTAAATAAGCAACACTCAAAACATGTCAAAACCCATCTAAAACAAAAAATCCAGAATCTGAAAATTCAACAAACCAATCAAACAACAAATACCAAAACTGCTTAAAACTTTAAGCACATCAAAACTGAAATCAAAACAAAAACTTGAACCAATCAAGTCCAAAGTTAAACAAATCAAAACTAAACCAAAACAACAAAACCAAATCAATCAAAACAATTGATTCAAACTCAAACCCTCAAAATCGACTTTCAAGTCAACCAACAAACAAATAAAAACAAACCCGAACAAAACGGTTGCATCTGATCGGACCCAAAAGGCCGCTGCCCTTTTGAGTTCTTTACTTTATTTTGTGGATGTGCACGTCTCCAAAAACAGGTTGCCGCGACGGTTAATCAAAGGCGTTCGAGCCGTTGCTCGTTGTAAGTTAACGCCGGATGTTCGCACCATCCGGCGGAGAAGGGTCAAAAAATGGAATCTTTCAAAGAACCCGAACCTCGGTTCTAATATTTTTAAACTATCACCGGACTGCTAATATTTTAGGATATCACCTATTTTCCTAGAAAAGCCCGGAGATGTCTTTCTTTCTAAAGAACAGACGCAGAAAAAAGAGGTTCACACACTCATCCATGTCATCTTGGTTGGGATTGAGATTGGCGCCCCTGATCTGGTTCCAGGGTGAGGCTGATTCTAGTATGATTTTCAGCCTGGATCCAGCTGGATTGGCTGATCCAGGTTGGATCAGGCCAGTCTTGCTGAAGCAGATCAGATGAGCTTTGACGGGATTGGCCAATTACAGCCAGACTCCAACTGAGTCGGGCTGATCTTGGGCTTCCAGCTGATGGGCTGATCTGGATTGAGATTGGCTCTGGCTAATCCAGGGTTCAATCTGATATGCGAATTCTTGCTGTCATTCCACCACCACCTACCGCCCACCGCAGCATTCATCATTAACCTCTACCCCAATTAACAAGTGCCCATACTTCTGTCCATTGTCACCCAGCTACACCATCCTGCTGCTAGCCCTGCCACCTGATCCCATACCTTGTAGAACTGCCACCCTCATTCCCTCTATTTGGTTTTCCCCACACCCTGACCATGACTGTTCCTACACCTCTTTCTCTCTGATATGGGAGAACCTCTCTTACCACCCTCTCTCGGTCACATATGCTGGAACTTTGCTGGGTTTGGCTATGGTCCTCAAAACTGTATGTCATGTTCATCCACACCAACTCCAATGCTGTACCAACGTGGAGTTCACAGGCATGTCAGCCCATACCATCTCAGCCTGTGTCGAAGTTTCCTAGTGGGTCACTAGTAGTGGACCATGCTTCCTACTTCTAAAAGGCTTCTCTTTCGAGCTCCAATGTCTGGGCCATGCAACCACAACCACCTTGACTGGCCAGGCCCCTTGCTTCAAACCATGGCCTTGCCAACAAGACTCGCAGATCCATCTCAATTTGACAGTTTCCCGAGCAGGACCTGTCAATGCCCCTCAGCATGGATTTGGCCAGCTCAATTAACTCGTACGGTCCATCTGATATTCCTACTTGTCAGCTGAGTTTGAAAACAAAACTGTGTCTAACCCACAACTTAGCAGCTTTGCATGACAGGCTTTGTCCACTCCTCCAGCTCAGTGCACCTCATGCATTCATCTTTCTGAGTAGTGAAACAGTACAATGTCGATTGCCCTATCAATTGCTTGGTTAATGTGGCGGTAATTGGACAGGGCAGAGAGAATTCTTGTTGCCGTCAGGATGACCCAGGTATGCTTAGCAGCTCTGCTCACCCTAAGCATCTCGACTGTGGCCAGCAAACTAGTTTACTGTTGACCAGGAGAAACAGGTAAACCTTTGGACTTCTTCATTTGTGTTGGCTTAAACCTCTGGCTCTTTCAACTCGGTCATCTTGGGGCCTGGGCCTATGACCTCATCTTTCTTGATTGTGCAGGCTGTCGCCATATGGTCTTGTCTCTATGGTTTGCTGGATCAGCTGAACCATATCGTATCCTCCTGCTTTGACTTATGTGCTGGAATCTTACAGAATTTGCAGAAATCAGCCAGGATTTGCTGATTTAGATTGATAAGCTGATCTGGTTGAACCTGGTTCTGTCAGGATGCAGGATTGCCCATTCTAGAGTCAGAACCAGCCAATCCCATAGTCATCTGAGTCAGGGTTGAGTCAATCTGAGTTAGGGCTGAATCGTCTTGATCCTGGTTGATTTGTCTGGTGGCCAACACAATATCAAGATGGACCTTGGCCAATCCAGTGTCAGTGTCTGACTCGTCCTTCCTTGCTTGTCTCTAACCCTGCTCCAGCTTTTCCACTGCAGCACCTAAAACTATCAGTTATGCTGGTTAGCAAGTAACTGTTAGCTTCTTTTGTTGACTTAGGAAAATATATATAGCAACTGGGAAGCTGAGCTTTTTCTTGTTCATCAGGTGATCACATCTGTTATTGCTGATGCTAGTTCATCTGCAACAGGTTTCAGAATGTGAACAAGGGCGAAACCTTGCAGGTAGAATGGTAGAGTACCTTTAAGCTCCTGTAGCAGTTCAACATTTCTGTGTATCCTGTTATATTATTTTGCCATGACATAGATATAACTGCTAATCTTGTAAAGATACATGCATA
This sequence comes from Cryptocoryne crispatula var. balansae, assembly GCA_036172225.1. Taxonomy (NCBI): domain Eukaryota; kingdom Viridiplantae; phylum Streptophyta; class Magnoliopsida; order Alismatales; family Araceae; genus Cryptocoryne; species Cryptocoryne crispatula. The sequence continues at coordinate 13,920,492 of CM069919.1, forward strand.
AATGTTTTACCAAGTGACATTACATTTTACGTACTAAATTAGTAATATTTAGAGACCTATAAGAAAGATAATTCCTACTTCTAAATGTCTGGTATGAGTTTTCTTATGCCACGATAAATGAAGAGGTTAATGCAATCTCAACTCTTATATTCCATCTGCATATTTTCTGATGCGGGAAAAGTTTATACAGTTACTAAAATGGTATTGACCTGCTCTTGGAACTCTCTTTTTGTTCTCTATGATTTCTAGATTGCGAGGCTATTTGGACCAAATTTTCTGCTGAAACTGTATATAGCAGGAGCAATAAGTGGATCAATCTTTTACCTGCTGCACAAGGCTTTTGTTGCTTCTTCTGCGGTAATGGTTGGCATGCATAGGATGTCTAAATTGTTCTTGCCTTTTCCATTTCTTGTTGTCATCTATGCAATAATTTCCTTGCATGTACTTTTCAGTGATTATCTGGTTTTTATCTAAAAAAAAGTTTATTCCACCAATTTACTTATAACTGAGGAGCTGTTTTTTATTGTTTTAACTTCCAGGGCATACATATGGTGTACCATTCAAGAGACTATGCACTGGTAATGACATCTCTGTGATCATGTGATTTTTAAGCTCTTATGATTGCCCTGGAACATTATCATATTTCTGTAACGTTATACATGCACACATGCTGACTGTAGCTCTTTCCACTTGCGAATCTCATTCATGTGTTTCTTAGACTGATGAAAATGGAAACAGTAATCTGAAGCTTGACGTTGGAAGACAAATACCTAATTGCACATCCTATTCACTTTATTATTATGTGATAAATAAGATGTAGTGTTATATATACAATGTGTTATATTTGCAATTATGCATGTTTTATTCGCGTATTTATGTGATATCCTTTTGTGATTTCTTTAATGGATGTAGTTTGTTTTATGATTTCTGGTCGCATGTGATCAACATTCAGTTTCATTTTCACGTGTATCTTATATTTGATGCATAAATTAATAAATGGATCAGGTGTTGATAGCTATTCCTTCTGCAATTCTATTTTTTATTTTAAAATTGGAAATGAATGTGAAGTGAAAAAACGCCATTTCCCATGATGAATCTTAATAAAAATTGACGCATAGTGACATTTCCATTTCCATTCTTTAACATTTTTATTCATCTTTCTTATTTCACTATGAAGATGGTTCCAAAGGCGTAGGTGTTATATACCCATTGGGTTGCAGGAGATGACGATGAGACCCCTTCTCAATTTTGTCATTTGTGTTCTAGTTCATGATTTCAATTCATCAGATGATGGACATGGGCGGCTACATGTCATGGTCTAACAGCTCATCATATTTCTATGTTGCATGGTTCTTATGAATCCTGGAGGTGTTCGTAGCATTCTTGGTAGATGGTGATGCCTCATAGCTTCCATCTTTTTATCATTCTGGAATAGATCCGTGAAAGATGTGCTTTTTAGCTGTTTTTCTGTAAGTTTATTCTTTTCAAATTTATGTTTATTCGTCTTGACTTAGTTTTTAGTCTTACACAAGGTAAACTAGGTTGGAGGTCAGGACCGGGTCGGTGAACGGAGTCCAACCGGATTAGTTTGGATTTCAAACTTTGAATAATTCTAAGAAATAAAATAAAATCAATAAAAATATAAGAAATTACAAAAAATAAATAAACATTTATTTCTATTCAAATTTTATATTTTGAAAAAAAAATTCATCTCATTGATCTTGCATCTTCTAAGATAATTTTCATGTTCCTCCATTCCAGACTGACGGAGAACCGGATCTGCAAATAGGAAAATTTTTGTTTGTATTTTTTTTTTTGTTCGGTGTCTTGAGCCAAAGTCTAGAGTTTCTAATTATATGTCTTATTTTGAGTCAAATTAGAGTTTCTAATGTTTAAGTTTCCTTTTATTAGGTGTCCTACTTTGAGTCAAATTAGAGTTTTTAATCTTAGTAATGTTTGAGTCTTATTTAAAATAGGACATTAGTCCTATTTATAGGGGTGTTTGTTGCTTACGAACAACATGATAGATTGCCAAACACCTCCTCCCCTCCTCATCCTTCTGGCGGATGCCAAAACTTATTTCTTTTTTGCTGTGCGTTGGTTTTCTCTTCGCCCAATTTCACAAGTTCTTGTGCAGCATTTGTGTCTGCCATCGTCTTGCTGTGCTCCCATCCTGCGTCACTGGCTATAATCAGAATCCCACTTATATATAAAACTTTAGAGTCTAGATTATAAGTGGGGCTTTGATTTTTTTTGAAAAGGTCATAAGACCAAATTCTATTAATGCAAATTAACTAGGTACAGAGAGAGAGAGAGAGAAGAAAACAACAACAGAGGAGGAAGAAAACAGGGAGAACTGCTCTTGACTACCGAGGTAGCAGTAAGAGGATGGATGATGAGAAATTGAGAACTTTTGAGAAAGAGAGAGTAAAGTTCTCTAGATGAAGTGGTGGTGGATGAAGAAAATCTTCTGACCCATGGGAAAACAAAAATTCTATCGCATTGGATGACAGCCTTCTACTTGGATTGTAGTTTTCATTTACTTGTTGGCTCGATAGATATTCTACACACTTCATGAGTATATTTCTTCTTGGATGGATGGTGAGAGAGATTTTAGTGTTAAAGAGTGGGAGAATTAGGAAGGGGGAGGTGGGAAGGCCCCTTGGTAAGCCCCCAAGGGCCTTGGGGGTGCTTGGAGCATCCCGAATGGCTAGCCCATGTGGCTAGCCGTTATGTGACCCAGCCCGAGCCAGATGACTTGGTCATCTCGGTGGGGTACCCGGGATCAGGGTTGATGTGGTTGACCCAAAAATCGTCCAGGTTGGGTTGGTTTGCACGACCCTACCCTGACACAGCCTTTCTGTAGTCTACACTTGCTATGGTATTCAAGCATCCAAAGTTAGGTTCTTTAAGTTCTATATCTTTTAACCCTCTGATGTGGTTCTTCTTTTTATAGGGTGCCAGCGCGGCAATAAATGCTATTATGCTGCTTGATGTGTTTCTTTTCCCCAAGAATATAATATATATCAATTTCTTTATACCTGTTCCAGCGGCATTATTGGTAAGATAGTCCGATTTATGTTGGATAAAGTGAACAAACATGATCATATTTTGCCAGTCTAGTTCCTGACTATTTTTTCCATCTGCAGGGAGCAGGAATGATTGCATTAGATTTATACAGGGTTAAGAAGGTACTCGCCGGCCGTTAAATAGCATCCATGTTTTTGCTTGTTAAATACGTAGTTGAATGTTGATTCCCAACGTTCTTTTTCTGCTTCAGGGAGATGAGCGTGTCTCCGGATCAGCGCACCTTGGTGGTGCTCTGGTTGCTGCCCTTGCCTGGGCCATGATTAAGAAGCACTGGATATAGGAAGTTGAAATGAAATAGCTGCAAAACTAGCTCCCCTTGGTTGGTTTTTTAACGAGAGGATTTTCTTTAATCAATTGCACAATATCATGACCCTGTTTGTTCCTGTGTCTTGCTTTTCTGGATCATCCTCATGTTGTCAAAACATTTCAAGCTGGCTATCAGTTAGAAGGGTTGTATAATGAATTACTCTTTCCTCATTATTTTTGATAATTTCACACTTTCTTTTTATCGGAATATTCATTTAAAAATCTTGAATTTAAATGGGGGCTTAAGATAAATTTTGAGGCTTTTTTTAATATATTATGTTCGAGTTTAAAATAAGAATAAATTTGTAGTAGACATTTTGTATGACTAGAAATAAAAAGTATTAGATGTATTTCAAGAAGAAAATTTATATTAATAATATATCTAACTTTTTATTAAATGATGCTGTATGGTGATTTTAAAATATTTTTTTTAATTTATTCTTTAAAAATTGTAATTATATATATTATTAAATCTTCTTAAAAGAAAAGCCAAATATCATAAAAACTTTTGTTTAGCCGACTATGCTGAGAATGACAATTTTGGCAGAAGAAGAAGACAATGGAACGAATTTAGAGTTGAAATAACTTAATCATTTAGAACAGGTATTAAACGTTTTTGGTTAACGTATTAGAAATTTAATTGATTTCCTTATTTGGAATGAAATTTTTTTTAAAAAAATTATCCTTCGTCTTACCTTGGACCCGGGTCGAACCCTAGGGCTGTCTCGCTGGACGGCAGTGGTGTCCGCTCCACGAGCCGAATCCCTTCGGTGTCAAATTTCGAGTGCAGGAGCTGAACAGGGTTCATAGAAGTTTCTCACAGGCGGTCACTTTTTGCCTTTGAAAATCAGGATCATCCCGGTAGTCACCGTGCTTGTAAAAGCGACAAGGAGCTGCTAAGTGGTCCATGACACTGGTGTACATTTTTTCATACCAAATGCATAATAGAACTAACTAAGGGTGGTCTTTATTTTAGCTTGTTATTATTTAAAATATTTGAACTCTTAATATGGTGTCTAACTCTAATCAGCGGTAAAACATGCTTAGATTGGATAATATACTCATTTTATCACTAACTTAATGTGGTCGTCAAATCACATTATGTGTAAATAAGATGTAGATTTCTTCTATCCTCTCTAGGATTTTTACGTCAGAAAAATTAGAAAATATAACTTGATTTTAAGAGTTATATCAAGACATGAACCATAAAATAAGAAGTTGAATAAGACCACTAATCAAATAACCTGGTACTCTAACCTCTGCCCAGACCAAATAAGAGGTCAGAGATATTTTAAGAGCCATCAAACAGGCCCCAAGTCAATGGACCGTAGTCAAAGCTCCAAGGCACCCATCCTATAGACTTGTATGATAACATGGGAATAATAAGGAACTAATTTGATAAAAAACCATTTACGTAGCTCGAAGTTAACATATGATGACAATTTAAAAATTTAAATGTAGTACTGAATTCCCAAGGCTGGTTTCTTTTTCTTTTAGTTAAACCATTTAATTTTAGTCTGACCGATCGATTTGAGATCTTTAAATTTAGATTGTTTATTTTATATTTTAGTTGATTCCTAAATAAAGTTCTTAAAAATAGATGATATAATCTAACTTTTTATTTTCACAGGTCGGATTTAGGACAGTACAGGAATTAGACGATTTATAGAAGAAATCAGTATTTTCGATTCCAAGTTCAATAATTTCGAAATAAGAAATTTTATTTCAATTTATCTTCAAATTCAATATTTGATCAATTCTGGAACCGATTCAGATAGCTCCAATAACTAACAAAGATTTAAAGAAACTAGTGGCAAGATATCCAAATCTCAGCTGCATTCTTGAGGGTGCTTTGATACGAACAACAAATTACATTGTATAAATATTTTAAATAAAAAAAGAAACCAGAGCGTTGAAAAAATAAATAAATAAAACTGCTTCCAGCAACATAAACATATTCACAGTGACATGTAAACCCAATCGTTCATCCTCAAACCGTTCCTAACAGGTAGAAGGTATCATAGAGCATATTGGGATTTGAGGAAAACAAAAAATGAGAGCCTCTTTTCGCCATCAAAATTGTCTCGAAACACCGAGTAAATCTCGAGAAATCAAGATTTTGTTTTGCTACCGAGTGAGCTCTGCAGTATCCTCTGGTCCAGCAGCTCCTTGACGTTCTTCTCCCGGTACACCTTCCTGTGGGCGAAGTCCGGCGGATACCGATCCTCACCGGCCACCGATGCCCGCCGGCACTCGCTTCCCCTGGATCCGGTGACCATTTCCATATGGCCTTCGCCGTGATGGCCTTCTTGGGGGGCGTCATCCACTCCGGCGCCATGACCAGCTCACCCTCTCCTCCCCCTTGCCGCCCGCCGGCTTCGCCAACCCGAAGACGGGGACCTCCGGGCAGAAGTCGCCGTGCTCTCCGGATTGATGCCGCGGTGGAGGACCCGCTCGAGGCACTCCTCGTTCCGACGGCGATCCTGTAGTACCCTAGCCCCCCAATCTCGCACCGGCCTCCTCCAACTTACCGGCGATGGAGAAAGCGGTGATGCGCCGCGGGAGTGATGTTGCTGTCTGCTGCACCTGGCGGCGATGCAGCTGCGCCTGGCCGGCGATGGAGGAATCGATGCCGCGCTTGGCCGCCGCCGATGGAGGAGGCGCTGCTGCGCTCCGCGGGGATACGAGGGGGAAAACGGCGCCGGCCGGGGTCTCCAGAACGGGGCTAGGTTTTTGACTCGGAGTTGTCGTTTGATCTTGTAAATCAACGGTTCAGATTCAACTCCTTTGAGACTCGTCGAAACTGTCTGAAACCTGACAATTTAACGGTTGAATTGGGTCGAACACTTGGATATTGAATTGATCAAGATAGCACTATCTTAATCAAGTAAGGTGATCATTTTCGCCACAAGGAGATTAGGGAGTGTTTGGTTGCATGATAATAAGGGTTTTTGTTTTAATTTTTAAAAATTGTAAGAAAACTTGTTAAAAGAGGTGTTTGGTAACCATGATAATTTTATGTTTTAAAAGTGATTTTCTTCTTAAACAAAAAAGGAGGGTCCCATCTCTTTCTTTTTTCTTGTGGTCCCCCACTTTGTTTCGTCATATGTGGTAGTTATTGTAATCACATTCCTCCAAACATGATAATTTTATATCATGAGTTGGTTCACTTTTTATTTTAATACAAATTTTTATCATGAAAGTGTACAAAAAATTATCATGCAACCAAACATCCCATTAGATTTCAGATCAAGCGAAAACAAAAGCAAATCTTGTTGTTTTCAGAGTTGGTACAGTGGATTAGAGTTATCGATAAGATAAGAAAGAAATCATATTACAGTCTAGTTAATCTTTATTTCGCGATAAATAACGACAAAACAAGCGAGTAAATGAAATCAAGCCGAACGTTGATTTAATTTGGTCCTAAGACTCGAGAGCTCGATCCTTCTGATCGAGTCGAGCTAATGTAATTTTATCGGTATAATTTCCATTCAACCGTTCTCTGAGCCAATGGGACCCACAAATTAGTTGACCGGATTTGGCTTAGTGTATATTTTGTATCACAGTGGTTAGAATTTGAGAAGTTGAGTAGGGAATTAGAATTTTTAGTAAAATAATCTAGTTTAGCAAGTTTTGTAAAAGAGGCGATACACCATCATAGATCAATTTTATTGTTTGTCATCTCACGACTGTCAAAGAGTAGTCAATTTGTGCGGTCCGACGTATAAACGACTCCTCTTATTTATAGACATTTTTACCGCGTCAGATGTCGGGAGGCGCGCCGCCTTCGTGACCCGGACCCCTCTTACATTTATGTTGTCTCGATACTGATACTCATCCAGTCTTCGGCGAGGTCAAAAATGAAATTAAGTCTTAAAAGGGGGTGTAAAGAACAATAATCCCGGCCGAGAAGACGATGGATCCGCCCGTGCCCTCGCGCTATAAATACGACCTTCAGCCCTGCCCAGTCCCATCGCAAGCATCGGCGCATCCCCCATCTCTTCCTGCTTTTGTCAGATTTGTATATTTTTGTTGTTGTCCCGCCTTCCCTGGCTCCTGTGCTAGGGTTTTAGGAGGGAGAGAGAGAGAGAGGCTCCTACTCAAATCCTTCCAGAATCCTATACCTGTCTGATCCGAGGTCGATCTCGCCGCGCGCTGCTTTTTCTGGCCTACTTCAGCAGCTAATCGAACGCAGCGGACTGTCCTGCAGGTCTCAGCGCGCTAGGGTTTACTGTTCCAGTGCCGGCCGGAGGTCGTCTGTTGCTCTTCGACGTATTGGAGCTGTGTTTTCAAGAGATATATGGGGGGGCCGTTGATCCTCAGTCCTTGGGGACGCTCGGTGAGTTTCCTAAGGGGACGGAGCTTGTCTGCATCGCGGGTTCTTGCTTCCATGTGAAACGGGGATTTTGGTCGAGTATTTGCAGAAATTGAAGATCGCGCGGCTGTGTTTCTTTCAACTGGGCACGGTATCTTGCATTGTGTCCAGGTTAGTGTGAGTGAGATATATCAGGGGCAAGGCGTTTTCTTGGTGCCTGGGTGGTACGGGTTTTGGTGCTATCTCGTAGTGCCGCCCTTTGTTACAGATGATATGATTGGTTGAATATGAGCGATGGAGGAAAGGAGAGTCGAAGAGACAGCGAGGTCAACTCAGGTGCCACGTGTAGGCCATCTGGGGAGGATGATTACGGCCGTGGGATTTCACGGATTGCTGTTGCTCAGATTTGTGAGACCGTGGGATTTCAGAGCATCCAGCATTCTGCTCTGGACGCCCTCTTGGACGTCGCAATCCGTTACATCTGTGATTTAGGTAGGACTTCAACCTTCTATGCCAACCTTGCTGGAAGATCAAGCTGCAACGTGTTTGACATTTTGCAAGGCTCAGAGGAATTGGGATCCTCGCAAGGGTTTGCAGGAGCATCTGATGCCAACCATTGCCTTGTGAACTCTGGTGTGTTGAGAGATATTATGCAGTATGCCAGTGTTGCTGATGAGGTCCCGTTTGCTCGTTCAATACCACATTTCCCAATCGTGCTTGACCGAAAGCTTACTCCCAGCTTCAAAGAGGCCGGAGAAGCACCACCCGTGAAACATATACCTGATTGGCTTCCTGCATTTCCTGCTCCACATACATACATACGCACACCGGTTTTAGATGAGAAGACAGCTGATCGGAGAAACGTGAAGATTGAGCAAGCAAGGCAGCGGCGAAAGGCAGAAAGGTCCTTGTTAAGTTTGCAGCAAAGGTTAGCTGGCACTGGTGCCTCAGCTCTTGTTACTTTGGATGGTGATGTCCGTCAGAAGGAAAAACAGGAGTCAACTAACAACCCCTTCCTTGCCCCACCATTGCCATTTGGAGAAAAAGAAGTGTCCCCAGTTTTTCCACCTGAGGCTTCTGAAGAAAAGGTGTCAGTTCTTGAGGCCTTTGCACCAGTCATTGAAGCTGCAAGAAGTGGGGCTTTGGGTTATCAAACCAATGATGCAAATGATCTACCCCTTAAGAGACCTGCTGTGCACTTCAAACTTGGCATCAACAAGAAGTCTATGGGTACATGTTCATCACTAAATGCTTCAGGTGCTAGACGAACAGGTTTGCAGATTTCTAAAGATGATGAAAAGGATGAAAAAAAGCGAAGAGCTGAGGTGATACTTAAAAGAGCCATGGAGAATGCACAAGAACTTACTCAATTGTAGAGTAAATTGTAGGCATGTAGCTTCATGCAGAGTTGTACACGTTGATGTGGTGCACAGATTGATGGGACTGCTATTAAAAGTTCCTCATGGTATCTTTACTCTTTTTTAAGGTATGCTAGAAGTCCTCATCAGGCTGTAAACTTGTCTAGAAGCAATTTTTCTGTAGTGAAGAAAATTCTACTCCTCCCAAATGTTCGTATTCCTTTTTTCTTTTTTTTTTGATATTTGTTGTTATGACAATGACGGATCCATTCTTTTATTCATATAGATGTTCTTGTCAAGTGACATGTTGCTACTGAACAGCTTGTTGATCCACCAGTAATCTGTCCATGCTTTCTGTTTGTAAAGGATCAAACATGTGCTTAACTTTTTCTGGTATCCATCTTGATGAATGGATCGTATGATTTTTCTGTACTCTGGTTGCTGAGAGCTGTTAAGCATGATTGCTTGTGAAAGCTGGTCAGTCCAAGTTCTTCATGGCACATAAACTATGACTCATGGTCTCCTAGTTTCTTCTGTTCTGTTTTAACTGGTGCTTGAAATGTCTTGCACACTGTTTATGATCAACTACTATCAACATGATTGTACTGGAATACGATATGAAATCAGCTAGACTTCAAAGAAATTTGTAATTTTTTTTATTTTGATTAAAAGTCTATGGGTTAATGTGTTGTATTTACAATTTTTATAAAACATTATAAGTTAGACAAGAGAATTTTACTATAAAGAAAAAATATTAGGAGATGGATGTCTAGTCGATAGTAACAGTTTTTGGGGATTTCTTAAAATTTTATCAATGCCCTTTTATAATGGGAGGAAGGGTTGTGTGTGAGATGATTTGAATGTGTGAAGGGAAAATAAAGCAGGGCATGAGTAAACCTTGGCTATTTTCTCTTTCTGACGAAGTGACCACCGAGGATGCTGGACTACAAGTCCTGAACTGTGCCACCTTTGACCCACATTCTTGTTCACTTGTCATTTTTTGTTTTCAAGGTGTCACCTAGGCGACAAGGCAACCTTTTAGCTATCAAAACGAGGGATGCCTAAGCGAGCATCATATTATTTTTTATTTTATCTAATTTATGAATAAATAATGTTAATTGAGTACCAATATTACTTAATTGAGTGGTTTTGGAGTAAAAATAACTAGTTTTAATAATTAATTTGCTTATAAATATATATATTTTGTTGGAATAATAACTAGGATTAAACAATTTCACAGCTATTTATTAATAGATAATACAGATTAAGTATTAAAATTAACTTAATTTAAGAATTCTTATCATGTATTTATGTTGTTTAGTCTATTTAATTATACACTTGCACATTATTAATTGATTTATACTTTGTGCCGTCACGACTCTTTCTTTGTAGTAGACATGTTCTCCAATATGACTCATTTCATCCCCTATTCCCAGACATCCGATGCAACCATGGTGGCCCGCATCCACTTTTCTGAGATTGTTTGCTTACATGGACTATCTAAGACGATTATCTTCGATTGTGATGTCCGATTTACTAGTTACTATTGAAAACTCTCTGGCGTCTTTTGGGAACCAAGTTTAAATTCTGCACAATCTACCGTCCTCAGATCGATGGCCAGACCAAGGTCGTTAATAGAAGTTTGGGCGACCTCTTGTGTTGCATGGTTGGTGACCTTGTTCGCACCTTGGATCTTATCTTGCCATTAATAGAGTTTGCATATAATGATTCGGTCAATAAGTCTACTGGTTGGAGCCCATTTGAGATAGTCATTGGTCAGAGACCTAGGCGATCTATAGATCTTACCTCTCTGTCACTCATCACCCGTGTGTCAACCTCCATTGAGTCCGTTGTTGAGCACATCCAGAGTTTGCAATGGCACACTAGGTGTCGAATAGAAGCTAGCAATGAACAGTATAAACGATATGCCGATTTGCATTGGTGGGCTCAGGAATTCCAAGTCGGTGATTACACCATGGTCAGGGTCAGACTTGAGTGATTCTCATCGGGGGTCGACAAGAAGCTTCAAGCTCGAGGAGTCAGTCCATTTCGAGTGGTAGAGTGGCTTGCAGCTAATGTTATGTTGTGGATTTGTCTACTGAGTATGGGATTAGCTCGACCTTCAATGTCTCTGATCTGGTAGTTTACTGAGACCCGGCAACGATCCCAGGTGAGCTTGAACGTCCACCTCCAGCTGTTTCTTCACGACACGAGTAAATCGAGTGTATAATGGATGAGCAAGTTGTGACAATGCGAACATGAGCGTACCAATGCTTCCTTGTGTGCTAGAGAGGATGACGATTGCACCACCAGAGCAATTGCGACCCTTGCTCGACGGCGTTGAGTTCCACGGTTCCACCCAATCCGGGATGATTGGTGAGGACACCCACACACGTGCTGATTTGATCTAGCTTGCGTTTATTGACATCGCTCGACAACATCTCTTTGGATAGATCGGTAGTGAGTATGTTATTTTATTTTATTTTAGCATATGACTCATTTTGGGTAGTCTTTGGATTTATTTTGTGTTTGGATTAGGCATAACTCACTCACACACTTGTTGATATGCTATACATAGAGAGTTTGGGCACATAGTGATATACATGGTCTTTTGGGGTTTATTTGAGTTTTTGTCATTGGTAATGCCCCCATCATGTACATATTTTAATCAATGATGGAATGAAAGAGCAATGTGGATATCTCTCTCCCTCTCGGTTTCTGCCTCATATGCTATGTCACTCCTCCAGAGAAGACCGATGGCAGTGCACCCTAGAGCCTTGAGCATTGGAGGCATTCCAGTGGCTCCCAAGTCAGCAAGTGATCAAACTCATCTCGGGGTTCACCTCCACCCTCGATAACAGGTTGAGTTGCTCTCCACTTTCTTCGAATGAAGGCTCCCCACTCCACCCCTAGCAAGGGCCAGCACTCCTTCACCATCGGTGAAGGCTGGCTCCAATGCCTCTCCTCCCTCCTATTAACCTCCTCATTGTCCTCTCTTTGTTCCCCTTCTCGGTCAAGTTGCACCTTAGCTCTGTGATCCAATGTTGTTGCTAACCCCATAGAAATTCAGCAATCCTCGAGCCTAGTTTAGCCTCCCTCGTATATCCTGGGGCCTCCACAACCATGCTTCACCACTAGTGTCGGAGCCCAGATCACTAGATTCGTTCAAGGGCACCCCTTCCACTCGACATCCCACGGCTCCTCTTGACCGGGACTCAAATTCTACCTCGACCACACCACGATCTTCCCTTAGAACCCCATTATGGCACATCCCACTAGTCGTAAGCAAACTCAACACCATCAGACCATCTCGGGGGCCCTCCAGAACCCTACCGAGTTCTCTCGCCATCTCCCTATTTTGGGCTTTATGGAAGCTACCGCTCTCATTTCCTCTTTCCACATCACTCAGCATCCCCAATATCTCACTCTTCTTTCTCCACTAGGGTCTTCTTTCTCTACTCTTGTTTGGCCGAGGAGACATTCTTTCCCCCCTTCACTCCCGATCAACCTCCGAGCCTTCAGTTCAATGTTGTGAAGAAGCTTTTCAACATTGTATCTAGTTCAATGTTTATGGGAGATTTAACATCTTGTTTGCACAACATTGTATCTAGTTGGGATGACTTGGGGGCAAGGATCGTGGTTTCGGAATTGGAACCTAGACCGGCCAGGACCAACTTGATCTTGATCTGGATCAGATTGGTCAAGTCAGCTAATCCAATGGGAATAGGAAAATAACAGAGTTTAAAAACATCTAAGCACCCCCCCACACACATCAATGCTTTGGGCTATCTAGAGAATTTGGAAAAGGAGAAAATTTGACAATCACTTTGAGAATTCGTATGCTCTTCTTCATTTGGTGGGTGTTTATGTTAAGGATTATTTCTTTTGCTCATGTTGGAAGCATGGTTCGTCATTTCACAATAATCTCGCAAGGTTTTCGATGATGTGATTTGTTCTTCCCCGTTATATTAGGTAGGGAAGGAGCTCACATGGGGTCCAGGTGGAGCCGATATGATTGGATCCAGTGAAACTCGGGACATTCCTAACTGTGGGTTTTTTTATGTTTTTATGTTTTTCTGATTTATATTTTTAGGTAAAGTATACCCTACATAAATCAAATCTGAGATCTGTTATCCCGAGAATCTTGCAAGATATTTTCTTTTTTCACCCTTCTAAGATAAAGCCGAGATCTGATATGGCAATTCTTGACTGGAAGGGCTCCCGGTGGGCGGTGACACCTTTTCTTGGGGAGATTCTTTACTTAGATATTATCTTAAGTTTCTTTTATTGTAGTGGGGAACATCATTTTCTCTACCATCTTGGTAACCAATATGAGTGCTCCCCGCTCCCCTCTCTTTGCTTGGGATGTTTTCTTTCTTTTTCTTTTTGCGTGTACTCTACTCTTTGAATTAATGAATTGCGACCTCGTGTCACCTTCTAAAAAATGTAATATTATAAGTGATGGTGAAATATGTTATTATGTTTTTACTATTATTAAATGAGCATTCATGTTATGTGTTTTTGCTATCCCGTGAAGGCAGGCCATAGTAGTCAAGGGGGCAGCACTCCTTGTGGAAGGGTATACAAGGTGTCCTTGGAAGAATCTTGTTTTGGACATATAGAAGGGCCTGGTTCATCTAACCAGGTGCCTAGGCAGGCACCTTGGTCACCTGGGCTCCTCGGCGATCGTCTTGGGCACCTTTTGGGCTCCCTCTGAGGTGCCCAGGTGAGGCAGGCTGCCTTGACAACTATGGGTGAAGAAGATAAGGAGGGTTGCTGCCACTGGATCAGCTGCCCCTCCAGCCTAGAAAAGATCAGGGTCTTTACTTCTTTACATATATATTTTTGATTTAGAAGAACAATCCAGACCAATCCTGGATGGCTTCCAACAGATCAGCTGAGCTGGCTGATCCAGACCTGGAAATCCTTGATCTCTTCCTTCTGACATCCCTTTTCCCTTCTAGCCATGTTTTTTTCTTTGCCTTTTACTCTCCCCGAGATCCTTCTTCTCTGACCTTCGGTGTTCCTTCTCTGACCAGGTTGCCTTAACCACCGGCGTTTAAGGCAAGGTTCTTCTCATTCATGTTCCGAGGCACCATCATCAGTTTTATTCATGTTCCTCCCTGGTTATCTGCTATTCAACATTGCCATTTTTGTCATTGTTTTCATCTTTGTCATTCAACTTAATCATCACTTTTTTATTGAGCTTTTATGGCATGGATCTTCTAAAACTTCAGGCTTTATGTACTGTTCTTTGTTCGTTATAGAGATACACTTTTTTTTTTTGAAAAAAAAAAGTGTTTGTATAGCAACCTAAAGAAATAATGCTAAAGCAACCTTAATTGCCTCACTTTGCATGTTACCCATGGGTTTCTGGATTGCGATCTTCCTTTGGTCTGATCCTGGGCCATCTTTTTTTCAAAATTAGAAGACAACTAAAGATCATAAAAAACAAAAACAAATCACTGAAATAGTGATTTTTAGTGTTCATGGCTGTAGGCAGTTGGATTTCCACCGTGTAGCAGAGGGACTGGTGAATGCCCCTTGCTTCTTCTTTTCCCTAAATGAGTGTGGATGATGACACATGATCTGCTATTTTAAGTTGTGTATCCCAGCATATCTTGTATCCGAATCCGATAAATAGTGAAGTTAGTGGATCCATTGTCGTCGATGCAGAGGTGGGCAGTGGCCACCCCTCCACTACCTCCTGGTGGTGATCAGCCCCTAATTGGCTTTGGATTCGTCTAGACCAAAGCATCTGATCAGCCCCTAATTGGCTTTGGATTCATCTGATTTCTGATCCCAGCATATTGTGTCTCAGAATCCAATAAATAGTGAAGTTAGCGGATCCATTGCCGTCTATGCAGGGGTGAGCAGTGGCCACCCGTCCACTACCTCATGGCGGTGATCAGCCCTAATTGGCTTTGGATTCATCTGAAATTGGCCAATCTGGGCTGATCCAACCAAACATAGCCTGATCCTGGCACAAACCATAACCCAAATCCCTATCCTGCAAACCATTATATTACCTGACTTCACAAAATAGGAAAACATCATTCTTGATGGAGACAAAAGGATAATGTTTAAATGTCATGGTGAATAGTGGTTAAATTGGATTTGCCTAATGTTATTATTCTAACTTAATTTCGTCAAATGCTGTTGTTGTAATAAAAGCACAAATGATATTGCTGAAATTATAGCCTCTTTTTTCTGTCTCACCCACATTGTGCCAATTTCTTCTTTATTTGCCAAAGCAGCCTCATCTCTTATCTTAAAAATCTGACAGTAATTTCCAGATTCATTAGAATGCATTTGATTGTTGTTTTCATTATGTATTCTTTTCAGTTAGAAGTTGTTGATGGAAATTTTATCTGTGGTAGGGTAGTGCACTTTTTTTGAAGGTGGTATCAAAACTGAACACAATTCATTAATACTATAAAAGAGGTACAAAGCCAGATTATGCGTATTAAGGTAGTAGTAGTACCAGAAAGTAGAAGATTTGAAAGGAAAAGGTATTGGACCCCATTTTTTGTGGTTTTGCACTTAAATCATCATAGGTAGACTGAAGAAGAGCAAGTAAAAATAAAGTCCTACTTTTGCTTGCTGTTTGCTCCAGATGGTCTCAGTTGTATATGTTTAGGAGAACAGCCAGTCTAAGGCTCTAAGCCTATCATGGTTGTCAAGGCGACAATGCAACCAAGGTGACCAAGAGGCCATTGACTGCTTTAGGGACACCAGGTGCAGACATGGTGTCCACTGAAGTGGTAAGAGTGATAGGGTCAAAATGACCAAAAGTTGCTCCCCAGCACGTGGTGCAGTGGGGAACACTGCCGCATCCTCAGATGCATTGTCCTCTGTACAGGAGGTTCATCCTGGATTCAAACTTGGGACATCGCCTGGTGGCCATATGTCCGTTACAACCGTTGCGATACCAACAAAAAATGACAAAAAGTTGATAAGTTATCTATACTATATAAATACAAAATTTGACATTTCTTACAAAAAATGGATGTCCTAAAATTATTCAATGAGATAGCTTGAGAATGGAATTAATATTTAAACAACAAAAAAAAGGAAGGAACAAGGTAGTGAGGACTGATGACTAACTGTTGGATGGGGGGGGGAGGTCAAGATTGTATGGCCTGGTAGTGGGGAAGGAGGCTTAGTGGAGACTAGGGATTCACTGCCTGGAGTTATGATCAGTCCAGCACCTGCTGATTGGGACAAGACTGGTGTCTAGGAGGGATCTGATTGCAAGTCGATATGGGCCTGAATGGGATCTGGTTTTGTGACTTGATATGGGGTCTGGCATGGTCAAACAGGGGCTTACCAGGAGGGCCTGTTTAAAGGGTCAAACAGGGACTGGAATGGGGTCTGGTTAGGGGCCTGTGTGGGTCAATTAGGATCATAAATTGGGGTGATTTGGGAGGCTGAACGAAGGTTTGGATAAGGGTCGAACAGGGTTCTTTTTAGGGGTACTGTGGGGTCTGGTCTATGACCTGTTTAAGGGTCAATTGACCGGCAGAAGAGAAGGCCATTTGGGGCTCTTGGCAGGTGATCTGATCAGGCCCAAAACAAGGGGGTTTAAGGGGCTATGGAGGACCTGTTTATAGGCTGTTGTAAGGGCATGTGCACAGGGCTTTTGGCATGAAAAGAAGGGCACATGGGCTGTCTTGAAAGGCCGAACAGGGTCTGATTGGTGGCAGATGAAGGGGAGAACGATGGGACAGGTTAGGGTAAGAGAGAAGGGGTAGAAGAGAAGGAGAAAGGGAAAGGGAAGGTAGAGAGGGTCATACGATCATGGGATACCTCACCTTTACTTCCTTCTCCTTCTACTTGGTGCTGCAGCAGGCTTCTCTTTCTCTTCCTTGCTTTTTCTCCTCTTTGGCCTTCTCCTGTTGGTACTTGGTACGTAGCAGTAGTGGCAGTCTTCCCAGCCTCTCCTTCTCCTCCTCTCTCTCTCTGCAGGTCAGCAGCTGGAACCTGATTGCATCATGTACTTACCCTTTTTTAGCCTTGAAAGGATGCTTTTATAAGAGGAGGGATGCAAGGCAGCATCGTAGGATGCTGTTGGGGTGAAATCTTATCTTCTATGGGAGATAAGATCAATCGGAGATTAGGTAAAATGGTTTTTTTTAATATCTGGGCATTTACGGAGCGATTTTTTTATTTTTAGGCGGTGAACCTCACCCCAACTGACTCTAGCGTGAAGAGATAAGTGTGAAGGTGTTTTGGGTGTTTTTTGAGAATTTTCTGGAATATCCACGAATTTATGGGATTTATTCTTCACTTTTAGTAGAATAATCCCTAGAAAGATGCTGTGATTAGGCATCCTTGTGAAGACGCTGCATAAGCTTGCGCCTTTGACAACTACGGAAATAATTGAAACTTAAGCATGAGCTTAAAAATCTACACCTTTGGTCAATTTGATTCAATGGAGAGAAGTTAGTGGCTCTTTTCATTGTACAAGCAGATTAGTCGGAGTGACCCATGTTTATGTAGGTTATATTCACTTGTGCTTCTTTCTTGATTGCCTCTGTCAGGAAAACTTTGTTAATTTAGTTATTTAGTAATTCCTTATGGGTATCACCTTGTTCTAGCTATTTTTGGTATAGGGGTTTTTTATGGATTGGAATTGCTCCTATTGGGGCACTACTGGGAGTCGGATGACTCCATTTTGCAGATTTCCTATCAGTTATTTTATAAATTTATATTTTTCTATTATATTGGATGGGAGTGAACTCCAAGCTAGTATGAGGCACCTTAAATTTTGAGTATCTTACTTGCACTTGATTTGTAGTGGTCAACAAGCAATCGACATGTCATGGCCAAATTTGAAAATCTGTATAGTCTAATTGGGATTTTTGTTGTGGTCAACAAGCAATCGACATCTGATTCTAAGGGATTTATTTGTTGATAAAATTTTTATGGGAACTCAGAATGAAAAATAGAAACAATTAGGATTAGTAGAAGATGCCTTCTCTTGGTTTGACTTTGGTCTGAAACTCCGGAGAATCTACCAATCCCAAGAGCCGCTGGTATTTTTTATGGACACAATAAATAAGAAAAAGAGGCATTAATTCTTTAGCCTTAGATCTTGTATTTATTTTTTTGGTTTCATGTTTGTTCACTGGATCAGGAGGAAGAAGGTAGCGTTGGTGAAAATGGTCATCATAAGATGTACGATAAGCTTAACTGGAATTATCTTTATACGATGCTTTAGTTAACAAGGTTCGATGAAAAGTGGATGCAATGGATCAAAGCTTGCTTTGAGACTGTACTATTTTCTATTTTGATTAATGGGCTGTTGGATTTTCTCCTCTATAGGTCTCTGGCAAGGGGATCCAAAATTTTCCTTGTTTGTACTTGTTTAAATCTCATTCTTTTAAATTTCAAATTTCCTTTTATTTATCTTTTTTGAAGGACGTGAATTTTTAGCTCAACAACTATGGTTAAGAAAATAGGTGACAAAACTGTTGGAGTATAGTTAATTAGGTATGGTATAAATAGATAGGAACTTACAAAGTAGGTTTCAGACTGTGCAAGGTGTTAGACATATTTGGTTTCATGTCTCTTCACTAGATCAGAAAGAAACATGGATTCCGGAATCGGAATTGGAATTTGATTCACAGGAATCAGTTAGAATTGGCGGATTCCTGGGAAGAGAATCGATTCCGAAATCATTTTTTCACATTTTTTTTTCAAAAAAATTTAAAAATTTTAGAAAAAATCTAGAAAATAGGAAATGGCGTAGAAAAAATTGTAAAGAAAAGGAACTGTAACATTTAGTATGTCGAATTGGATCGAAATCGGCTGATTCTCGGAATCATGTAAGGATATTTTTTTCTTGTTTTGTAAATAATAATAAGATGTAACATGATAACAATAAGATGTTAATGATTGTAACGTTATAACAATACAACATGTTAATAAGCTTGAGAAGATACTAATAACATGATAAGATGTAAAAAGTATAATAAGATGTAATATAATCACATGAAAATATGAAAGTAAAAATATACATTTCATGACATGTTCACCAATATCAATGATATTGGCTTTCATTCTATTCCTCTTGCTGTTTTTGCCACTCTTGAGTTGTTCGCATTCTTCTTGTCAATGTTGGCACATATCCATATGAAAATAATGCATTTGCTATGTCACCCAAATCATAGGGATTGGACTGTGGCACGTAGGTAGACTCAGGTGGAGGAATTCATGGCTGCTGGGGATCATAAATTTCTGGATAAGCTGGCCCCATACAATGATACTGCGGTGGCTACTGATCCAAGCTGAAATATGACTTTGGCTGTCATGAACTAGGTGAGTCTGGAGCTACTGCACTTGCATCTGGTCCAAACACCTCTCCCCTTTCTGTTGGCTATGTTTGTCAGTATGCACTCTTCGTCATCATCAATTGAGGAGTGAGAAGGAGCCTGTGTTGTCATATGGGTTCATATGACGTTGCCTGATATCCAGCTTCATTCTCTTTACTTCTTCTGCTACGTCTGATGTCCCATTACAACTCAAAGATTTTTTCAACTTTGAAAATCTGCTTATTTTTCGTGATGTCACTTTTGTTTTAGTCTTGCTTGGATTGCAAATGGGCTGGGTAGCTGCGGCTGGGGCTGGGGCTGGTTCTGGGGTTGGAATTGGGGCTAAGGCTAGAAGAGACTGCTGTACAGCTACTGAGATAGAAGATGGGCCTGCCTAAACTTGAGTAGGTGGAACATCTTTAGCCTCTACATCATCCAACTCTTCTTCTGTTCATGCACGGTCATCAGAATCAAACTCAGTTAGATGATCTCTGGCTACTCTCTTCTCTATCTAGGAAGCAAGTGCATACTCCTTCTGAAATATCTGGTCTATGTCAACCTCCTCAGGTGGTGGTGTCTGTGATCTCTGTCTCTACTCATATGGACCATCTACAAATCATGCAAATCTCTCCAAGATCTTTTGTCGGTCTTTTATGTTCTTGATTCCAACCTGTCAGAGGTCAACCTATTCCTCCTCTTTGTATGCATTAAGTTGAATGTACTCCAGTTCCTCTCACAGTGAGAGGAAGTAGTGCTTTGACTCAAAATTCTGATAACAACTGCAGCAAGTGAATTTCATATACTCCTATTGTTGACTTATATCCACCACTCAGCAGTAAAAAGAAAATCAGCCCTCTTTCACCTGAATTAATAGACTTATAAGTTATAAAATAAGGAAATAAAAACACGATCTTAAATAAATATACCAGGAGAAACTTTGTCATAAGAATATTTTAGATCAATATCCGAGTATACCTCAACTCTCATCTTATATCTTTGCATTTGAAAAATGATAAATAAAAAAATAATTAGTTGTTTTTAATTAGTTATTGACTCCCAATTATTAATGCAATTCCAAGTTACTTCTAACTCAGTTTTTAACCTATCCTACTGAGATCGACACAAACATTGAATAACTGAGTGTATCCCACATCATCTCATTATCGTTCGACACCTATCCTCCATATTGGATACAAGGGTTCAAAAAATATCCGGCACAAGCACTGAATAACTGAGTGTACCCCACATCACCTCATTATTGTTCGACACTTTTCCTCCATATTGGATGCAGAGGTTCAAAAAATATCCTGCAATCATTTAAGTATATTACATTATGAACAAATCAAATATCGATTAAGTAGAAAACAAATAACCATCAAGAATTTATTCACTAACTAACCTGTAACATGTACATCATAATACAAAGTCATCCCATCGGTCATCTATGATTTTTTACCATTCCTTATAACATTTGAGATTCTCTTCTTTTATTTTCAATTTGACCTGGTCTACTGCATCGTATAAAGTGCTCATCAGGTTCCTTCATCTGAGTCTATCAACCTCAGTATAATCATCAGTGACTCTATGATTGCCAAGTAGTAGGAGATCCTCTCCCATAATCTCTCTTGTCCATGATCTGTCTCTCAGTCTTTACAAGAATCTCTAACTGGTTCTCCTTGTTATGTAGGTTGTCCAACATATATTGATAGTACTTCTCAGCTTGGGTGAACTTGACTAGTGCATGTTTGTGCCGATGCAAACTCACTAGTACTATAAAGTTCGTGACAAAGCGAGTGGGGCTTGCCTGACATGATCATGCCCTCCAGTGTATGACCTCATGAAGTGTAGCAGATGGGGATTTGAATAAATAAAGGAAGTGATAGTCTGTGCTTGCATGATAATTGTGGAAACTTTCTCCTCGTTGCTTATATCTTCTAAGATAAGGTCAATGGAGTGCGCCGTGCAAGGTACTCAGAAGAGATGTTGCCTCCTCTTTATTAATTTATTTCTTGTCGCTTTGTAGAAGGGTTCAGTAACAAATTGAACGACATTCTCTTTCCCAATCTTTTTCACTATGATATCCATCAAGGAAAAATGTAGTCAGCGTTCTTTATTTGACCCGAAACATCAACCAACTGCAAAAATATTGTGCCCTCAGAACAATACACTAAGAAATTTATCATGCTTCTCTTGGTGATATCTGTCTACCCGTCACATATAACTATGTAATCTTTTTTCTTCCATACCAATTTAAAACTATCTATCCACTCTCTCAACTCCCGCACCTCCTCATCTAGCCTAACAACATATATATGCTTGCTGGTCGAGACTTACATTCTCGGTCTAGTCTCAACAACGGCATCAACCATGATTTGGAAGTAATAGCTAGTGGTTGCATGTGCTGAGAGCTTGGGATGCCTACATTAAGGTAACAAAAATTATCAGTCATAAAACATATATATGACATTTTAATAGTTATACCTGCATGTAAAAACCACTTTACAATATGTTTCACTGCTCTTTTTGTAGCCATTTCTATTATCTTCACCCCTTTTATAGCTTGTTTAATGTTCATCTGTGAGGCACTCTACCTCCTAAAAAGATACTCATCGGTCGGTGTAAATCCTGTACTAACAGACCGACGAGTTGGCTCTTGTCTCCCTTTCTCAGTCTCCCAGGTAGGTCGAGTTGATGCTGATCAGCCAAAAATATGGTCAACTCTGGACCCTCCTACTCCCATCTTCCTCTCCTCCCCCATTGTTGCTATAGCCTTGGTAGCATGTTTAGCTATCTTGAGCTTAGAGTTTGTGGATGAGTTTTCATTCTCCGATTTTGGCTCGGCTTATGCCTTGTCTTTGCCTTTCTCTTCGTGGGTTGGCACCTCTCCCTTCCTTCCTCCTTTCAAGGAGCTCGTCATGCAATTCTTGTCTCTGTTAAATCATAATCTCCCGTTGAGTGGCTCTTCCTATAAGATAGCCTCTCATCTCTTCGCTTTTCTCCTTGGACACCTTATCATATTTCTTGACATTGTCACATACTCTGTCAATGTGTTGTTTCAACCAAAACACACCTCCATTCATCTCCTTTTTACATCACTTGCATTAGCCCCTTTTTTTTGATAGGTCTACCATGTGCCCGTGTTCTCAACCGACATTAGAAGGACGTGTTGGTACTACATCATCGTCGTGATCGGCCATTGCGTATACTTGCAACATACGTAAACAATTTATACTGTCTGTTAAACATACATACAATTAGTTCAGGGGCTGTTCGGGAAGAGAACAGCTCATTAGACGGGGTTTTTGGTATGTTTAAAGGGTTACGAAGTCGTCGGACACATGTAGAAATCAGCATATGGGGATTCCGGCAAATATATCTTACCAAAAAGATTCAAACGATGAAAGAACGACTTGAACGGAGCTGTTCGGAAAGAGAACAGCCATTTTAACCGATTATGGAGTCATAAAAAACGTGTAGATTAGCGTATGGGGATTCCGACGAAGAAATCTTACCAACAATTTTCAAATGATGAAATAACAACTTTAATAGAGTCGGAATCAAGCTTGGATCGCTGGAATCGGCTGAAGGAATCGCCAGAATCACTGGAATCGGTGACAGAATTGACCGATTCCGCTTGGATCGCTGCTGCAGGGGGGCTGGATTGATGGATTTTTGCCTGAAATGCCCTGGGAATCGTCGGATTGCCAAGAGCCCTTGCGGGTTCTGACGTGAAGGGGCCGATTCCGATAGAGCCGAAAAAGGGCCGGAATCGGATCGATATTGGGTCTAAATCGGACTTGGTATCGAACCGTTACTAGAAGCCCTGTGCTTCTAGCGGAATCGGTTGGATCGATTCTTTTGGAATTCCCGATGGAATCGGTGCTTCAGCCAATAATCGGATCGGAATCGGCCGATTCCAATCTAATTCTAGCGATTCTGCAAGGTGGTGAAAATGGGGATCATAAGATGTACAACAAGCTTAACTGGAATTATCTTTATACAGTGCTTTAGTTAACAAAGTTCGATGAAAAGTGGCTACAATGGATCAACGTTTGCTTTGAGACTGTACTATTTCTATTTTGATTAATAGGCTGTTGGTTTGTCTCTTCTCTAGAGGTCTCTGGCAAGGGGATCCAAATTTCCCTTGTTTGTACTTGTTGAAACCTCATTTTTTAAATTTAAATTTATTTTTATTTATTTATTTTGAAGGAAGTGATTTTTTAGCTCAACAACTATGGTTAAGAAAATAGGTGACAAAACTGTTGGAGTATAGCTAATTAGATGTGGTATAAATAGATAGAAACTTACAAAGTAGGTTTCGGAATACTCAAGGTGTTGACATAGGAATTATCTTATCACTGAGAAGATCTAAACCACATTTATCTTTTTTTGAGATTATTTTGGATTGTTTGAAATTTATTTTAACCTTTCCCACTGAACTTTTAATATTTTGGTTAATTATACCGAACAACTACTCAAATATGCTTATTAACTGCCATAGCAACTTTTGTATCAAAGCGATTCATCCACAAGATTGGAGATGTTTCTCCATGATCTTAGTTGGAATGCAAACTTTAGGTGTTTTAAACTGATTTGAGTTTCCTTGGAGTTTGAGTTATTTGGGATTTTGGGTTTCCTTAAATTTTATCATTTCAAATTTCGGTTTTGAATTCTTCAAGTTTTAGTTTTTTGGATTTATAAATTTTAGATTTTAGTTTTATGTTTTCCCTTTGTTATTAATTTTTCTTCTGTTTTTGCGGCTCACTGATTTTTTGGAAGTTTTCAGACTTCTGTTTTTAGATGTAAACTTTCAGATTTTTAACCTTCAGATTTCAGTTTTAGGACTCAGAGATTTCTGGTTTCATATTTTCAATTTATTTTCTGTTTCCTGATGTTTTTTAATTGGCTGTTTCTGCAATTTTTCTGTGCTACGGACTTTTTACAGTTTTCTGTTCTCAGGTTTTTTTTACTCTTAGTTTCTGGCTTACTTTTCTGTACTTTCTTGGTTATCGCAGTTTTCTGCATCATCAGATTTTGTAGTTTTCTTGTTTCTGTTGTGTTCTGATTCTGTATTTCTGTTTCACGGTTCTGTCCTGCATCCCCTTTAATTTTTTTTTCAATTTTACAGTTTTTAGCTTTGCACCTTTCTGCAGATTCTGTAATTTCCTGTTTACAATCTTCAGTTTTCTTTGTGACTTATGTTTTATCTACAATGTTTGGGATGCTTTTGTTTGTTTTAGTCCCATTTACCTTTTTAGCTATTTTCGGTCTTTTTGACTGATTTCTTGTTTTTTTTTTCTCTTTTTTGTTTGCATTCCCCTGAGACCTTGCAATGCTCCGCATAACATATAGGATGCACGTAAACGACAACTCCATTGATCTCATGAATTTTGCACAATTACAAAATGGGAGTCGTGAAAGCAATAATTCCCATGCTATGATCTTGAATGAATCCCTTGGGCCCTAATGGGCCTTGGAAGTTGACTTGGGCCCATGAGTAAATTAGGAGCTTACTGGCATGAAAATCCATGCACGGCTCTTCTTCAACCCGATGATGATTTTTGGTTTCTATTCTGGCATGGGAGAGAGGGAAGTAAAGGTATGCATTTGATTAATTCCTGATGGAGTTTTGTACTCTCTGCATAGGGCTAAGATGGCATGAAGTCTTCCCTTTGTGGATTGACTCTTGCATGTTTTTTACAAGATGTGAAGAGTCAACTTCCGCTTGCCTTGGATTTTTTAGAGGGTCAACTTTTTGCATAGGTCTGGTCGCCGGTATCGGCCGTGGCGGGCTGGTTCTGTTCTTCCCTAAATGGATATTCTGTTCTGGTCGCCAATGGGAAAGACAGCATTCTTGCTATGTGGCAGTGGCACAGCCTCATCTTCAGAATCCTATCTGTGGGTTTATTTTTATTTTTT
This sequence comes from Cryptocoryne crispatula var. balansae, assembly GCA_036172225.1. Lineage (NCBI taxonomy): Eukaryota > Viridiplantae > Streptophyta > Magnoliopsida > Alismatales > Araceae > Cryptocoryne > Cryptocoryne crispatula. The sequence goes on from CM069919.1 coordinate 13,945,796, forward strand.
TATTTATATTTTTAGGTAAAGTTTACCCACATAAATGAAGTCCGAGATCTGATCTCCCGATAATTTATTTTAGAATCTTACATGATCTCTTCTTTCACTCTACCAAGACGAAACTGAGACCAGACATGGTAATCAATGATTTCCGCTAGCTTTGGATTTTGTAGAGGCATGAAGGGTCAAAGTTCTGTCAGCCATCATCATTTTTGTTTTTGCTCTCAAGGCGTGAAGGGTCAACTTCTGTTAGTCGTCATCATCATTTTTGTTTTAATTCTCAAAGCGTGAAGGGTCAACTTATTCCCAATTAGTCTTGATGAGTCGTTATTATTTTAATTTACTAGGCATAGGGCCTGTTTAGGACCAACCCCCAATTATCTTTGTTGGTTTGGGATTTGTTTTGTAGTCTGTTTGGGAACCAATAGGAAGGACTTCTTTTTTACTTCTGCTCTAAAGAGAACTCCTTATTTTAAAGAATCTGTTTGGATATGCAACCGAAGTACACTGCCACTTGGCATAGGAGCCGGAAGCGAGAAGTTTTTTTCTCCTTTTGGATCTTCAAACACTCCGGATAACCGCTCTCCTCGCCTGCATTGTGAACCTGTCTGTGCTTCCATGGAAGGAACAAGGCTTGCGCTACCACAAAACAAGGGCAGATGACAATTCTCAGGTTGTACTGGGTGTCTGCAGGTGCCTGGCTCAGATTCAGTTTTAAAGTAGTTTTGTTTCTGATTTCAGGTCTGTATTTGAGGGAGTTCTGGAGTGTGCATACCACGGGGAGGGCTTACAAATGTAGTTTCAGTCCATAGAGGACAGGCCAAAAAAGGTGGTGCACCAGGGGCTGACCGAGCTTTTACTTGGGCCGAGATGAGGAGAATGGTTATGGGTGGGGGTGGGGGGAGCAGGGCATGGCAAGGGGAACCCACTTTTATTTACCTTTTTTCTTCTCTCTTCTTCATCTTCTTTATTTCGTAAGAGCACCAGCAGCAGCAGGCCAACTGTTTTCCTCTATGCACAACAACAGCCACAGCGGTTGATCAGCAGCATCGCTGCTGACTGATCTTCCTCTCTCTCTTGCGCAGGATAGCATGCAGCAGATGCAGGAAACAACAGTAGCAACAGCGGGCAGTGTCAGGAGTAACAGTAAAAACAGCTGCTTCTCCTTCTCTTGTGCAGGGAACGGCAAGCAGCAGAGGCAGCCAGGTTTTCTGATGATTGATGGACTGCAGATGGTGCTGAGGGCTGCAAGAGGGACTGGCAGCTAGAGTTTGGATGGCTGTGGTGGCCGCCCAGGGCTGTGACCATGCCTTTTAAAGAAGAGGGCTCGAAGCTGGCACCAAGGGTTTCCCTCTATGGGGACTGGTTTTAAAAAGGCAAGTTTTGGCCTAGGGAGGGAAGATAATGACTTTATATTTTTGCAGAATTTCTTTCACGTATTTTTCTGTTTTATTCATGATATTTGATTTGCTTGCCATCTTGTGGATCCAAAATAAGAAACCCGTGGGTTTCCTTTCGTGCACGGTGTGCCAGGATCTTATCCCTCATTCTTTTCTCATATTCTGCTGGAGGAAGTGGCTGAGGTGGCAGCCCAGGTGTCAGTCCATGTGAGCTTGTAATGGGCTCACTCTAGAGTCCAGGCCCAAAATGGCGTTCCTAAATGGGCTAATCATGGCAATAACCATGCCCAGGAAATTAGCTGTTGTAACTCCCCTTTGGGCAAAAAATGGGTCAAATTAAGTTTTGACAAGTGACAACTGCTCTGAAATCAGGACCAGAAGGGCTTATTGGGCCATATGGCATTTTTTTGAAAATTTTCTTCTTTTTTAATTTTCTTTCTTTGTTCTGTTTTTTTTTTCCCGTCCCTCAGCCACCACCTATTTTTTTCTGCTAATCTGAGCATCAGTTTTTTTTTTCAGTTCAACATGATATGCTTAGTGGGATATGGAATCCAATTTGACTCAGAACCGGAAACTGAATTTGAGTACGACTCAGATGCCCGACTTTGACTCATACTCCAAATCCAAATCTGAGTAGGATTAGGAAATTCGAATCCAAATAGGATTCAAAAATCTGAAGTTGAGTAGGATTTTAGGAAATCTGAATTTGTTTGTTGTCAAATTTTTGGTGTCAACAGTACTTAACAAGGTTCATAGCTACTTTTTGTCAATTGCAGTCAACAAGGATAGAAGAGGTAAAAGTGGGCATGAATAGCATTCGTATGATGTGTGTAATATTTAAATGACACTCATTCTTTGATACTTGCGGGATAAGGTGTTCATTTATACACTTAGACGTTAATATTATATATATATATATGCATATATACAAATAAGGAAGGCGGGGTCGCGGGTCGGGAGTGGATTGGCTAGGCCCAAACCGACTTGGGTCCGCCAAGGTTGGGACCTGGGTCGGGACTTGCATCGGCTGGGATCGGAATAAAAAATAATAAAATAATAATTTTAAAACATCTATGGGGTCGGGATCAGGTCGGTTGACCCAAAAACCAACCAGGTTGGAACCTGGATCCCGATCCGGCATTCCATGCATACAAACATATGTATACGAATATATATGTTATAATTGAATGTGTATGTTTTTGTGCACATACATACATTTAAATGTGATTTTATATCTGTAATTTTAAATCATAGTTTTCAAGACAACAAGATGTCCAAGATGTTGAAAGGTGTCAATTTTACTTGGGCGATAAGGCGGCCACTTAGGCGTTGCTTAGGTGGTCAAGACGGTAACATTAGATGTTTATATATACATGTGTATATACATATATACAATCATATATATATATAATTAGATGTAAGTATTATATATATTTATGCATACATACAAATATATATAAATATAATTATATGTGTTATAATTGAATGTTTATGTTTATGTGTTCATACATTTAAATGTGATTTTATTATGTAATTATATATGCATGGGTATATATTTATTTTTGGAAATAATTAATCTTGATAAACTTGATGTGCATGTGTGAGAGAGAAGAGAGTTAAAAATAGATTTTTATAAAATTTAAGTATATAACATAGATTTATAATTATAAATCTTATATATATGTGATAATATAAATGATAGTAAAATATATTAATATATTTACATTATCATAGATGCATGTTTTGGAATCGTACATTGACTTGCGCGGTCAAGGGGGCAGTGTCCGTTTTGGGGATATGGGGGGACTCTCAAAAGAAATTTTTTTATTGTGTATAAATATTTGGAACATCTATGGGCGTCTTCCCAAAAGGGCAAACCCTCAAAGAAAATTTTTTTTATTGTGTATAAATATTTGGAGTGCTTTGGGTGTCTTCCCAAAAGGAGTCTTGGCAACTGGCAAGGCACTGGTAGGATAGTGCTCATTGCCTAGGCGGCGCCTGCGCCTTGACAACTATGTTTTGAATATGTGGGTTTATATTTTTTTCAAAAAAGAGTTAATCTTGATAAATTAAGGGAGATGAGAGAAAAAAGAGTTAAGATAGAATTTTATAAATTTAAATGAGCATTCCTTAGTTAGGATTTGATTTTACATTCCTCGTGGGGTTGGGTGATTAAGAGCAAATACGTATCGACCTCCGCCCTTGCTAGTATAAGGTTTATTACCTGCATCACGATGCATTTATATTCTTGTGCGTCTGTCTTATTACTGGGGATGTGAACGGAGGATGAAGTTTTGTGAGGACAGGTGGACTGCTGGAGCATTGGCTTATTTTATAGGAATCTACTGCAGAGAGAAGGTGATGACTTCTGTATTTGTTGAACACTACCAATCTTTCAGACTGGCACCATTAAGGCGGATAGCAGGTTTTGGATGTGAAGTTCAAGTGACTTCCTTTCTGCTTCTTTTGTCTCCACTATATTATCTTTAGGTGGAGTGGGAGCCCGTGGGCCCTAATGAAGAGGCAGTGTCTTTAAAAATAAAGATCTTGTGGAAAATTGCCAAGGTAAGGCTGCTACATCAGTAAGATTGCATTGGCCAAAAGATTGAAAGAACAGCTTCGCATTTTGTGTGGTGTCTTGGTCGATTGCTTTCACCTACTGTTTTTGCGTATGGGTTGTTCAGCTCCTGTCAAGTTTGCTTGAGGATTCTTTTTAAAAGTCTTGGCGGAGAGCAGTGCACATAATACACTTAACCCTTTGCTAAGATGGGCTTCCTTGAAATCGGATCAGGCGGAATTAATATTTATGGGAGTCGTTCCTGTTGTCTATTCTATGGAGTGTTTGGTTTTATAGGAGCAGAAGGCAGTTCGAACCTTGGAGAACTTGGCAAAATTCTCTTCACTGTACATGTGCACATTCATTCTTACTTTTGTCAGATTCTCTCCTCCGTGTGCACATTCATACAGGCGTATAAGGAAGGGGGGCTAGACCGAACTGCAGTGTAACGTCTCAATGCAGCATTATGGTTCTTTGACTTCTTTCTATGTATTTTTTGTTTGTTAATGCCCTGTTTGGTTAGAGTTTTATTTTTGATACTATATCAATATTGATATTAATATTTTCAAATGTTGGAGTATCAATATCAAAAGTAATACAAGTTGACACTTGTATTATGTAATATGCTTTGTTTACACTACAAATTTTAAAATTGATACAATTAACCAAACACCTCTTAATAGCTCCTATCAATATCAATTTTAAAATTGATAGTGATAGAGGTATTTAATAGTGTTACTAAACAAGGCGTAAGGTAAGTTTACTGTACCTTTTGCGTCGGAAGATTCCGTGACTTCTTGTGGGGTGGGCTTTTGAGCCCCTTCCACTTCTGTCTTGTTATCTCCCAGTGTTCTTATGATCAATGAAGTGCACCCATCGGAACCCCCCCCCCCCCAAAAAAAACAGCAAACGAACAGGTCTAAATTTTTCTATAGCTCCCTCGTTGTGATGTACATTGATGACCTGTTTTGGACACTTGCGATCTGTCATGAGCAAGGATTGTCATCTCGGATCTCAACTTCGTCTCGGGAGGGTGAAAGAGAAGAGATCTCGAAAAAATCTCGGGACATCGGATCTCGGATCAAAATGTGTATATATATGAAATATAACATAATATAGTATAAAAATAGGAGTATTTTAATGAATTTACATGAAAATATATAACACATTTTGTATATCAACTGTATGAATGAACAATTACAAAGTACTTTCAATATTAAAAAGATGATCTTTGTGTTTCACTGTTTCTAAAAGATTTAAACTTGTATATAATCTTATTTAAATACTAATATGGTATTAAACTTGTAAGACATTTTCATGTGATAGTATAAGTGATTGTGAAATATATTAAATGTGTTTACACTATCATAAACAGGACGCAGAGTAATTGTAAATTGATCGAGAAAAATTCTTTATAAACTAATCTACATGGGGTGAGATCTCGACGATCTCGTATCTCGGCCTCTTGGAGAGATCGAGATTCTCACGAGATCTCGGCGAGATGGAAAACCATGGTCACGAGCGCCTTACCGACCAGACCCCAAATGGCTCGGGAGGGAACCCAGGAGTATCTGGATGTGGTTGTTGGCATTCGACTCTGAGGCAACCTATTTTGTTTTAATTTTCCCAATTTATGATTAATTGGGGCGAACCTCCTCAACTCGCACTAATGTGATCACCAATTCGGCTGGAATGGGTGTGTAGTCTGAAGTCTGAGTCATGGTTGTTAAGTTCACATATTAAATGTATACAAATTAAAACCCGATCTTATGTCCTGTTTGGTAACATTATTAGACACTTCTATCATTATTAATTTTAAAATTGATATTGATGGTAATCATTTTGAGGTGTTTGGTTAATAGTATTAATTTTGAAATTTATAGTGCAAACACCACATGTTATGTAATACAAGTGTCAACTTGTATCAATTTTGATATTGATACTCCATCTTCGAAAAATATCAATATCAATACTAATATAGTATTATTTTTGATACTCTAACCAAACAGGCCATTAACTCGCATTTGCCGTCCTACTTTTCACGGGGCATTTTAACATATGCCCAAGACAAAATAACCACTTAAACAGTATTTTATCTTGGCCCTCAAGGTCTTCACCAGCGCCACACACAAAAAGGTCACCAGCACAAGTCAGATTTAGGTGGTGTTTGTTTAGGCTGAATCTGAAAATCTAACTTCTTAATTTCACCTCTAACCTCTTAACTTGTCGTTCAAAAAGTACTAAATTTTATCAAGGTATAAGAGATAATTAAGATCTTATCTAGGATGAGTTCATTTCAAGATAACATGAAGTATACATGAGAGCAAGAGCATGCAACTTGGATCGCACATTTAATATAAAATTATGTTGTTATAATATTTTATAAAAACATTAATATGTATAAAATATTTTAAACACATTAAAAAATAATTATTAAAAACAAAGAGATAAAACGTTGAAATAAACGTTGAATAATATGAAAACATTGTTCAAAAAACAATTTTGTATAAAAAATTTTAAATCCATATATATACACCCGTCACCCTGAGCGTGCTTAATGGTAATTTTCTCTCTTTTCTTTGTTTCTCCCGTGCAATACAAGAAAGGCTGACCAGGTGGCAGACGCTGGAAAATAGGGACCGTTGGCAAGGGGAGAGGAAGGGGGTTACGCCTGAATAAAAAAAAGTTAAATGTGCCATCTGAAATGCTTAAAGCTTATTTCATATAATAGAGTTGTGGTGAGAGCTTTGTTCAGTGATTTCACCAAACATGATCAAACATTTTTTTCTCTGACCGAATCAGAGAAAAGATGTACATTCAGAGTAAACAAACGGGACCTTAGTCCCCAAGTTCATCACTACCTCCGCCGACAGAAGGCTATTGACTGCAAACATATTATTTTTATTTTGATTTTATAGGCGCTGAATTTAGACAAACTGGTTCAAATGTGATTTATAATACTTATTTTCAATATGATGAATCTTGTTGAAAATACATTATTTGATTTGCTATAGATGGTTTATACACATTTTCTTACCTTGACATTTTTAGATATAACACTCCCCCAGTCAGTTTATCTATCTTCGTTCAACCTCGTAAGCACCGATGCCTTCCAGTAAACACATACTAAGGTGACATTTGATTATACTTAATCTGAAAATCTTAACTCTTAATTTCACCTCTAATCTCTTAACTTATTGTAAAAAGTACTTAACTTGATTAAGATGTAAGTGATAAATGTGTTTGATACAACATCTAAATCAACATCTAATTAAAATGATTTCATGTATACAAATTTAATACACATAATATTAATACAAAATATTATGATAAATAAATTAATTTAAATATATAAAAATAGTTTTTTTCAAACCAATTTAAGAATATATTTTTCATAAAATAATTAATTCAATTTTATTATTTTATTAATAAATATGTTAATAACTCTCTTATCACTACTAATTTTGCTCTAATATATATATGTTTCTTTTAACCTGTTATATTCTAATTAAATTAGTTATATATCATTTATTTATTATTAAATGAATTTTGAGAATATATATTATGTTGTTGGTCTGAATGCAAAAAAGTTAAAAAATAAAACTGAATCATTCAGAGCTTTGCTCAGATATAGAGGTCAGGTTAGACATTTATTCAGAGTACTTGTCAAACATTCACAAGTGTCTGAAGTCTGACCGAATCAGACAAAATACATTGATTCAGTGTTATCAAACACAGCCTAAGTGTTTTTTGATTTGACTGTCTAAAATCTTTGTTATCTGTCTCCCAAAATATTATTGTATTAGGATGCGAGCTTTCATGTTATCTGTCTACCAAAAGGTCTCGTGTGCTCTTTATCGGATGCGAGCTTTCATGTTTGAAATGTGTCAAAGGCGGCCGGTTTCTGCCTTTGCTAGCCACGAAGGAACGCGGAATATCTAAGGAATTGAAATGTATCTGATTGTTTCCCATATTAATTTCTAAGGCCTCGCATTCGTTCCAATCGTTGGCATCCAAACAGTTCTTTTGACCTTGGATGGCTTATGCCGTCTAATGGTCAAGAGTATCGTCTTCATCCACATCTGGAGGACTTGATATTTGGTCATATCCCGAATGCATCTATAGATCCAACCATTTCATGCCTAATTATAAGTGTTGTTTTGGGGGTACTAAACAGGCCCTGCTCGCCCCTTTTTGTCGGCGTAGAACATTGTGGGCGTAGAACCCAGCAAAACCGAGTTCCGCCTATGCTTGCGCAGAGATAAAAGAAGTAAAGAACAACACAAGTGAAGAACAACACGAGACCCGCTCGACTGACTATCCGCACATCCAGTCCGGGCTGCCAGGAAGATTGGTTCTTTCAAGATTACAAGGAATGGGTTAGATTTCAGAACAAAAACGCTATTTTGTGGAACAGTTTTCCTGGCCCTTTCATCATTAGATGCAAATATCGTCAGGGGACATTCTTTTGTTTTTTTTTTTCTGGCTTAGGCAAAACTCAACTGAGAATCATGCTGAACATTTCCGAACCTTCTCAATATGGTCAGTAATCAGAACCCGGGGGCAGCAACAAGCACATCTTATGTCATTTCTATCTGTAACTTGCAAATAGAGGGGCAGGAAACATTAGTATGGAGCTTTATAAAAGGTCAACGTACGAAATTCTCTTTTCACGAGGACCATTTTTTTAGATGCAGAGAAAGCAACTGTAGCTGGCTACGTACCAAGCAGAAGAGCAGGAAGAGAGGACAGCTACTGTTGAACTACTGCCTGCAGTGCCTATTTGTATTAGGAGCCAGCACAAAGGCAGCAGCCTCCCCATTCACCGCCTCGGTGATCAAATCTCTAAATATGCAGCGTTCTATGTCTAGAACCAGCCCAGCAGTAGCCTCATTGCCAAACTTGTTCCACTCCTCTGACCGCTGCGCCATGTCCTCGCACAGGATGGGCCTCAAGCTATTGTCCTCATCGTCGAGGCCATCTCTAGCATGGCCAAATGCTTGCAGTCTCTCCATCTCCAGAATCACTTCCCCCAGCAACCGTTGCCCTGTGGGCATCCCATCTGTAAGCCTGCATTTTTTTCCATGCTGTAAAAATCCTGCTCCAGCTGATGCCAGTTTCAGCATCAAAATCTCGTTGACAGTATCAAATATCAGCCTGATGTGAAGCTTCTCAGGATGACCTTTTGACTGGACAGTGTTGTCATGCAATGGCCGTGTGTTGGCACTGCATGAATTTGTTTGTTGAAGCACAGAGAGCATCGCAGGATCCATCACGTAGCCAGACTCATGTGGCTGGATGGGAGGCATTGGACCATCTATTGTTCGGTCTAGGAAACCAGATGCCAGCAACACCTTGGAAACATATCGATGGTCTGGATCCTCCAGTTCATGGAGTGATGTTAAATGGCTGGCATCCATGGATTTACCCCCATTGGACAAGCTGAGCTTCCTGAGTTTCTGAAGGAGGTTGTCAATGCTCTCAAGTTTTTGGTTGCACATAGGGGAGGTCAGGTCACAAATTGGGTTGTTAGGTAGATGTTTATCAGGTCCTGCCGTCTTCCAGATGATACCACTGGTAGCACCCAAATTGTGTGCATCATAACCTGCTTGAACATACGGTATCACCATCAGAAAAATTATATCAGAGCCCACAGTTTGTAGCAAGGGTAAATGTAAGAAAAAAGCATGAAATAATGAATGGCAAAAGAACAAGTATACGACACCTAAACTGTGTTGCTATAGCTTAATGAATGCGTACAGGTTGGAGTAATTCTACTAGGAGTGTACAATTACTTTATAAACCAAGGAGAAACATATCCCAGACATTTTGGTATTTAACAGTGCAGATGGATTTGGCGCTAAATATACTTAACCAAGTGCATGAAGCCATCCATATGATGTCATCAACAGCTTGGGGATGGGGAATTACCTTCGAGAGTATCCACCTCTGTTATACACACGGACTAGAGTTATTACGGGCACCAACTACCAGTAACAGCTGGATCAAAAAAGGAAACTTGCAACTAGTGAAAACACACATCACAGTTATTGATAGACATGAAACAGCACTCAAGTCTAATCTTGAGTTATCTAAGATCTACGAGAAAGCAAAATGTTGTTCATACATTACGGATCTATCAGGAAATATCTGAAAATTAGATGGCATTTGGATCCATCATAATGTCATAGAGAAACAATGTTTATATAAATAAGAGCAGATAAGAGGAGAGAGTTTACAGAGACATAATTGATGATCAGAGATTCATTTATTATAATAAAAAAACAGACATACACAAACTTACGTCTGTATGAATCTGAGATTCTATCGACAGGAGGGTGTGGAGGATCATCCCTATAAAATGAGGCGTCAAGCACGGAAACAGGACTTGGCTGATCAGGGCTGACAATTGAATGTTCTATTGCATCTTCACTGAAAGCATTCAGCGATTTCTGAAGCACAAATCAGGGAAATTAACAAAACTTCAAGAACAGTAACAGACTTGAGTTTGAAGAAGTAGTACCTTATCTTTAAGGATAGGAGTAATATCACCAACTGCATAATCAGGAACTCTTTGATGAATTTTGGAGATGAATTCAATAGACCGGTTAGTACTTGCTACTTCCAACTGCAACTGTGAGACTGAGTTTATATTGCTTTCTGTTCCTAGAGATTCTTCATTCAGGTTGCTCAGACTGGTTGTATCACTATTTGTTTCATTCAATCTGCCTCTGTTGTGCTGCATGTGCTCTGACTTTGTTTGGGATCTGTTCCGTGGAGATAAAGAGTCTGAGATAAGTTTAATGGCAGGCAGCTTCTTTGATTTTGCTGTTTCATATGTAGAAACAGGTGGATGGGACTTCTTTTCTAGTTCAAATCTTTTCTGCTGTTGCCTTGAATTTGATGACCCTGGTGTTCTTATTGTGCTTCCACTATTGTCCTTCATTGGCTGCCTGAGCCTTGGGGAGATTTGCGCCAGTGACACACCTGTGTTCTGTGAGTTACTTTTTGCTCTACCTCTCAGCTTAACATCTGGCTCTTTGAGATTAAGCACAGCTGTTTCTTGTTTATCGAGAACATGAGTAACTGAGTTCCCTTTTGTCTTCTTGTCAACATTATTATGAATCTTATGGAAACTTGATAAGCAATCTAAAGGAATCACTGAGGAAGTAGAGACACCGGTTCTGTAAATAGACCTTGTAGGTTTCACTATCACAATTGGAACCTCCAGTGGTCTTGAAGTAGTAGAACCTCTTGCTAATCCTTTCTGCAACTGGCTGTCACATATTTCATGATTATCTGCAGGTCTTGGACTCTGATTGGTTGCATTTCCAGCTTGGTCACAATTGTTCTTGTATGGAGCCTCAGAAATCAGACTTTCATCCGTGCCATTTTCTTGTGATCCCTTTGCTTGTATTGCATGCAAAATATGCTTAAGAGCTTTGGGATCCTTGTTTGACTGTGGGAATTCAAGATCCTTCAATTTTTTTCCTATCTCTGCATACAGAGTCTCATGCTGCTGTCTTGTGTGGCTTTCACCAGATTTGAATGCAATCAACTGTGTTTTTGTCTGACTTTTGCTTTGTTTCCACGGAGCGGCTTCAATTGACATTTTTGAATTGGGAATAGTTCTATTCCATGGATCAGCTGGTCTTATATTTTGAACAGCTGAGATCTTGTTGGAACTTTTTGGGGAACATGAGCACCTTTCTTCTGTGCTCTTCTCCGAAGTTTTCAGAGATTTATTAGAAGGATTAACCATACCAAGAATATTGTCATTTATGGCACACCTTTTTGTTAGATGTATGTCATTTTGCATACCTGAACCCAAAGGCATTTCTTCCAGACCCATCAGTTTTGCTACAACACTTCTCTTCCTGGGGGTGTCTAAATCTTGCTGTAAAGTTAATGGCCTGTAGGTTTGGCTCTCTAAATCATTCATAAGTGAATTTGATTTTGAGTAAAGGTTCGAAGTCATGGAACTTTGCCTACTGTCAAGTGACAATCGTGGAAGCTCCCTCAACCTTGAGCATTTGTTCTGTTCCCTAGAATCCATTGATGAACGGGATATTCCCTTCCCATCACATGAAAGACGACATGCGTCCCGTGCCACTGGAAATAATGAGAAATCATTTTTCTCAGGCAATTTTAATGCTCTATTTTCAGAGAAGTATCTAGGTGCTTCTTTTTGTTTTGGAAGAACTCTGATGGATTTGTCTATATCTTCGGGCATATTTGGCTTTTCATTTTTTCTGACAAGATGTGATGTGTCAGTTAACTCTGAGAGAGACAAAGGCCTTGGAGAGTCCTTATGCTTCATTACATGCCTCTTTATGTCTTCTTTATTTGTAGTTTTGATGGATAAACCACGGGACTCTCTGCTTATTGACTCCTTCACAACATCTCTAAAGTCAAGAGATTTCTGAGAGCTGGCTGACATTTTTTTGGCATATTGGCAAGGTGAAGATGGAATGAATCTAGACTCAATCTCTGAAACCTGCAATACTGGCTGATTTTTGACGGATCTATGTGGCAAAGTAGTTTGATCAAAGATGGATGGCTCCTGTTGACTTGATTTTCCACATTCAAGAGAGGAGAATGACGATGAGCAGGATGATGACGAGAATGAAGGTCTGGATGATTCAAGTGTGATTCTCTGGTTCTCATTTAAGCTCCTGCTGAGATTCTTCTCCTGTAATTAGGAAATCCATGATGAAAATGAAGAAGGCTAAACGACATATCATGAGCATTGTACAAAGCATACTTACAAGGCCAACTCGTGAAGGAATTAAGTTAGTCTCCCTGCTATCAAGTAAAATATCATCACCTATACAAACAAACCTAATGATCAAACATTATATCTATGTACAATGAAACTCAAGGAGCTAGAGAAAGGGTCCTAAACGTCACATGATCCATATGCAATATAATCATGTCGATATATGAAAAATATGAATAGAATCATGGTTCGCCGGGTCGTGACCCGGCCCCAACCCGGTCGGGTTTGGGTCCCGACCGGCCCGGTCGCGACCCGGCCGGGCCGACTCTCCCGGCCGGGTCACGGGGTCGCGTGGGGGTCGCGCGAGTCGCCCGACCCAGCGACCGGGTCGTGCGACCCGGTCATATAACCATTGGCAACGGTCATATGACCGTCCAACGGTCATGGGGGGGCGCAGCCTCCCATTCAGCCCCTTGGGGGGCTATTTAAAGCCCCCAAGGGGCTCCCCTTACTCCCACCCCCCAATCTCACTCCCAAGCTCTCATTTTTGCTCATTTATATTAAATGTATAAACATTCTTTTTGGTATAACTTAGTTAATATCTTATACTTAACATGTATAACTAGGAAGACAATGATCAATTTCCTAGTGTACAGTCAAGCCGGCACGGTCTTTTGGAAGTCGGTCGATGCATCAGGACAGGTAAAGAATGTAGAGTATCTTTACCAATTGATAGATGGAGTGATAAAAGAAATAGGAGAGAGCCGGGTAGTTCAAGTAGTCACAGACAATGCGGCCGCATACAAAGCGGCCGGTCAGATGCTTATGGTCCAAAGAATAAAGTTGTATTGGACACCTTGTTCCGCCCACTCTTTAGACTTGATGTTGGAGGATATATGCAAGGATCTTTAAATAGACAGGGTAGTTAAGCTAGCCCAGTTTATTTCTTTATTTATTTATAACCATAACTTTGTCCTTGCACTTATAAGGGAACACACCAAGGGGCGAGAGTTGTTACGGCCCGGTGCAACTCGGTTCGCCTCCCACTATATTTCCTTAGAAAGTTTATTGAGTCAAAGGAGAGCTCTAACTCAAATGATCATTTCACCGGGTTAGGGTAGTTGGATGGCTAGATGTAACCCATCGGATAAGAGAAAGGAGAGAAAAGTAGAAGAGACAATAGAGAGTGGAGATTTTTGGAAAGTTGTAAAGAAGACGTTAGACATCGTCCAACCTATAGTGAAGGTACTAAGGATAGTTGACGGAGATAGAAAAGCAGACATGGGGTATTTATATGATGCGATTGAGAGAGCGAAGGAAGATATCTCCAAGATCGTGTCCGACTTCGCCAAGTGGTGAGATATTATAGATCGTCGCTGGGAACGTACATTACATCAACCCATACATGTAGCAGGTATATTTTATTAAACATTTACTAATATTTTTATTAATCAAAGTTATGTATAAGTTGTTTGGATCAAGTCTTAGGATAATTTCCCGAGAGACTGGCGAATATGATCGTCATGTGTACATGTATCAAGTTTTGTACTCAACCCAAATGACATGGGGAGAGTACATCAACTACCTACAAAGTGTAGAACACATCACGTTGGAATAAAATTGATGTATTATTTATTTAAATCATGTCATTTATTTTTTCCAATTTTTATGAAATTTCTCAGATTTTTTTTCGCATTTTTCTTATTTTTTTGAATTTTTCAAAATAAATAAATAAATAATGGGATCGCGACCGGGTTGGCCTGGGGGTCCCGCGACCCCTCCCTCCTTGAATAGAATTACTACAGAAGCAAGCTACAAGATCTAGAGAAAGGAGTTAAGCAAAATGAATTTGAAATTTTGTAGTACAGAAGCTTTTTATTAATACCTACTAGTTTGTGGATGTTGAAGAAAATGATCTCAGTTAGATCTAAAAGAGGAATTATTCTTTAGAAAATGATGAGTACAACAAAATTCAGTTTCCAAATCAAATAGGGAAGAAAAGAACGGTTGATTCAGCCAGTAGTCCCTCATTAAATTAAGTAAAATTTAGGCCTAATTTTAGTACATAAATAGCATGTTTCATCCCAAAACAGATAGAAGAATACTTAGGAACAAATAATGTAGACAAGGGCAAGTAAAACATAAATAAACATCACAAAAATGCATCTAAAAACCTACTGTTATACAGTATCTTTTTACACCAAAGGTCTCTTCGGGTGTTTGGACTTAAATTTCTCACTATAAAGGAGTGCCCCCTTCAGTTACGTAAATCCCATACATTTTGACTCTAGGAGATGGGCCCATATGCTATAATATATGGTAGGGCTGCAAACAGCCCGGATTCAGTAGTGAAATTATTGACTATTTTTTATTCCTATTTTGATAATAAGAGTTAAGGCATTACAATTTTGATTCTAATTAATCAAAATCATGACATTTCAATTTTGTTTCGAATCCATTATCAGAATCGGAACTGAATCCTAAATCTCACATTAGTTTTAAAAATTGATACAATACCTTTTAATTTTAATTTTTATCATTTATATCCCATATTTTTATAATTTATTTATTTATATTATAATATATATAATTTTACTGAAATCAGGAAAATAGGTACGAAATTGAATGATTTGGATATCAATTTTGATTCTCATAGTTTATAGGATACCCAACTAGGTTCGGAATCCGCTTATCAAAATAAATCAAAATTCGGAATCTGCTTATCAAAATAAATTCCCTACTGTATAGTACTAGCACCTAAAGAAAATGGACATAAAATGGTTCCACTCCCTTCTTTGGTGATACATCTTTGACCAGTGACTAACAGAAATTATGTTAGAACGTCTCCCTTGTTTTCTTATTTTATTTCACCATGGAGACTCTAAAAATGGAGTCTTTCAACGCCGTGGGGGAGGGGGGGATATGTGGCAGCAATGAACATGCCATCCCCTGTATCTCCTTGGTAAATGTTGCATCCAGCACCCTACAGACAAGAAACCTTATCATTGAGAACACGGCTGTGGTCCTACCTTAAAAACAGAACGTCCCATTGAGGGAAATGGAAGGGAAAGTAGCATTAGGATCATTGGCCAACACTAATCTCTTTCAATAAAATTGCTGAAAACAGCCGAGAGGATCATAAAGATGAAAACAGAAAGGTGAAATGATGAGTCCTTGAATAGAGAGTACCTGAAGGAAGTCGCTTCCTTAGCCGCCTTGCTGCAAGGGGATGATGACGATCAAACATCTGGAAGATCCCACTCATGCACCCGATTTGCTTACGCAAATCGTGATTCTCATCTGACAAAGCATTAAGAAGTTTGCCCGACATTTTCCGGTTTCTCTGTCTTCCAACCCAAGTAAAATTCCAAAATTCCAGCTCCCCCGGAAACCGGAAACTTGGTGCAAGAAATTGGAAATCTGAGTGATACCTAAACCTCAACCACAGCCAGCCAGCAAGAGAGGGAAAGCACGATCAAGAGATAGACAATGAATCAAACGACAGGCCTCTGTTTGATGACAGAACTCCCTCGAATGGGATAAATATCATTCCTTTACTTCCACCAGACAACGTCTTCTGGGTAAGGCAACACCCAAGATAGGTACTTCCAACTCCCATGAAACGAAGGACAGAACCCAACGCCCTGGAGACATCTACAAACCTGTCCGACACCTTGAAAGAACAAAAGGAACCGATTTCCCGACGTGGGTCTCATGCAAGAGGCGAAACAAACGCCAAAGATAGCCCCAGAAGAGCGACGCCGTACGCTTCGAAGGCCTCCGCTTCAGAGCTGGGCTTTGCGGGAAGAAGCCAAAGAGAACCAAGCAACCAGGTGGAGGAGGAGGAGGAGACCGAAGTAGCGGGGGTTAACATACAAAACCCTGCTAACCCAAACTTGTTTTCTGCCCTTATATATACTACACACGGGCGGCCGGAAGAGCGGAGGAAGCACGCGGGATGCCGCCGCCGCATCTTGCCCCGGTTTTCTTCCGTGTCTCGGATGCTGAATTGCCCGGGTAGAGAAGCAGGGGAATGGATGACGAGATCGATCCGGTGATTCCCGATGGGAAGAGCGGTTCTTTTACCGACAGGAAGGGTGGGTGTGGATGGGGATGACGAGAAATGTTGAAAAGATAGAGTGGGTCAGCCATGGCTTGGAGCGTCTCAGGGCCGCCATGTGAGAACGATAATTATACGTGGGTGTCAGGGAGGGTCTCAGAGTCCTGCCTCCTGCTCCGAAAAGGGAAAAGGGCAAAGAGGAAGGAAGAGGGTGAAAAAAGCAGACCTCTGGGAATTGCTTCCGCCGCGCGCGCCTATAAACCCCGCTCCCCGACTTGGCGCGCGAAGAAGGAAGATAGAATGACCGGCTAATCAGCTGTGATCAGGGAGGTAAACGGGAGGAATTAGGCAGTAGAATCAACAAAATTCAATTTTTATTTCGATAAGAGTTAAATATTTTGATTTAAATTCCAATAATTTCAAAATTATTATGTTTCTGTTTTGAACTGATTTTGATTTCATTTTCAGAATAGAAATCGAATTCGATAATTTAGTTTTTGATATTAAATATTTAGTTTTATTTAATGATAATTTAATAATTTACTCCTAATTATTAAAATTTGATATAAAATTTTAAAAATTTTATTTTATTATTTTTTATATATCATATTTTATGATAAATTTAATTTAATTTAATTTATATATTTTTATTGAAATTGAATGAATGAAAATAAAATTATTTGATTCTGATTCCAATTTCGATAAATTATCAGAATATTCAATTTCAATAATTTATAGGATACAAAAATAATTCTTAGTTCCGTTAATTTTTATGAATTGAAATTTTGAAATATATAACACTGCTGCTTCTGAACCAAAAACTACTCTTTTTCCGACCGTAGCAGAAACCAATTATGTGAGTGTCGACATCAAAATCAAACTGCCGACCGAGCTTGGCTCGGTTGGCACGACGCCACCCCCGTGGGGGGGGTGGCGAGGGTTCGATCCCGGCTGTGGACAACCGGGACCCACCCCCCCGGGGGGGTGGTATCCAATGGGGTTCGAGCGCTGCACCGGCAGCGCTCGAACCCTCGCCGGCGCAGTGATGCGCCTGTGCTTGGCCACCGGGCCATGGTCTTCAAAAAAAAAAAAAGAGACATCAAAATCAAACTATGCTGGCTTCTATCATTGCTAGGGCTACCATTGGTCGGATCTGGTAAGCTATTACCCCCTTTGATTTCAATTCTCATAAACTATGAGTATATTATATTTTGATTCCGATAATATAAAAGATAAAAAATTGTTTTGAATTTATTAATTTTATTCGAACATGGACATTCCAAGTTCTATCTCCTTTGGATTCCGTATCCGAGTAGAAATAATCCCATAATTTTTAAAATTTATAAAACACCTCAATTATTATTTAAAATAATAAATAAATGTTAGTTCATCGATAGTTTATTAATACCATAAATATATTTTTAATAAATAAAATTAAATTAAAACTGAATAAGTTATAAAATATGATGTACAAAATGATAAAAATAAAATTTTAAAGAGATCATGCCAAATTTTAATGATTATATATTGATAGTCAGCTTATTTTTAAATAAGAAACTAATACACAATGTGCATATCGGAAACTATCAAATTATATGTTTCGATTCTGGAAATGGAATTGCAATCGAGTTAAATAAAAGGTAGAGTGATTCCAAAGTTATCCCGGCCCGAACAACTTAGTTTTTTTATGAGTCTGTCTGACATTATAAAATGTCGTGAACAAGCTAAGTTTGTCCCCAAATTATTTCGATACCAAACAGCACCTATCGGGACACAGGTGATCCCGTTGAGGAATCTTTGCCCGTTGGCAACCCTAACAACCTCGTTTTAATTCCCGCGCGTTTAAAGATTTTAACTAAACTGTGGCGTGGGGGCAGCCGGACCCACGTCGCTGCTTCTCGCTGGTAGGCGGCGGGCGGTGCTCTCCTGGCTCGGGATCGATCTGCTTACGACCTAGTTCAAAATATATTGATCGAGTCTGACCCGATCTATATTACATTGTTGACTCAGTCTGACTCGACCTGCAAAAATTATTAATTTGACTCGACCTGACTCGACTTTATATTTTATAAATAAATATTTTATTAAATATGATAAATTTAATTATTTAAGATAATATTATAAAATTGAGAGTAATTTAATTAAAATATATTTTTAATAAGTAAAAGTGATATTTTTAATATAAAAATTTAAAATTCTTTGACTCGCTTTGACCTGTATTAATCCGTTTCGACCTGTATATCAGTTTGACTAAAATCTGCGAGTCAAAACTTTTATCCCATCAAATAACTCGCAGTCGACCCGACCCACGAACCCTCAGGCCAGCCCGGCCATTGCCACCCCTACTCTTGGACCCGCGCCCTTTGGCTGGCACGGCGGCCGGTAGGGAATTAGTTCCTGGGTCAGTGGACTGATCTGTACATCTATAGATATATATATTCTCTACCCGCCGAGAGGTGGGGTGACAATGCCTTGTTGTAATATTTAGGTTTTCTTTCTAAAAAAATATTAATTAATTTATTATTTACCCCGCTCCCTCTCTCTCCCCTTCTTTTTACCCTAGCCGTGATTGCTTTCTCTCCCCCTCTTTTTCTTTTTTCCTCCCTCTCTCTCTCTTTTTTTTCCCCTCTCTGCCGGCCACCACATCCAGCAGACGTTGCCGCATCTGCGCACGACCACGACGACCCCGCGCACATCGACCACCGCCCGCTGTGACCATGTCGCCACCCTGCGGCGGTGAGCCTGTCCACCCCCGTTCTCTCTCCCAATATTTGCTCACTCTCTCCTATCACATCTATCTGAAGTGCTCTCTCTCTGATCTTTATCCCTCTTTCTTTTGGTGGCGAAAAGAGAAGTGAGCACCTAACTCAGTTTTGCTATTGTCGCTGCAACTCTATCAGGGGCGTAGACGAGTCGAGTCAGGTTGAATAGTATGATGTTCAAGTTCAAGTCATTTATTTTACACAGTTCGAGTTCGAGCTCGAGTTTTAACGAGTATGTTGAACCTTTGTTCAAATATGATTGGTTTATTAATCGAGTCGAGCCGAACTCGAATTCGAGTAGTAGTTAGACTAAAATTCAATTCACATTCAAACTTAAGCTATACACAAACTCGTTTATAAACTCAAAATCAATGAAAAGTCATTTGTGAAACTCTAGATTTAGCTCATTTATGAAACTCAATCTAAGTTTAAACTCAAATTTTAAATTATTTAATATATTTAAGTGATAATATATAATTATTAATACTCAAAATTTAATTTTTAAAAAATAAATATATAATATAATATTTAATCGAGTTGCTTGCGAGCTTATCGAGCCGAGTAGGAGTCTGTTCAAGCTCGACTCGTTTAATGAGTCGAGTTTTATTTTTTGTTCAAACTTGTTCATTTAACATAATAAACGAGCCGAGTCAAATTTTTATTGAGCCGAGCTTCGAGCTACTTGTCGAGTGTATTAGTTCGTTTGCACCCCTAAACTCCATACTTATCATTCAGCTGATTCTTCTTACTTTTTGGTTAGTCGTTGACATCATCGAAGTAGACATCTCGATTACTCGTATCATCTCGAATATATTAATGAATATGTTAAAATATGATTAGTTCAATTTTAGTTAGCAAAATGTAATTAGTAAATTTATATAGGTTTATATGTGTATAGTGATAGTTAGAGATTAATTTAGTTATTCATATTTATTTATTTAGTAAGCTTTGTACATTATCATGTTTAAATAGGTTGAGTGCAATTTAATTAGTCAAATCAGGTTGTAGAATATTATAATTTTGTATATATCCTCAATCATGCTATAAACAACCTTAATTGCCAAAAGCTAATTATGATTGAAATATGTATTGGCTTATAATGTGGAATGTAATTAGTTAATATTAATAGTTTCATGGCACGTTTTAGTTAATGGTAGATTGCATAGTTTTAAAGTATGTGCATCATTTTGTTATTACCATTAGAATGTGGTTATTTGTAGTTCAACGTGCATGTATGTGATACATATAACATTTTAATTGTGTATTTGCATAGGGCGGTCTATAGTTGAGTTTCATATATGGATTGTTTTTTACATGTCTAATTTGGCAAGTTGATGTATGTATGAGTAATATATGTTATCATTTTGTGAGATATAGTTGATGCAGTATGCTGTATTCTGTGATGAAATTATACTTCACCGGCTTATGTAAGTGACCCATGGGCAACGAATAATTAGAATAGTTTGGAGCATCTTTTGATCTTGCTATGTGTACCCTTATCTAGATGGACTATGAGATTCTATTCGCTATGTGTTATTGATATATGTATTTATATCTGCCGATAGTTCCATGACATAACAATAATGTTCAAGTGAAGCAATAGTTTTATTCAGACAATAGGTTGAGTGCAATTTAATTAGTCAAATCAGGTTGTAGAATATTATAATTTTGTATATATCCTCAATCATGCTATAAACAACCTTAATTGCCAAAAGTTAATTATGATTGAAATATGTATTGGCTTATAATGTGGAATGTAATTAGTTAATATTAATAGTTTCATGGCACGTTTTAGTTCATGGTAGATTGCATAGTTTTAAAGTATGTGTATCATTTTGTTATTACCATTAGAATGTGGTTATTTGTAGTTCAACGTGCATGTATGTGATACATATAACATTTTAATTGTGTATTTGCATAGGGCGGTCTATAGTTGAGTTTCATATATGGATTGTTTTTTACATGTCTAATTTGGCAAGTTGATGTATGTATGAGTAATATATGTTATCATTTTGTGAGATATAGTTGATGCAGTATGCTGTATTCTGTGATGAAATTATATTTCACCGGCTTATATAAGTGACCCATGGGCAACGAATAATTAGAATAGTTTGGAGCATCTTTTGATCTTGCTATGTGTACCCTTATCTAGATGCACTATGAGATTCTATTCGCTGTGTTATTGATATATGTATTTATATCGGCTGATAGTTCTATGACATAACAATAATGTCCAAGTGAAGCAATAGTTTTATTCAGACAATAGTTTAGTTTTGCATTATGACATTAAAAGTAGTGAGTTATCGGATGTAGTTCTTCATTTCATGTTTAAGTCCATGTGGTATATACATATAGAGTTATACTAGTGATGTCATGCTATCGTTAGAGTGATTTGTATTTATAATCATGTTAATCTACCAGACGAAGAACAAAATATCTCATTTAATTAATTGAACTCTCATAATTAACTTTATTTATATGTATTATAATCTAATTTTTGGAGTTTATTAGCTCTATTATTAGTTAAGAATACTTAGTACATTAGGATAGTGCGGGTGTAAATTCTACCGAGTTATTGGTGACTCGTTCCTTTTTTTTTACTTAAATATTTTTAGTAGATTTCAAGGAGTCATTGCCTGAACGGGAATTTGAGAAGGAATTTAAGGAGAATCTTACTCCACTTGATGATCTAGAAGACGAGGAATTTGATGACGAGCGATCATTTTTATCTTAAGTTATTATGATTTTCTTTCGACATGTTAGATTTAATTTTAGGTGGAATTAATTGTTGTCTATGTGATTGGATAAGTTTAGCGGGTTTATCTTATGGGGTGTTTGGTTGCATGATAATTTTTTGCACACTTTTATGATTAAAAAATATATTAAAATAAAAAGTGGATTAACGCATAACATAAAATTGTCATGTTTGGAGGAATGTGGTAATAAAAAGAGATAACTATCATTCATGACCAAGCAAAGTGGGGGGACCAAATGAAACAAGAAAGAGGTGAGATTTCCTTTTTTTTGTTTAAGAAGAAAATCACTTTCAAAACGTAAAATTGTCAAGATTGTCGAACATTTTTTTTAACAAATTTTCTTATAATTTCTTAAAATTAAAATAAAAACTTTCATAACTAAACATCCCATTAGATATGATTTATGGCCGGTTATTATGTGTTTTGGGTTCAAGAAAGTTGTTCCCAGTCGTCGGAAAATCGGATCGAGTCATCCTGAGGCCAAAATCCACCTATCTGAGTAGTCCCACTTGTCTGAACCCCGATGTTTTTGGTGTAACCGCGTGAGATGAGATAAGTCTGCTCGATCTTAATCGTTTTCCTTTCTACCCGCGCCGTACGTCACGATTGGTTGGGGTTAATGGTCTCCAGCAGCTGCACATGCCACTTCACGTACGAACTGCCACCTAGTTGGGTGTACCGGGGAGCATCATCGCGGCGTCCAAAACCTCACCGTCCGCGGTGCAAGAACTGGATGGTTGCCGCCGCCGCCGCCCCCCGCCAGTTGTTTCCAGCGAGTGCCACCGCGGCTCAAATGTCGGCATCACGATAGACAGGACGCCAGCAAGTGCGAGGCTTTGCCAGGGCGGTGAGACCCGGCGAGGGGTTCTGCTCTCCGCTGCGGTTCCAGCCCCATGCACGAAGATCAGGACAAGAAACGAAGCTCTTCAGCTGGCACCGTAAGTAGTACTGCAATATTCATACATGGCACTTGTTGCATCGTGAGGAACCGACAGTAGTAGGAGACCGGGGAGAGAATTTTCTTCGCCGCGCGCACAAAATATATATTTGGACGAGACTTGCGTGATTTGTACGGTGAGACTCACATGACACGTTTGTGCATAGGAGAGAGAGAGAGAATTCTTCCACTATTTGTGTCGCCTAATATATAATATAATATAATCTTGGATATGTGAGAGGTATATATGGCATGGTTTTGTGTTTGTTGATCGATTCTCCCTCCAACTCTAGCTCCATGGTGTTTAATTATTAGCATGTGTGTCTCTATTTATATATAGAGTGCAGTGCAGTTCATCTCGGAAGAATAACTTTTGAGAAGAGTCTCTTAGTTTCTCTCGTAAAATAAATGATAAGATGTTATCACCTTATCTTCTTTTTTTTTTGGACGGAAATCACTACAAGAAAATAGGTTACTAGGGACGGCTGTAAGCCGTCCCAAAAAACCAAAAAGCCGTCGCTAATACATATTAGCGACGGCTTCAAAGCCGTCGCAAACGCGTCGCAAATAACGCCGTCGCCAATAATATTAGCGACGGCTTTTGTTAAGCCGTCCCTAGTACATTTATTGGCGACGGCTTATGAGCCGTCGCATAAGTTATTAGCAAAACGACCATTTATTGGAGACGGCTTGAAATCAGCCAATAAGTTTACTAGCGACGGCATAAGCCGTCGCAAATGATAAGAAGATTAGACGGCTGACGAAGTTATTTGGGGCCAGGTTAAGCCGTCGCAAATAATCTTAGTGGCGGCGGCTAGTGAGCCGTCGCCAATAAATTTATTGCGACAGCGGCAAGGCCGTCGCAAATGGCAAGCGAAACCCCACGCCATCGTCGCGGGAATTTTTACTGGGTATTGCGGCGGTATATACCCGTCGCCAATAACTTTATTAGCGGCGGCTGCCGTCCCTAATATTAAAATATTGCGTCGCAATACCAGAGAAAAAAACCGGGTTCCGGGATTTTCTCTGGTATTGCGACGGTATTTTTAATATTAGGGACGGCTTTAGCCGTCCCGAATTTTATTGGCTGACGGCTATACACAGCCGTCGCCAATAATCAATTTCTGAAAAAAAAAAATAATTTGATTGGCCGGATTGGATCAATTATACGATCCAATCCGGAAAATCAATCATTCTTGAAACTTTCGTAAAGATCTAAAATCGGATCTACCAATCCAAAAATTGAATTATATTAATAATTTCGGTGCGGATTGCTCGTTTCAAACTTCGGAACGGACACCGAATTAGGATGAAACAACACACATTAACATACGAAATTGAAATTCATCAAATTTAAATTCATATTCACATACCATATTAATTATAACATTCATACACAAATGTTTTGATACATATGAATAACTTTCATAGAGAGTAAAAAATACATCTTCTATTCATCTTCTTCATCTTCATCTTCATCATCATCTTCACTCTCCTCGGCATCCTCGTAGTCCTCGTCGTCATCGCCATTTCTGTCCTCTGTTTGTTGAGGCGGAGGATGCCCCGATGTGGATGGCACATCAGGAGTCGGGAACCTTTGAGTCAAGCCTTCAATGATCAGATTGAGGCGATCGAAATTATCTTGAAATGATTTCTGGTGGTTTGTCCAATTGTTGTTTCAATGAAGTTATTTGTTCTTCATAACGTTCATTGATTTCTCCTTGCCTCGCCACGATCTCTAAGCTCTCGAACTTCTTGAGTCGAGCTAGAAGCACCTCCGCTTGACTCACCATACCAAGTGTGGCGAGTTTCACCTCGCCCACCACATCGGATCCGTCTGGTCGATCTCTACCAAACACGGATACGAAAGCTTCCTCCGCGGTGAGTGGAGAGCTGCGATACCCCGGCATCCGAGGATTCGGATCTTTGGGGGATTCATCAATCCTTGCATATTTTCCTATAAATAATATGAATAAAAATTAAAATCCACGTGATGAATTGTGGATTATAAAGAAAAATAGGTTATGATAATCAATAATTACCATCATAAGACGACTTTGGTCATTATCCCAAATAATTGCTCCATCGAGTTCTTCATGCGTTTGACTCATACGGAATACCTCCGGACGAGTTGGAGGTCGAACCTTCTTTTCGTACCTTACCAAAAAATTAAAAATAAAGATAAGAGATGATTACGAGAATAAGAATCAACTAATATGAAATTTTAAGTTTTAACTACTTACAAAGTCTCTTTCTAAGCGATGTATATTTGTTCTTCCTCTTACGTACGGCATTGTTAATTGCCGCCTATTACCGGCATTCTTTTCACTCAATGCCTACATATATATATATAAAAATGAAACAACATTAAAAAAATGCAAATGAAAAGAATAGGATCTAATTATAAGAGGAAATAAAATTTGGAGTTACTCTAGCATCATCTTGACTCCATAAATGGCACATATGATGCCATTGTTCCTCGTTGCTGCTTGTGGAGGAATGTTGGCACGAGCTTCCTCGTTTGATCGTCCTGTAAAATACTGTAAACAAATATTGTTAACAAAAAAATAGTTATCTCGAATTTACATTCTAAATTATATTTTACCTTTCTTTTCAATTGATTTCTTTGTTTTCTTTGCATCTCTCCCACATGCCTTAATATCTGTGCATCCGATTGAGGATTCCGCTCGAAAGGTAAAATGTTCTTTGCATTAATATAAAAATGATTAAAAAGTTCACCAAAATTTAGATAAGATGAAGCTACTTGAATGTTACCTCTAAATCACGGAATATGGCATCCTTTTTTCTCCTGCGGTAGAGCCATGTAATTATGCTCCCTGACAAATCGCAATAAACTCTGTTCATAACTCCTAAGTACGAGGTAAACTCCTGTCCATGTGATCCAACGCCGGATCCTCCTACTAGAACGACGTTGTAGGACTCATCGGGCCAAGTGTTCGCACAACGTGGCCTTTGGCTGGACCCTCTCCCACGTCTAAGCGATGTAGCTAGTTAAGTATAAATTAAAAATTACAATTAGACAACGACGATTTTTAAAAAACTTTTTACTAGCATTTATTCAAATATTTACACAGAAGCATGGGAAGATGGACTACTACCATCCGTAGGAGCGTCGTCGGAACCCGGTGAGAAGGAGTCCGAGATGGACTAGGCTCATCGGGTGCCTCCCTAATCGGCTCGGAAGCAACACCCCTGGAGGTGGAAGGTCGATCCACTAGATGCTTGAGATTGACCCCGAGGTCCACCGCCCTCGATGGTGTAGAAGTCGAGATGTCCTACGACTTTTCTTGAAAATTCTCTTCATCTGTCACATAAAAATATTAGGCAGCAATCCTGGCTTATAATTGTGCAATAAAAAAAATTTAGCGAATCAGAGGCCGGATTGATCAGGCGGATTGCCCAATCCGAGACCACGTTCCGGGTTCCGATCGGGCAATCCGGCTTCGGATTGAGAAACTTGGATTTTTTGGCCAATCGAGGCCGGATTGCCCAATCCGGACCCGTTCGGGTTCCGATCGTGCAATCCCGGCTTCTGAATGAAAAACTTGGATTTTTGGCCAATCAGGCCGGATTGCCCAATCGAGACCCGTTCCGGGTTCCGGTCGGGCAATCCGGCTTCTGTGGGACTTAGCTTTTTTGGCCAATCGGGCGGATTGCCCCAATCGAGACCCGCTCAGGTTGTCCCGGCAATCCGGCCGGAGAAAACTTGGATTTTTTGGCCAATCCGAGGCGGATTGCCCAATCGAGACCCGTTCCGGGTTCCGGTCAGGCAATCGGCGGATTGTGGGACTTAGCTTTCTTGGCCAATCCGAGGCGGATTGCCCAATCGAGACCCGTTCGGGTTCCGTCGGGCAATCCGGCAGATTGAGAACTTGGATTTTTGGCCAATCACCGGGGCGGATTGCCTATCCGAGACCCGTTCCGGTTCCGTCGGGCAATCGGCCAGTTGTAGGGACTTAGTTTCTTGGCCAATCCGAGGCGGATTGCCCAATCAGACCCGTTCAGGTTCGTCAGGCAATCCGGCTTCGGATTGAGAAACTTGGATTTCTTGGCCAATCAGAGGCGGATTGCCCAATCCGAGACCCGATTCGCGGGTTCCGTGGCAATCCGGCCGGATTGAGAAACGGATTTTTTGGCCAATCCGAGGCGGATTGCCCAATCGAGACCCGCTTGGAGTTCCGACGGGCAATCGGCCCGGATTGAAAAACTTGGATTTTTGGCCAATCCGAGGCGGATTGCCCAATCCGAGAACCCGTTCGCGGGTTCCGTCGGGCAATCCGGCAGTTGAAAAACTTGGATTTTTTTGGCCAATCCGAGGCGGATTGCCCAATCAGAACCCGTTCAGTTCGGTCGGGCAATCCGGCCGGATTGAGAAACTTGGATTTTGGCCAATTGTCAGGCGGATTGCCCAATCCGAGACCCGTTCGCGGGTTCGATCGGGCAATCCGGCCGGATTGAAACTTGGATTTTTTGGCCAATCCGATGCGGATTGCCCAATCGAGACCGGTCAGGTTCCGTCCGGGCAATCCGGCCAGTTGGATTGAAACGGATTTTTTGGCCAATCCGGAAAATGGATTGCCCAATCCAGACCGTTCGCGGGTTCCGGTCGGGCAATCCGGCAGTTGAAAAACTTGATTTTTTGGCCAATCCGAGGCGGATTGCCCAATCCGAGACCCGTTGCGGTCGATTGGGCAATCCGGCGGATTGTGGGACTTAGCTTTTGGCCAATCCGAGGCGGATTGCCCAATCCGAGACCCGTTCAGGTTCCGTCGGGCAATCGGCGGATTGGAAACTATTTTTGGCGAATCCGAGGCCGGATTGCCAATCCGAGACCGTTCAGTTCCGGTCGAGGCAATCGGCGGTTGTAGGACTTAGCTTTCTTGGCCAATCCAGGCGGATTGCCCAATCCGAGACCGTTCAGGTTCCGGTCAGGCAATCCGGCCGATTGAGAAACTTGGATTTTTGGCCAATCCGAGGCCGGATTGCCCAATCCGGAACCGTTCGGTTCCGACGGGCAATCCGGCGGATTAATGAGACTTAGCTTTCTTGGCCAATCCGAGGCGGATTGCCCAATCGAGACCCGTTCGGGTTCCGACGCAATCCGGGCAATCCGGCTTGAGAAAACTTGATTTTCTTGGCCAATCCGAGGCGGATTGCCCAATCCAGACCCGTTGCGGGTTCCGACCGGCAATCCGGCGGATTGAGAAACTTGGATTTTTTGGCCAGTGCGAGGCCGGATTGCCCAATCCGAGACCCGTTGCGGGTTCCGTCGGGCAATCCGGCCGGATTGAGAAACTTGGATTTTTGGCCAATCCGAGGCCGGATTGTTAATCCGAGACCCGTTGCGGGTTCCGGTCGGGCAATCGGCCGGAGTTGAAAAACTTGGATTTTTTGGCCAATCCGGAGGCCGGATTGTCCAATCCGAGACCCGCTAGCGGGTCCGATCGGAGCAATCCGGCTTCGGATTGAAAAACTTGGATTTTTTGGCCAATCCTTCGGATTAACTTTCTATTTGTATAGAATTTGAGTTTCTTGCAGTTGTACATCTTCGTCAATTACTCCAAATGTTATAGGTACGTTAATAAGTTGTTCTTGATACGGTTCGTTTTCATCTTCACTTTCATTTCCGGAAATGTTGTAATAGTTACGAGGTAGTGATCGTACTGGTAACACCCATCCCTTATTAGAGTTATCATTTACATAAAAAACTTGTTCCACTTGGCTTGCTAGTGCAAACGGTTCATCCGTTCCTAATCTTCTCTGTGTGTTTAATGATATAAAACCATATTCATTAACCTTAAAACCTCGATCATTATCATGTACATCCCACCATTCACATTCAAAAGTGTTAAACGGCTATTCCGATCGAACGATATCTCAATTATATCTAATATTCGTCCATAATAACCGTCACAACCCAGTTGAAGATGGTCATTTACAATAACACCACTTAGTTGAGTTGATTTGGTTGAATCGGATTCCAATGTTCGAAATCTAAATCCATTACATATATAACCGTTTAATGACGAGGCAAATCTCCACGGACTGGGTGGTAAAATCTCCCGCTCCCTGGTATATCTAGAAGAACCTATATTTCTTAACTCTTGAATGTGTGTTACGAACCACACGAAGAAGTTTTCTTCCGTAGTTGGTCTATTTTTAAGAGCATCACTATGAGATTGACGAAAATAATCGATGTCATCAACTTGATTTAACACGTATGCATGTATTAGCGTTGTTCTCTTTCCGTCAAAATTTTAGGCACACGCACGCATCTCGAAAGGGCGACCAATTGGTTTGAATATTGAACTATCATCCGTATCAACTTCTTCGAACCACCGTCATAGTTCCGATCTCTACTATATTCACTCGTATCACGCATATATGTTGAAATAACTGGGTACACTCCTCAACCAAGTAGCCCTGGGCAATAGAACCTTCAACTCTCGCCTTGTTGCCCGCATAATCTTTGAGCCTCTTTAAATATCTTTCAATTGGATACATCCATCGGAATTGGGCTGGTCCAGACATTCTTGCCTCATAAGGGAAATGCACAACTAGGTTATTCATTACATCAAAGAATGATGGTGGAAAAATTTGTTCCAACTTGCACAATGTTACTGCAATCTTTGTCTCCCAATCTCTCGAAATATTGTTACCGTTCAAAACCTTAGCGCGAGATGATCTTAAAATATCGGCATAACTCTAATAGGACTCAGTACATCCTTCGGCACATTTCCTTGAAATGCCAAAGGAATAATTATTTGCATCATCACATGACAATCATGACTTTTTAAACCACTAATTGTTCGGACACTTAAATCTACACATCTACTAAAATTCGACGAATAACCATCCGGCACTTTCGAACATTCTTAATGAATTCAAGTATTCTAGACTTTTGATCGTTGCTAAGTTTATAAATTGCATCTGAAACTTTGATGAACCCTCGTACGGATGTAACTCGGGACGAATATTTAAATCTACTAAATCTTTCCGTGAGTTCAAATTGTCCTTGTCAATTCCTGATAGGTTAAACATCTCTAATATATTGTCGCACACATTCTTCTCGATATGCATGACATCCAAATGGTGCCGAATGATAAGAGATGACCAATATGGGAGTTTCTCAAAAAAATATACTCTTCTTCTTCCAATTTTTATTCTTTGACAAATTTTTCCTTAAGTTCTCTAAATCTTTCTTAAACGGTTTTCCGAACCTAATAGTGTCCATCTCCTTTTGTTGCCTCCATAGGTCATATCCCGTAAGTATCTTTGGTGCTCCCTTCACCCATCGTCGACCATCAAAAAGATGCTTATGCGGGTTCTTTCTCCACCGATGTGCTACGGTAAGAACCGACGATGACCAAGGTGGCATTGTTTTTGACTATGGGTAAGTCGAATGGTATGTGTTTCTTCGTTACATATAGGACACGCCAATTTTCCTTTAGTACTCCATCCAGATAAATTTGCATATCCCGGAAATCATTTGTCGTACTAAGAAGTATGGCTTTCATTATGAAAATCTCTTTCTTTTAGGCGCCATAAGTCTTCAATCCAATCTCCCACAAATCTTTTAGCTCTTGCACCAATGGTTGTAAGAATACATCAATATCATTTGCGGAGCTTTCGGACCGGGTATTAATAATGATATCATCGTGTATGTGGCTTTCATACACATCCACGGTGGTAAGTTGTACACCATTGTAACAACGAGGCCACACTATATTTTGAAGACATTTGACCAAATGGATTAAAGCCATCGAAGCCAATCCAATCCGAATGTTGCGTTTCTCTAACGCAAATTACGGATAAAGTTCATCCACCCTTTTCAGCGGGAGAATCGGCGAGGATGACGCATTTCACCTCTCAATTGATATGATCGTCATTCACTCTGCCATGTCATCCACTTAGCCGTATTGGATGATATGAATAAACCCTCCAACCTAACTCCTAACGGAAAATAATGTAAAACTTTCTGTGCTATTTTCTATTTTGATTTTAGGATCATTTTTATATCTGAAGGTGTTACAATATGGACAAACATTTTAATCTTTATTATCTTTCCAAAATAGAATACAGTCATTTTTACATGCATGAATTTTCTCATAAGTAAGTCCTGATTCCTTAACTAATTTCTTAAGCTCATACCAATTATCGGGAACACATGCCCCATAAGGTAAGACTTCCTTAAATAAAGATAATATCATATCCATACATTTTCTAGTGAGACCATTAATGGACTTAAGTTGAATCAACTTTAATATAAATTTTAATTTAGATACATTTTTAACACCTTCATATAGAGATGTTTTCGGAATCTTTTAATAATTTAGAATATTGAAAATTATCTTCATTGTGTTCTTCCTCATTATGTCGAATAGAAGATTCGTTATTTTGAATATCTTGTAACATTTCCATTACCTCATCATCTACATAATTATCTTGTGGTTCATTTAAAATTGAAATGTCCTCATTTATCATATTGACTTCAATTTCACCGTGGCATATCCATTTTTGATAATTTAACCATATACCATTGCATATTAGGTGTTCTTTGACAACATTTCTTTTAAAAATAAATGTATTACAACATTTTTTACAAGGACACTCTGTATTAGATCGTTATGTTGTCCATGTCTAAATTGTATTCTAGAATCATGAAAAGAATAGTTTAAAAATTCTTCGATTCCTTCAATATATCTAGAATCTAATCTATTAAGAATATGCATCCATGATTTGTCTAAGTTACTCATCTTAATTTGTCAAAAGATTGAAATACAATGAAGAAATGTTAATTTAATAAATAAATCAATATATAACCGAACCTCCACCGAAAGAAGAAACTCTCAAGTATATATCTCGATTGAAGTTTCCTGAAAAAGAGATAAAATGATCAAAATTAGACTTGTTGTTGAACAATAAATGTTTATACATACCAATTAAATATTTTTATCACAAACGAATAGTTAGACATGAAAACTAAGAATTCAGATTTGTTATATTAAGTTAAAAACGAAACAAAAAATTATACAAAATCAATAGTTGGAAGTCCAAAGGTCCTTAAAATAAGTAACCAAATCAAGAACTAATAATTCAAAAATTGAATATCCTTAGTACGAAGACACTTTTGAAATCTAAAAAAAAATGCAAATCACGAATTCCCAAATTCACAACTCTCCAAATGAAAGTTCAAATCCAAAATCTCAAACTTGAAAAACTCATCAAGACGGAAATTTCAAATCTCAAAGTTTAAAACTCGCAAATTTCAAATATGAAACTCCGTATATCAAACTCCCAAATCGCCAATATCACCAATAAAGAAATCTCCAAGTTCTAGAATTTGAATCAAGAATCCCAAATCAACTCTTAATTTGAAACTTCAATCTCTTGAACCTAAACCTAAATCTCCAATCTGAAATTCAAAGCCGAAAATCCCAAACAAAAAAATAAATCCTTAACTTGAAACTTTGTGGTTCGATCTATATACCCAAATATCCCAAATGACTTGAAGCGAAATGTCAAAGCCCAAATCAAACAATTGAAATCTTAAAATTGCCACTGAAATCTAAAACAAAAAAATCGAATATTTTTTTGATCCGGAATCAATCAAATCTCAAACTCCCTCAATACGAAACTTCATGTTTCAAACAAAAAAAATGAGATCTCAAATTCTTCCTTGAAGTTTAAGCTCTAAAATCTCGTAGGGTTTCGGCATCTGAAATTTTCAAACAGTAAATTATTCTAAGGCTCATTCCATGATTAAATAAATTATGCACCTATCTACCTTTGTTCTATCTCCTAAATAATTAAAGTGATCAAGGTGCTACATAATTGGTTTGAGGAGGTCCCTAACCTATTAATTTGTTAGGGCTATTTGGCACATATATGCTTTGTGATGTATATAAAAAAAATTAAAATAAAATTCGTTTGTTGAAGATGTATACCTCAAAGGAGGTTCGATTAACCCTAAGTAGGGTTTAAATCTAGCACAAAGGAGGTGGCGGCGGCGGCGGCGGAGCCGGCGACACCCACGGCGGTGACGGAGGTAGCTCTCCGTGCCCTACGCAGGAAGGGGGCAAGCCGGCGGCGGCGGCGCGGCCACGGCGGCGGCGACGGCGACCGGCGGCGGCGGCGGCGGCGACCGGCGGCGGCGGCGATGGCTGAAGCGGCGGCGGACCGGCGGCGGCGGCGGCCGCACGGACGGTGAGAGAGAGAGAGAGAGAGAGAGAGAGCGCGGCGGGGGAAGAAAGGAGGGCGGCGAGGGCTTTTTAACCCAAACTTATTGGCGACGGCTTTTGAAGCGTCGCCAATAGAATAAATTACATTGGCGACGGCTTTCGCCGTCGCCAACAAAAGTCGACCGTTCAACGGTCACCATGGATTAGTGGCGACGGCTTACGCCGTCGCCACTAATATTATTAGCGACGGCGTATGAAGCCGTCGCCAATTTTCCGAGGGAAAAAATCCGCACGGGGCGTTTTCTGGGTATTGCGACGGCTTAAGCCGTCGCCACTAATATTAGTAGCGGCGGCGTATCAAGCCGTCGCCAGTTTTCCGAGAAAAAAAACCCGCACGGTCGTTTTCTGGTATTGCGACGGCTTCGACCGTCGCAAAAACCATTATTTTCGACGGCTTAATTGAGCCGTCGCTATTTACCAAATATTAGCGACGGCGTTAATTTAGCCGTCGCTTTTATCATTATTGGCGACGGCTTATAAAAGCCGTCGCAAATAACCCGTCGCCAATGACCCAGTTTCTTGTAGTGAATCACAGTATCTTATCATCTTCTTTGTAAAGAAGATGAGTCGTGAGCCCTCCTGAACCGTGCTCTTACCTATATCACCCTTACCATGCATCCTGCTCCTGTGAATGGATTTTTACCTCGACTCGAAGGGACATCCTCCCCCACATTATTTATATTTTGCGGTGTTTCTTACTCGCCTTGAAGCTTATAAAAATATTTAATATTCGTGAACCCACCACCAATATGGGTGTGTGGATGGACGGTGTTACTGCTACGTACCTTAGTCTTATGACCCAACTGTGTGATCTACTCCTGTTGCCTAGCCAGTGCTCGGATGGCTGTCACCTCCGTCAGCAGCTTGCTTTCCTACAGAGGGGGATTGTTCGTTCTCCCCCCTTCATCATTGCGGCCTGCAGGCTTAAAGGCGAGAGCTTTCGGAGTACGTACGTATTTGGGACGAGAGCATTAGATGGAACTTCTGCTTCATCGATCGATCTCTCATCCTAACCCATTTTTTCAGTGGATAATTTACTTTATTTTAGCTACAACAAGGAGCTGCTGGCTTAGTTATGAGAGCGTCACCTGGAACTTTTGCTGATTGTTGATCCGAACCGGCCATTTTTAGTGGAGAACTTAATTAATTAATTTGTCTTAGCTACAAGCTAGGAGGTGCTGGTTGATTTGGTAGAGAATTAACTTGACATTGCTATGGTATATATTGGGGGAGGGGGCGGGGGCGTGAAATATATATATACATATCTAACCAAAAGAAATCAAGAATATATATATTATTCACTCTCGACCATGCATGATGAGCCAAAGATGCCTGCCTTTTAGAGCAGCACGTATGCTGTCATGGGCATCGCCCTTGTTTGTTTACCCATGCTGCGGGCGATGGTGATCGCTGATGATGATACATAGAGCGCACGACAAGCATGAAGAAGATGGAGCTTCTCCGTCACATGCAGCCTCCATATACACACAAGCCGTCCGGGCCATGCCCCCAAGGACCGGCTTTCGTTTGTTTCCTTAAAGATGGAACCCCACAACAGAAACAGCAGCATGTGCAGGACAGAAACCCTAGCTAGGGTTCCTGGGGTCATTCTCTGATGGGATCAAGAGATGGGTCTGTCGTGGAGCCGAGGGACATCGCATGTGGGTGATGATGGGTCTTCCTTTAGCTTTCCAGGGGGTAGGTTTCTTGACCGTTCACCAAGGCAGAGATTACGTGACTAGTAAATAACTCCATAGTTAGATATAATTTGGGAGCAAAGCAAATGAATCAACTATAACTATTTTACAAACATAAATTTAATTTATTAACCAAGTGGGTTTTCAAGTATGCACATCGAACCTTGTAACCAGCTCTATATATACACCATTTTATCTCGATCAACCAACTATGCTCTCTCTCTTGATGAGATTGTTACATGATTCTAATTATCTAAAAATGAATATTTAAAATAATAGAGGTGCGTGACACTAATGTGACCAAGTATATATTCTTAATTAGTTTCATGTACTTATACATCGAAAATATGTATAATTACAATTATTCGCCGAAACATACATATACCATAAATATCACATAATTTACAAAATATTTCAGATGGAAATAGAATAGTCAGCTCAAATATTATTTTCATCATATAACAAATAAAGTGATCAAATTAAGAATATTTAGATGATCACATAACTGTTTTAATATATTTTATCTTAATTATTGTGTTCCACTTAAATTGCATTCACATACAATTAAATCGAGGAATTTCTTATGTAATGTATTTCATCTTTCTACTTTCAGGACATATATTCAGGGCCATAGAGTACCGTATAGTAGAATGTAGATTACACTTAATTAACACCGTGTAGGTATAAATAATAACATACGAGTGATCAACCACGGTATTTGTAATCGACAGATACATCAAATTTAGAACATGCCTGAAGTCTTGTTGTCCTCGAATGTTCATATATACATGGATGAACGTCAGACTCATATTCATATTTAGATTTCACATGTAGATTCATATTAAGGTTCATATATTTCATACCAGACGTTGTAATATCTGGCGTAAAAAAAAAAAAATTTAATTTCCTGTAATGCCCGCCCCAGCCCGCCCCGCCCCCTCTCTCTCTCTCTCTCGTCGGTTACACCCGCCCCACCCTCTGTCTCTCTCACCGGTTACGCCCGCCCCCCACCCGCACCCCTCTCTCTCGCCGGTTCACCCCGCCCCTCTCTCTCTATCTCTATCTCTCTCGTCTCTCTCTCTCGCCGATGTCCCCCCTCTCGCTGCCGCCGCGAGCACCGTCGCCATAGCCGTGAGCCCCCCCTCGTTCGCTATGAACGCCCGACCAAGGCCTTGCCGTTGCGAGCCACCCTCCCCTCGCTACCTCCG
Source organism: Cryptocoryne crispatula var. balansae (assembly GCA_036172225.1). Lineage (NCBI taxonomy): Eukaryota > Viridiplantae > Streptophyta > Magnoliopsida > Alismatales > Araceae > Cryptocoryne > Cryptocoryne crispatula. The sequence goes on from CM069919.1 coordinate 13,982,145, forward strand.
CCGGCCTCCACAGCCCAATCGTGGCCTCCTCTCGCATCGCCACCGCCACCCGGCCGCTGCGCGAGAGTCGCCGGCCACCCTCCCGCGCGACCCACCGCCGGCCAACCGCCCTCCCACGTCACCCGGCCGCCGCCACCGCCTCCCGCTGCCCTGCGTCGTCCCCTCGGCGCCGCGGCCACCTTTCCCTTCCCCCCCTCATCGCCCGTCGCGCCGCGCGCCCGCCCGAGCCGCGCCCCTCTCGCCTCCCTCCGCGCGAGCGCGCGGCGCCCGCCGCCACCGTCCGCCGCCGCCACCCCCGGCTTGCGCGCTTGCATGGAGCCCCGCCCTGTTTCCCTCTCCATCCGCCGCCATCCACCGTGCAGCAACCATCCCCTTCATCGTCGCCGCGACCCTCCTCTCGCTCCGGCCGGAACCGTCGCTCGCCGTCGAGCGCCGCCGGGTCCCTCCGCCGCCGCGAGCACCGCCGGCCGCCCGCCGTCGCGAGCGCCGCCGTGCCCGCCATCGCGAGCCGCCGGTCGAGCCGGCCAGCACCCCGGTCCAGCCGTCCGGTCCAGCAGGTCGAACCGTTCGGTTCAAAGGCCGGTTCGCGAGCTTTGAATTATTCGATTTATTAATTCCAGAAATCAGAGTTAAAGCCAAGAAAATAGCAGGAAAATTCTGAAAAATGCGAAAAATTCACAGGAGCTGCCAGGTAGGTTTCTCAAGCTTGGCTATGTATTTGATCCCATTTTGATGAGGAAATACGCATCATTTAACTTATGGATCATAAGTTGACTAGTCTTAGACTTTGGACTCGTAAATATTGATTTTCACAAAATCTGAAATCGTAAACTTGAAATTAGTATTTTGTATATTATGGAACATGTTTAGCTTGATTATGCTTGGGTAGAAGCCTTTTCTATCAAAATTGATCTTATGAAAATCATGTAAGTGATTATATGCTAGTTCGGAACAAGAATTGAAGGTTAATTATGTGTAGACTTGAAAAACTCTTGGGTCATCAAATTATACCTTTTAGAACCTGTTTTGGTCGATTATGATTGATTACATGAGATCTTAATTTGTTCGCTTATGCCAAGCATGACTTAGGTTAAGTGTCTTGTACATATGTTTTAGTATGTCTAGTTCGGTTTGTCATTGCATGTGCGAGGATCATGTAAATTTTGATTACTATGATTTCGCATTATGTATTATGTCATGCATGATATGATTATGTTCATATGGTTAAGTTTGGTATATGTTTGATTTAGAATATGTCAACCAAGTCGGTTAGTACAAGTCTTGTCTACTTACGGTGAAATATGTTTAATTTGGTTTCAGATCAATGGCTATGCTATGCATAGTTAGTCATGTCAATTTGATCACGATTAGTATGAGTTGTCATTGAGAACCAGTTCAATTATGTCGGTTATCATATGTCTTGTCAAGTTTGTTATGCATGTTATGTCTTGTATGAAAGGCTATGAAATTGGGATGTTTATGTCATGTATGCATGGTATGGTCGTGTATGTCATGATGTGAAATTATGTTATGAACTCTTGATATGACGTGCTATGAAGGCTTCACCACCATGTTAGACAATCGCCCGTGCGCGGGTAGCACTTAGATGAATCCGGCCTCCCACAGATCCCGGATTGTCACGGTTTTCCTTAGTGTCACCACCGCCTAGGTGCACTTTGGGCTAGCTTAAGTATATGTTACTTCTATGTATATATATATTAGGCTTGTGAATGCATTTTGTACATGTGAAGCAAGACGACCAATTCCTTGCTCTTTGGCTATGTGTTCGAAAGGATATGAAATATGTTACCTTGTGTGTCATGTATGGATGTTAAACCATGTCATGTTAGAAAAATCGATTTGTCTGTTTTAATTTGGTCATGTTAAGTTAAGTCTTCGAGGTCATTTAGATGATATTTGTCTAGCTTGTATGGTCTTGTGTGCATTGGTCTAGGATTAATTGGCTTTGGCATAATCTTTTCTTTGAAGATAATTATGTTCGTATATTGGGTTTGTGAGATTAATATAGAAGACATTCTATACTTTTACATTACATCTCACTTTAGATATGTTACGTACCATTGCTTGATTATATGTTATTTACTCGATCGATGGGCGAAGGGTGTAAATCTACGGAGTCCCCGGACTCACCCCCGTTGTGGGTTAAATTTTTCTGCAGGTTTTTGAAGATTTAAGAGCTTGAAGATGAGGATCGGTGGAACCAAGGGAATCGCAGTCATTTCGTACACGGAGATTCTTGGTATTCTCTACTTAGGTAGATGATCTTGATTGTTTTTGAACAAGAGTGTGGATAGACTTAGAAGTATGATTCTATTATCTTGTTTTGATGGATCTTAGGAAATTAATTGTTTAAGTTTGGGTTGTGGAATCCAAGTGTTGGGTTTCATCCCACTGTCACGACATTGTGTATTTCCGCTGCGTATTTGTGGTTATGTTATTTAAATTCCGGGTCGTGACAGACGTAATATCACATAGTCATAAATTAAATTTCAAATCATATTAATAATTATATATTTTTTATGCATTCAAAAAACAAACTTCTCATATCATAATTCTGTTTAGATAATTTCATGCTTGCTTAATAATTTTATGCATGATTCATAAACTTGTATCAAACAGAAAATCAAATAAGTCAAATTTTTATAATAAATAGACATAACCATATCATATAAAATAATAAGACGGACTATCACAAAACTCAACTCAATTATGCATAATAAATTAAATTTTTACTAATTTAGATATCAAAATTATTAATCAAAAGATACATTATAATTCAAATTTTAATATTACAACTCACTGGTCCAAGAAATACCATTCATTATTAATCTAGAATGAGATAAAAAATACACAAACTCACTAAATCAAATTTTCTAAATTGAATTAGTTAATTATTAATCATAATAACATAGTTATTAAACATACACTAATCAAAATAAATAAATTTAAAAGTAATAATCCAATGCTTGAGAGATTGAGATGCGTAGTAAATTGGATTATCCGATTTGTGGAGACGAGACCAAGTAAAAATATTTAACATCATTGTTTAAGTAAAATAAGAGAGAAAATAGAAATAGAGAGAGAGAGAGAGTTAGCGAGAGAGAGAGAGAGAGAGAGAGAGAGAGAGAGAGAGAGAGAAAAGTAGAATAATGGAGGAGGAAAAGGGGTCAGGGTCAGAGAAGTAGAATCGAGGGAAGAAAATAGGAGGAAAGAGAGAAGAGATAGAAGAACAATGACCGCTGATTGGGGGAGGGGGGGGGAGGGGAGAGAGAGAGAGCATGAGAAGTAGAAGAATGGAGGAGGAAAAGGGGTCAGACAAGAAGAACCGGGAGAAGAAAATAGGAGGAGAGAGATAGAGAGAGAGAATGACAGCTGACTGGGGTAGGGATCGATGTCAATGATTGCCTATTGTCCAATTATTCGACTCGTTCGTTAGTTAACTAACAGTTAATGAATAGTTTAAATTTTTCGAATAAGTTATCCGCGTTTGTTTACCGATTAACCGGTATCTTATCTGATACGGTCATGGATATATCATAAACTGAACCTGAAAATCGTTATCCGTATTTGTTAATTAATATATAATATAATAACTCACAATTTATGACATCTAAGCATATATATGTCCCATTTAGAAAATCTTATTGTCCTTAACTCACCGGTTCACCCTCCTCCTTGAGACTTTAACATTGGACAAGCCTTGCCCTGACGTCCGACATCAACGTCTTCTTCCTCTTCCGCTTCTTGATGGTCTATGTAATAGTTAGGGTATTTTTATTTAATTAAAATAGTTATTATATTTAATATGATATTAATTATATTTATTGAGTGTTAATCTCTCTCTCCTATTCTTTAGGTTTCCCTAATTTCTTTTCCTACCTTCTTTCTCTCCTCCATTTTCTTATTCTCTCTGCTTTCTATTTTATTTTTTATTCTCTCTTGTTAACCTAAGTATTCTCTGTAACCGCCGCTCCTTCACCATCTTCATCGCGTCCGCAAATTTTTCTCTCGGCGTCGTTTCTTTCTCCCCGTTCTACCGCCTCATCCGCCAACACCCACGCGCCTTGCCCGCCTCCGCGCCTCCCGCGGCTTCGTTCCGCGTAGCGCCGCTCAGCCGCCTACCGTGGCAGTGCCTCACCCGCCTTCGCCGCCGCCCGCGGCCGCACACCGCTGACCCCCCCCTCCTCGCTGACCTGCGCACCCGCGAGGTCTCTACCGTCGCCCGCCACCTTCGCGGTCGCCTGCCGCATGGCTGCCCGCGGCCCTGTTCCACCTGCACCAACCGCCTCACCGCCGTGCGCAGCCACCTGCACCCCCACCGACCAGCGGTCTCGCCATCGCCAACCCGTGCCTGCGGCCTTCGCTGCCCCGTCTCCTCTTCGCCTCGCCCCCCCTCCCGCATGACGCCGCCCTGCGCACCCTCCCGCCCGAACGTCCACCGGCCTCCCGCACGATGCCGTTGCCACCCTCCCACCCGGACGCCGCCCTGCGCACCCTCCACCGTCGACGTTTGCCGGCTAACCGACCACTGCCGCCGCCTGCCAGCGGCAGCCGCCACCTCCCCCGGCCGTCGCCGCCCGCCTAAGCCGCCTCCTGCGGCTGCGCCCTGCCCCCCCTCCGTGGGTCGCCCTCGCACCATCGCCGCGCGCCCGCCCGCGGCTGAAGCGTCGCCGCCACCCATTGACCCCCCTCCCTCCGGTCGCGCGACCGCGGCAGCGCCACCCCTGGCCGTCGCACCGCTGCCCACCCCGCCGTCGCCCACTGCCAACCCCGCCGTCGACTGCGGCAGCATTGCCCCTGGCGCGACCCCCCCTCCGTTGACCTCGCCGCCCTCCGCCACCCTGCGCCAGGCACCCTCGCGCCGCTGTGCGCCAGCCCCCCCTCGCGGTACTCTCTCTCTCTCCTCTATTCTCTTCTCTCTCATATCGCCCCCTTCTCTCTCTCCTATCGCTCCTCTCTCTTAACCTCCTTATTCTATATTTTGCCCTCTTTCCAACAGATTGTGGGACTGTCAATTGGCTCAATTTTTCGTCGTCGTCGTGATCGCGGCATTGTCGTCACCCAGTTTGTTTTTCTTGGAATTCCGTGCGCCGATCATCGTCGCCGTAAAGGTAAGTGTCTCGGCTATTCTTAGCACTCCTATATGATGGATTAAACTGTAAAAACATGCTTAGATTACCATGATCAATAGAATATAGTTATTGGGTTCTTTTTGATTTATTAGCATGCTTAGATAGAGTTAAATTAGTTTGTTTAACCATACATGTTTAGATCGATTCAATTATCATGTATGTTAATCAGCGTGTTAGGTTTCCTATGATTGGGTCTAGTTAGATTAGCATGGTTGCATTACGATGATCTTTAATATGTATATCTTGATTTGTTAAAAAGTCGATGTGAGGAGTTAAGCATTGTGATCATATCATTTAGTCTTGTTTCATATAGACTATAGGTGGTAGAGACTGTCAATGCATGCATTTAATATGATTGATTTGCAACTTAAATAGCATGTTAGGTCCATATATTGCATGATCTTAGGGTATATGCATTGAGGTTATTGATGTGGTCATGTGTATTTGTGTAGTTTAGCATGTATATGTTGTGAGGTATAACATTTACTTAGAGTTATGCTGTAGGGTTGCATGATTTTAGAATAGTTGTGTCACTTTGATAACTTAGTATGCATGTAGTATGTTCATCTTGCTAGATTGCATTAAGTGCATCATGTTGATGTCTAGTTCTAGTTTGTGTTAGATTGTGGTTTGACATGCATATATGTAGTATATAGAGTCATGGTTGTTATTCTATGTACTTCATATCTTGATTGTCATTTAGATACATAATGTGGTTAATTGGTTCTAGTTGTATCAAATAGTAATGTGGTATGCATGTTTGTGGTGTATTGATCTATGGTTGTCCATAGATGTAACCCATGGTTAGATTATCATTTGGCATGCTAGTTAAATGGTTTGTTGTCTGAGTTAATTATGTGCTTTCATCTTGAGAGATGTAGTACGCAGAGGGATGCAATGTAATAGAATTCTACTTCACCAGACTATAGTTCGGACCTGTGGGCAGCAGATGAGTTAGAACAATCCGGAGCATCCATCGATCCCGGATACCGCGGTTTATCCTAAGTACTCCCTTGCCTATGAGGTACTATGGGATTTAGCTTATTATATGTTACTTCTATATATGGTAGATCTGGTGTTAGTTTTGTGACATTTGTTACAATGTCCAAGTGGAGCAAGATAACTTACTCAGACAAATGGTTTATTTTTGGCATGCATGATAGTGTTTAGATGGGTCATTCTTTTTATTATGATAGGTCCATATGATGTATGCATACCTAGTTTAGTTAAATGTGCAGGTTATGTCAGTTTAATAGTTTATAGAATCATGTTAGCTCATGGGGAAGTGTAAAGACACTTTAATCAGTCTATTGAAGATATAGAATTAGTTTAACTCATATGTATTATAATCTAAATTTTTAGGTTTATTACTATTATATCAATAGAGAATTATTAATATAATGGGGTAGTTCGGGTATAAGTTCTACTGAGTCTGTGGTGACTCACCCCTTCCATTGTTAATATGTTCAGGAGTGCAGGTTTAACGCAGCAGAAGCGTAGTGGTGTTTTGGAGTTCGAGGAGCTAGTGGAGTACTTGTTCAATGTTTGTATTATTTAGATTGTAACTTCATAGTGTTATTTGGACAGAATTATTGGAATTGTTTATTTGGGTTGTGATTTTAGTCTGATTTGGTTCCAAACCGATATTCTTCCCCGTTACGTCGCCGGATTATCTTCCGCTGTGCATGTTAAAAATCCAGGTCGTGACAGTCTATCTCATGTTTTATGTTAGACATATATTATTTTGGATATATAATTAAGATTTTTCTCTTTTATTTTGTGTTGTGCATCTAATTATTTACTACAGACTGAAAAATTATTGTTACTATAGACTTGTAAATTATTTTTTTGTATCTCATGTTTTGTGTTAGATATATAATTAATATTTTTATTTTTTTTCATTGCTATAAATATATGTTTTTAATTATAATATATATTTTTATGTATGTTTTCATCGGTAAAATTATCTTTACTTTTTTATTTGTTGAGTTGTATCATACACACGTTATCTCTTTATATTTTCGATAACCATCCGTTATCCGAGCGTAAACCATTTTTAAGCAGATATAACAATGCAGTTCGTGGATACACCCGATACCGATAGTTAACGAACAACAAATGGATATATCTTTTTCTTATAGGATACGGATACAGATAATACTGTTATTCGACTTGTATCCGACCCGTTGACATCCCTGACTGGGGGTGGAGGTAGAGTGAGAGAGAGCATGCTCTTTTTCGATAGAGTAGGGAAAGTTCGTTGGGGGGGGGGAGGGGGATTCTTCCATTGTCGAAGAAATTTCGTCCAATTTATCTAATAACTTGTTAAAAACATTACCTTACCATATTTGTTTTTAACATCACTTATTTATCTTATCAACTCATCCTTATAAAAATAAATATTGATTTCATTATTCTAATTTTTAAGATGATTATTACTCAACCATAAATATTAATCCAGTCTTCATAGACTAATCATGAATTACTTAATTTATATATTTAATTAATTCTTATTCTCTAAAATTTTTCCAAAGATTTTAATACCTTTCAGTTTTGTCACTAACAATAAAGAATAATCAATAATTAAAGAGTTATTATCTTCTTATCATCATCATCTAAATCATTAAGATTTCAAATATTATTTATGTTATCATGCAAACTATTAAAATTGTTTGTTCAATGCTTTTATCACAAAAACCATTTATACTCTATCCAATATATATGCTATTTGAATATGCTCAAAGAAATAAAACTTTAAATTACTCTATTAATTTAGAATTTTCTCCAAGCATGACAACACAAAATAATATAAAGACTCTATATTCGTCTTTGCTAGCTAATCAATCACTAAAATATTTTAATTTGACTATTCCGCTTCCAAATAATCAGAATATCAAGATTACTGGGGCTCTTGCTTGTTCCATCTCATAATTACCAAGCAAAATGAATCCACATATTTTCTTCTAACTTCATTTAGTGCCTACACAAAATTTAGACATTATTGATATTATTTTGCCTTATCATTTCATAATTTTCTATCACACTAAAAATTAACTTCATTCCATCCTCTTTTTCAAATTCATTGCATACCATTATAAAATCACATTTATTTATTTTTCTTATTTTTTATAAACCACTATACTGAAAACTATCGAAAAAATCAAGTCATTTATTACATCCTCAAATCATGCGTATTTTTAAAAGACAAACATCAATAAATATTTACCATTCTTATGTAGATCATATAATAAAAATTTCTAAACTTCACTTTATCTTTCAATCTTAATAACTGTCAATCCATCTATCTATCTATATATCTATCATCCCTATCCAAGCAAGTCACATCATCCATGCCTTCAATCATATTTAAATCATCAATTTGAGTTACCATGCATGTATATGAAATTTTAAATTTATTCTCTAAAATAGAGACTAATATGATACAAATCAATTATCGTATATCAAATATTTAATAATTTAATCATCATCATAGTAATCGTGCCTTATGATTGATAAATCTAGTTATCATTAATTCTGACTTCAACATATGGTAAATATAAAACTTGATCATCATAAAATGTGCAGTTGATACAATTAATTATCCAATCTACATATCTAATAATCTAATCATCCTCTAATATCAAAACTTGATCGATCCAAATTGATAGTTTGATTACCAACCATTTCTCACCCAAATCAATATCATAAACTTAAGTTGGTCAACATAAACCTTCATATCAGATTGCGGCTTTGATACCACCACTATAAGAAAAACAATTATTGACAATGGCTTGAAGCCGATGCGAATAAGCCAAAGATTGTTGCAAAAATGCACCAATGATAGCTTCTGTGAATACATATTCATGACAGCTTCATACAAGCCATTGTTAATAAGTATATCAACGATGACTTAATAGCTATCCCCAATAACATAAGCTGGTCATCGCAAGTAAGTTGCAATCAATGGCTTAAAGTTGTTGCCAACACTAATACTGGCAATGGCTAAAAGTCATCGCTAGTATAAGTACCAATGATTGCCAAATTACTCCTATCACCTGAAAATTCTTTGAGGAATGGAGTGACACTGGCGTTGGCTTGAAGCTGTCATCAAAGCAACATAGCCATTGGCAAAAGTATTCCAACCGTCGCCAATAATTGTTATTTAGAAAAAAATAATTTTGATATTATAAATAAAAATCCATGCCTGGATTATACAACCAACCTGTAGACGTTCATTCACATTCCACAAAGCACAAACATGTGCAATTTGATTCATATTTTCATCCACAATTCACAAACTACAAACATGTATAATTTCATACAAACTTTTATTCACACTACACACTAAACAATTCCATCCACATTTTCATTCACAATCTACAAACCATAAACATGTACAAATTTATTCATACTTATATATTTTTATTCTACCACATTCAATCACATTTAACCTATTCATATATTTAATCACATTCAACCACACATATCCATTCAAATCACAATAAACACATTTATTTAATAACATTGACAACATGTACATTTATCCATTTAATGATATTTAATCAAATTGATAACCTATGCAACGAAGAAACATAGAACCATATACCTCATATCATATAATAAGAAACATATATATATATCATAGAAGATGTAATAATGAAAAATTAGAATTGTGCAAATAATTTGGACAATTATATATACAACCATTCATATCAAAAGTACAATGTACAATCACTCATTCTCTCCAAAGAAACCCTCCTCATTCTCATCGTCCTCCTCATCCTTGTCCTTTGCATCCTCCTCTCTCTATATCAGAGGTGGCCTTGAACTCGTTGGATCAATTGAGGGGGGGGGGAGTTTGATTGTGTTCACAAACTCTTCTATTGATGAAACATTTGCTACTTGAGAGAATCGATCACAGTATTTTATTATTCAATCTCTGCCTATTGCATCTCAATCTAGGTAAATTACCTCTTAATTTTGGGTCGATTGCTTGTCTACCCTAGCCACATCAACTCTTGGACTAATGGAGCCATGGAGGAAGTAACACCTCTACTGCTTCCACCATACCAAGTGTTGTGAGTCTGTCCTCGCCCCCCACATCTAGCAGTCCCAGCCTATCTCTATTAAAGATGGTAATAAATGTCTCCTTAGCATTGGAAGGATGTTGAGTGTCACGACCCGGAAATTTAACACATAAAACCACAACTACGCAGCGGAAATCATAACGTCGTGACAGTGGGAGAAATCCATCATTCGGATTTCATAACCCATACAAGCATGTGAAACCAACACACACGATCGAGTCTATAAAATTCCACAAGATTTCCAAAACCTGGAGTCAATAACTTAAAGAAATCAAGCCAACTTCATATAGTCCAACTCCAACCAAGAACTTAAACATTTAACACAACTAACTTCCGAACCAAGTCTGTTCATATGCTCCAACTATAAATCAAATCCACTAGATTGTTTAAGAACACAACAACCTAAGAGTCCAAAACAAACAACTTTGATGAAAAATAAAATATATATCACTCCCGGTCCGGCTCCAGGAGATTCGGTTCTTCCACGGCCTCTCGCTTGAGCCTCCAAGCCAATCTCACGATCTTCAAAACCCTGCTGAAAAATATTAACCCACAACGGGGTGAGTCCGGAGACTCCGTAGGATTTACACCCTTCACCCATCAATCGGGTAATTAACATATAAACAAGCGTGATATGTAACATATATAATTTGAGATGTAATACAAAAGTATAGAGTGTCTTCTATATTAATCTCACAACCCATAACCAAACATAATTATCTTTAAAGGAAAGGTTATGCCAAAACCAATCAATTCTAGACCAATGCATACAAGACCATAAGACTAAACAAAAAATCAACTAAATGACCTTCATACTTAACTTAACATGACCAATCTAACATGAGACATATCTGAAATTTTCTAACTTATCATGCTTTAACATCTAAACATAACATGCAATGAGCATAATTTCATGTTCTTTCTAGACTCATAGTCATATGGCAAGGAATTGGTCGTCTTGCCTTTTCACATCACATATCCAGATCACTTTCACCAGCTCTAATTTATATAGTAATAACATATACTAAGCTAGCCCAAAGTGCTGCAAGGCAGTGGTGGCACCAAGGGGAAAAACCGCGGAAATCCGGGATCTGTGGGAGGGCCGGATTTATCTAAGATACCCGCTGCCCACGGGCAATTTGACTAGAATAGGCTGGTGAAGCCTCATAACATGTGGTACAAGAAATTCATAATAAATTTTCAGATCATGACACACCTGCATACCATGTACACAAGACATAAATATCTCATGCTAATGTCATTCATGCAAAACAAATTGTCTTTATCATAAACTAGACAAGACTTGCACTAACCGACATGATTAACATATCCTAATCAAAACTCATATCAAACTTGATAACATGAACCTAGCCATATCATGCAAGACATATTACACAATGTGGAACCAAACCAACTAATTTTTACATGATCTATGCACATGCAATAACAAACCAAATCTAGACATGCATAATTACATACACAAGACAATTAATCAAACCCAATTTTGGCATAATCAAAACAAGCTAACTTCTGATGTTAACACTCATAATCTGACCTAAACAGGTTCCAAAAGTGAAATTTGATGACTTTTGATTTTTCCAAAACTCCACATAATTATCTTTCAATTCTAGGTCCATTCTAGCACATAAATATATACATGAATAACAAATGGTCACATCTCATGAAAAATAGTTCTACCCATCCAGAATCATGCCAAAACTGTTCCACAATATTCAAAATATCATTTTCAAAGTTCTGGTTTCAAGTATTTTTTGAGAAATTCACTAATCATGGTTCAAAAGTCTAAACTAGTCAAATCTAGGTCCATAAGTTAAAACATGCATATTTTCCAATCAAAATAGGATCAAATACATAGATGAGCTTGAGAAACCTACTTGGAAGCTCCTGTGAATTTTTCGGATTTTTCTGGATTTTCCTGCTAATTTTTCTTGGCCTTTTCTAATATCCGGATTTAATAAATCCGAAAAATCGGAATTTCCTGGACCGGCTGAACCGGGCCGGTTCGACCGGCTGAACCGGGCCGGTTCGGAGGCGCTGGACCACGGCTGGACCGGCGGCTGGACCGGCGGCGGACCGGCTGGACCGGCGGCTCACGCGGCGGTTCGCGGGCGGCGGAGGCGGCGGCGGCTCGCGGCGGCGCTCGCGGCCGGCGGAGGTGGCGCTCGCGACGGCGGGGCAGCCGGCGGCGCTCGGCAGCGGCGGCGATGGGTGGGGGAGGGTCTGGTCACGACGGAGACGGCGGGAGGAAGGCGACGGCCGGCGATGGTGGCGACGAAGCTCTCCCGCGGCGGTTCCGGCCGGGCGGAAGGGAAGTCGGCCGCGCGCCGGCCGGCAGCCGATGACGGCGGGCGGCGCAAGAAGGCTGGACGACGATGCTCTCGCCGCAGGAGGCGCTGGAGGGAGGAGACGGCGACGAGGTGAGGGCCGGAGGCGGTGACGGCAAGGGAGGTCGGCGGCGCTCGCTTCCGGCGTGGGGGCGATGGCGGCGGCCGGAGTGACGTGGGAGGGCGGTTGGCCGGCGGTGGGTCGCGCGGAGGGTGGCCGGCGACTCTCACGCAGGCGGCTGGGTGGCGGTGGCGATGCGAGAGGAGGCGGCTGGGCCGGTGGACGGTGCGGCGGGCGGCGGGGCTGATGCCGCGGCGGGCGGCGGCGGCGTCGCTTGGGAAGGCGGCGGCCCGGGTGCACATGGCGGAGGCAGCCCAAGCGCGGGTGCGCGGCGACGATAGGAAGAGAGGGAGAGAGATTCAGCCGGGGGGGGCTGCGCAACCGGCGAGGGGGGGGGGGAAGATCGCGACGCATCCGGGGGAGGGTGGCCGGCGTTATCGCGGGGATGACGGCGAGGGGTCCGGGACGGGGAGGGAAGGGGGGGGGGGCGGTTACGAAAAAATGATTTTTTTTTTTAAAAGCCAAGTATTACATTCTTCACCCCTTAAAAAAAATTTCCCCCTCGAAATTTTAAATTCTTACTATCTAGACGAAGGGAAGTCAAGATGATTTAATTCTCATACACTCATAAATAGATTCTCAAACCACGATACACAATATATGTGCAAAAATTCTCATCATCCACTAATATTATCCATATCAAAATTTCTAGTTATACGCTCTTCCTTCTATATCATATCATGCATGATAATCTAATTATCCCATATCAACTTTAACAAAATTATCATATTCATCTTCCTCTAATTAATCATATCTCTATACCATTCTTTCATAATAATTAACTCTCCAATCTCTAACTTTATCCAAAAGTTTGATCTTCAAATATTATCACCGATCATCATTTACAATTCCAATCTCCTTATACTTCAATATTCTTCAATCTTCTTAGCAATTATAATACTTAAATCTCATCCTTATTATCATATATCAAACATGCCATACTCATCATTGAAAATTATCTAAAACAATGAAGATTATATTTTCCATATGAGACAAGGTTATCAACCTAGTCCTCTGATCCATTTTTTTTCCAATGATAATCCCCTAATATCTTCTAAATAATTATCAAGTTTTCACAAAGATCTCTAATATTTTCTTTCTAATACATTTGGGATCTATTTGTCATGCCTTGCACTTCCTCAACTATCAATTCATTCCAAATCTTAAGGAACCATAACTATTCTATTGTGATTCTCATATATTCATTTAATCTCCACCAGTTGGAACTCAATCTCTAAACACTTCAGATGTTTAATAAATTTATCAAATTCCAATCACTTTCAAATAACTAGTAAGATATCACCAACTTATTCTTCTATCTATATTTGACTTGAAGATTTTCTCAACTAAACCAAAAGTCTGAACTAAATATTCATAATCATCTAACATAATCAATATTTGCTCCAAACACAACTCCACTAAAACTTGATAAATCGAGGGATGAGTGGTAACAAGTACTCGTTGATTGGAGAGGTTATGCAACGATGAAGATAGATAGAATAATTCTCAAGTTCATGATTAAAATAAAGAATAAGGTTATAATCTTGGATGTCATGCCATATCACAAACTAGATTTTTGATAGCTTCCAAGTGAACAGAACCCTACTAAAACAAGTGCCAATCCTCAAAACTTATACTGCAATATCTTATCTTTAATAACACAAGAATACTACTGATACAATCACACTAAACAATTTAATTCTTCTTCAAAGTTTAGATATATAATCTCATTTCGATATCAAACTCTTCCAATCAAACCTCTTAATCAAGTAATATATCAAAAATTTCTCACATAGACATAATTGAACAACTCATATTATTCCATAAATTATCCAATGCAATCTCTTTAATGATTCAACAATCTCTCTTATTCATTAATCTATCAGATGATATCATCCTCATATCATACATATCTGATCATTATCTAAAACAATCGAAATTCTATTATCCTTCTAAAACAAGAGTATCAATCATAATTCATCATTCATTTTCTTTTTATAAATGATAGACCTAAACACCATTATCATCAAATTATCACCAACATTCACTTTCTTATAACTTGGAATTCAAATCGATCATTGTATTATCTTAAATAATAACCAAATTATTCCCATACTTATAGAGCCACAATTTAATGCCAAAGACATCCAATTCCCTTAAACCTCAACAAGTATATCACGATCTCTAGTTACTTTCTCAATAGAAGTTAAATCACAATTTCCAAATTACTCCAAACAACTCAAATAATACTCTTAATACGAATCAAAGTCTTAACAAATCTATATCTAACAAAATTGTCCACGATACAAATTTAACTCATAATTATAAAATTTGAATCACCTAGAACCTATATACTTCCTATGATTTAGAAATTCAAGGATCAAAGATTTCAAGTCCCTAGACAAGGATATTTGTTTGGTAAATCACTCAGATTCTAGGTCGGCAAATAATAACTAAAATTTTAGATACTATGGTCATAATATAAACTAGATTGTGGTATCTTATAAATATCTAAGCAAAGCACCACTTAAACAACCATCAATACATGATCTTCTAGATATTTCATCCTCAATTCTATGATTGGTGATCTCATTCCTTCTAATAATACATGATATATCCTCTTATCATAAATATATCCCAATTAACTTACCTCGATAATTCAATTATTCTCATGAAGATCATCCTATGAAATCATTATAAAACTCACTTTATTTCACAATACGAAAAATCTACCAATCTATCTAGCTTTCTATCTTCACTTAAATAAGAAATCATATCATCATGACTTAATCATATTCATTTAATCAATATAATTCACCGGTTACACAAAATTTGAACTTCATCTCATAAAAATACTAAACCATATAATATTAATCAAGCTTGTTCAACACAAAAATTCCATACTCCAATAAAATCTTGCCTTAAGATTGATTGAGAACTTCAAGATCAACCAAATCTAAAAGTTGATTATCATACATTGATTGATTATCCAATTTAAATCTCTACATATCAAATCACACGGTCTAATATCAAAATCAAATTGACCCAATTGATAATCTCCTCCTATTATCATAAACTGAATCTTCAAGATTTACCAAAATCTGAAAATTGATCCTCATAAACAGATACAATCAATCATCCAATCTAGACATCCAATAATGCAATCTTCAAAGTCTAAAAATCAGATCTAATTGATTCAAATAGATAATCCAAGTATCAAATCTAATTCACCCAAATCACTATCAAACACCCGGGCAGGTCAATATAGACCTTCCGGCCGGGTTAATGCTCTGATACCAACTCCTGTCACGACCCGGAAATTTAACACATAAAACCACAACTACGCAGCGGAAATCATAACGTCGTGACAGTGGGAGAAATCCATCATTCGGATTTCATAACCCATACAAGCATGTGAAACCAACACACACGATCGAGTCTATAAAATTCCACAAGATTTCCAAAACCTGGAGTCAATAACTTAAAGAAATCAAGCCAACTTCATATAGTCCAACTCCAACCAAGAACTTAAACATTTAACACAACTAACTTCCGAACCAAGTCTGTTCATATGCTCCAACTATAAATCAAATCCACTAGATTGTTTAAGAACACAACAACCTAAGAGTCCAAAACAAGCAACAGCATGAAAAATAAAATATATATCACTCCGATCCCATTTCCGGGAGATGCAGTTCTTCCACGGCCTCGCTTGAGCCTCCAAGCCAATCTCACGATCTTCAAAACTCCTGTGAAAAATATTAACCCACAACGGGGTGAGTCCGGAGACTCAGTAGGATTTACACCCTTCACCCATCAATCGGGTAATTAACATATAAACAAGCGAGTGATATGTAACATATATAATTTGAGATGTAATACAAAAGTATAGAGTGTCTTCTATATTAATCTCACAACCCATAACCAAACATAATTATCTTTAAAGGAAAGGTTATGCCAAAACCAATCAATTCTAGACCAATGCATACAAGACCATAAGACTAAACAAAAATCAACTAAATGACCTTCATACTTAACTTAACATGACCAATCTAACATGAGACATATCTGAAATTTTCTAACTTATCATGCTTTAACATCTAAACATAACATGCAATGAGCATAATTTCATGTTCTTTCTAGACTCATAGTCATATGGCAAGGAATTGGTCGTCTTGCCTTTTCACATCACATATCCGAGATCACTTTCACCAGCTCTAATTTATATAGTAATAACATATACTAAGCTAGCCCAAAGTGCACCTAGGCGGTGGTGACACCAAGGGAAAAACCGCGGTAATCCGGGATGCAATGGGAGGGCCGGATTTATCTAAGATACCCGCTGCCCACGGGCAATTTGACTAGAATAGGCTGGTGAAGCCTCATAACATGTGGTACAAGAAATTCATAATAAATTTTCAGATCATGACACACCTGCATACCATGTACACAAGACATAAATATCTCATGCTAATGTCATTCATGCAAAACAAATTGTCTTTATCATAAACTAGACAAGACTTGCACTAACCGACATGATTAACATATCCTAATCAAAACTCATATCAAACTTGATAACATGAACCTAGCCATATCATGCAAGACATATTACACAATCTGGAACCAAACCAACTAATTTTTACATGATCTATGCACATGCAATAACAAACCAAATCTAGACATGCATAATTACATACACAAGACAATTAATCAAACCCAATTTTGGCATAATCAAAACAAGCTAACTTCTGATGTTAACACTCATAATCTGACCTAAACAGGTTCCAAAAGTGAAATTTGATGACTTTTGATTTTTCCAAAACTCCACATAATTATCTTTCAATTCTAGGTCCATTCTAGCACATAAATATATACATGAATAACAAATGGTCACATCTCATGAAAAATAGTTCTACCCATCCAGAATCATGCCAAAACTGTTCCACAATATTCAAAATATCATTTTCAAAGTTCTGGTTTCAAGTATTTTTGAGAAATTCACTAATCATGGTTCAAAAGTCTAAACTAGTCAAATCTAGGTCCATAAGTTAAAACATGCATATTTTCCAATCAAAATAGGATCAAATACATAGATGAGCTTGAGAAACCTACTTGGAAGCTCCTGTGAATTTTTCGGATTTTTCTGGATTTTCCTGCTAATTTTTCTTGGCCTTTTCTAATATCCGGATTTAATAAATCCGAAAAATCGGAATTTCCTGGACCGGCTGAACCGGGCCGGTTCGACCGGCTGAACCGGGCCGGTTCGGAGGCGCTGGACCACGGCTGGACCGGCGGCTGGACCGGCGGCTGGACCGGCTGGACCGGCGGCTCACGCGCGGTTCGCGGGCGGCGGAGGCGGCGGCGGCTCGCGGCGGCGCTCGCGGCGGCGGAGGTGGCGCTCGCGACGGCGGGGGCAGCCGGCGGCGCTCGGCGGCGACGGCGATGGGTGGGGGAGGGTCTGGTCACGACGGAGACGGCGGGAGGAAGGCGGCGACGGCCAGCGATGGTGGCGACGAGAAGCTCTCCCGCGGCGGTTCCGGCCGGGCACGGGGAAGTCGACGGCGGCGCCGGCTTCGGCCGGCGAGCGACGGCGGGCGGCGCAAGAAGGCTGGACGACGATGCTCTCGCCGGCGAGGGAGGGCGCTGGAGGGAGGAGACGGCGGCGAGGTGAGGGCCGGAGGCGGTGGCGGCAAGGGGAGGTCCGGCGGCGCTCGCTTCCCGGCGGGGGCGGTGGCGGCGGCCGGGTGACGTGGGAGGGCGGTTGGCCGGCGGTGGGTCGCGCGGGAGGGTGGCCGGCGACTCTCACGCGGGCGGCTGGGTGGCGGTGGCGATGCGAGAGGGAGGCGGCTGGATAGTGGACGGTGCAGGCGGGCGGCGGGGCTGATGCCGCGGCGGGCGGCGGCGGCGTCGCTTGGGAGGGCAGCTGGCCAGGTGCGCATGGCGGAGGCAGCCCAAGCGGCGGGTGCGCGGCGACGATAGGAAGAGAGGGAGAGAGATTCAGCCGGGGGGGGCTGCGCAACCGGCGAGGGGGGGGAAGATCGCGACGCATCCGGGGGAGGGTGGCCGGCGTTATCGCGGCGATGACGGCGAGGGGTCCGGGACGGGGAGGGAAGGGGGGGGGGGTTAAAAAAAATTGATTTTTTTTTTTTAAAAGCCAGGTATTACATTGAGGATTTGATTCCTTTGATGTTGGGACATTCATCAATTGTGTCATGTTGTCCTAAAGTAAAAATTTTATTTATTAACATTCATAACTAATATACAATAATTTAGATAAACAAATTAAATAACTTACCATTATTTAATGACTCTGTTTGTTGCCCCAAACAATGGGCATATCAGCATCTTCATGAATTTATGTCAAATGGAACATCTCTAGACGTATAGGAGAACATATTTTTTTACCTATGTAAAAAAATTATAATGTTATAGTACATATTAACTAAACTCAATAATAAATGAACAATAATAAAAATATTTACAAATTATTTTTCTAATTGATGAATATTCATTATTTATTTTCTAATCTCTATTGTCTTTAATTTTTACACTAAGCACCTACAAACAAATTGATAAGATTTTAATAAATAAAAACATCATGTTTTAAAAAAAGATATTGATTTTTATCTTATTATCGTCTGTTGACTATATGTCACACATGAGACGTCACTAATCAACATCACATTATAGAGATATATTCTCATAAGTCTTATCCATTGATCATCCTACAAAATAATGAATGTGAAAGGAAAATCATTAGTTTATAGACAACATATGACCTATTAAAAAACAAAAGATGTCATTACTTATTAAATGCAGATCTCTCAAAAATAAAATATTGTTGCATTATAACCATGTTGATAATTATTACTATTATTATTCTATTAACAATTTTTTAATAAATTGTAATAAGTAAAGAATAATATTTTTATCTTAAGATTCTGGAAGATGTCTTCTTTCTTCTCGAATGAAAGATTGATGTAATTTTATTGTCATAAATTATAGTGCATACAAGCATACCCTAAAAAATGTGGTAAATTCTTAAGCATATGTCCCAATAGCTTACACCCTACCAACTCTATGGGAGAGGGACTTTCCTAAAGGTAGAGTCCTCACCACATAGGATTTAGTAGGACCTCTCCTATATCTGGTAGGTGAAGCTAATTAAAAAAAAAGCATAGAACCCATATGTATATAATGATTTTAAAAGATTCAAGAAAATATATACTGAGACAATAGAAGTTGGGCTACCAATATGGTATGGTGTCAATGAAGAATGCTAAGAATAAACAACTGAAGGTGGTAAAGGCTGGTGAGCATATTGAGATCCACTTGAGTGACCTTATGACCCACTTGACGGATACTGAGATGAACCTAGTTGAGATCCTATTGACTCTTATTATATCTTTTCATCTACCATATTAAACATTCAAGTATTACTAAGTTATTTTACACCCACATTTTCATAAATATAATGAGAGGTGATAGGATGATCTGGATTAGATTTGCCCATCCATGAAAACCATGATAGCCCAGAGGGGGAGAGGAAGGTCAGGATGGCCCAAAGGTGGTGGAGATCTGGCTAATCCAATCTCAATCTAGATTGGCCCAGAGGTGGTGAGGTAGGCCAGGATGGCCCAAAAGATCAATTGATCCGGCTAATCTCATCCCAATCTAGATTGTATTGGAATAGGCCGATCCAAACTTGATTGGCTTATCCAAGAAGATTGGGATGGCCTGGAGGTGTTGAGGAAGGCCAGTATGGCCTGGAGGTACTGGAGATCCTTTTTATTCAATTAACAAGTTTGGTTTAGTTTGAAAGAGCTTAGAAATGAAATAAAACCAGCTTATTTACTTTACCAGTTTGGTATGATTTAAAAGGGCTTAGAAATAAAATTAAATTAGTTTACTGGTTTGATTTAGTTTGAAAGGCCTTAAAAATAAAATTAAACATGTTTATTCGATTTACCGATTTAGTTCGGTTTGAAAGACTTTAGAAATTGCTATCTTGATTTGGTTTTTAAGGCATCAGAAATGAAACCAAACCGATTTATTTATTTTACCAGTTTGGTTTGGTTGGGAAAGCCCAAACTAAAAAACACTACGTACTAAAGCAAAAAAAAAAACATAATCTTACATTCAAACAAATTTAATAGACAAACAAGTTAAATATACACCAAACAAATATGTTTATTCCTACTCTAAAATATATTAAAACAAACATGGTTAAGCAAATAGACACCAAACAAATATGTTTAATCATAGTGTAAAATATATTTAAACAAAATGTTTAAGCAAATAGACACTAAACAAATATGTTTAATTCTAGTCTAAAATACACATAAACAAACATGTTTTGGCAAATAGACACCAAACAATTATTTTAATCATACTCTAAAATACATTTTAACAAACATGTCCAAGCAAATCCTAAATGTTTAAGCAAGTAGACACCAAACAAATATGTTTAATCCTACTCTAAAACACAATCATAAAAGCGTTAACACATTTAGTTGTTTTAAAAATGTTTAAAAGAGGAGATGGTGATCTAGGGTTTATTAACTAAAAGAGGAGATTCAGTACTAGGGCAGCGACGGTGGTGGCATCCAGGGGCGATGGCAGTAGCCTTCTTTGGAGCTATTTTGCTTGTGCATGCACGCACGAGAGAGAGAGAGAGAGAGAGAGAGAGAGAGAGAGAGGAAGTAGGATCGTGCGGGCATTTTAAACAAAACACATTGGCAATGGCTACAAACATCATCACTAATGGTCCTGCCAACGCCAACGACCCATTCAATGGTCAGAATAAGATTAGCCATCGTGTATATATATATATTCTCTGGTGATGTGCTTCTACTCTTTTGATGGCTTATCAACAATTGTCGCTACCTACTTTATTGGAGATGGCTTTTCAAAACTGCCATTGATAAATCATCCCTAATATCATATCTGGCAATGACTTACAGAAGCTGTTGCTAGAGACCTATATAGTTGCAACTACTTCCTTTCAAGTGTCACAACTAATGCCATTGGCGATGGCTCATCGAAGCTATTAATACTCTATCGTGAATGGGCACATTTCTTGTAGTCTCTGTCACACCACAGACATGAGATAGAAGTGCATGTCAACATAAATAAGGAAGTAACCCCATAATTGGATATAGTTGGAAACATGGCAGAGAAAATAATTATAAATATTCTATACAAATAAATTTAATCTACGAACTTGTAAATTTTCTAAATATGTACATCAAATGTTGTAATCAACTCCAGATCATCCTAACTTCATCAACCAAATATGTTTTCTTATCTCGATGTTGTTATATGATTTAAATTATTTGTTTAAAACAACATGGGTGAGTCACGTTAATGTGACCTACTATACATTCTCACTCTCACCTACTAGTTTGCCCAAAATATATATACATGCATAATTAGAAATATTGTTGAAACACACATATACAATAAATGTCACAAAATTCAAAAGATAATTTAGATGAAAACAGAATAGACTGTTCAAATATTATTTTCATCATATAACAAATAAAGTGATCAAATTAAGAACATTTAGATGACCCTACAACATTTTATATATTATCTTTATAATTGTGCTCCTCTTAGATTGTATTCGTATGCAATTAAAAAGAGAAATTCTATATGCAATACATCTTATCTTTCAACTTTCAAAACAAATACTTTAGCAAGAGATTACTATATAGTAGAATATGCATTGTAGCTAATTAACACCATATGCGTCTAGGCAATAATGTACAAATTATTAACCATGGTACCTATGATCGACGGATGTACCCAATTCAGAACATATCTAAAATCTTGTTACCATTATTTTTTATATATACTAGTAAAGTTTAGATTCATATCCATATTTTACATTCATATTCATATTCATTTGTTTCATATCAAACATAATATCACATATTTAAAAACAAATTTTATTTCATAATATTAATTAGATAATTTTATATTCATTTAAAACCAAACTTCTCATATCAGAATCATACTTAGATAATTTCAAACATGCTTAATGACACAACACCCACTAGAGGATTTATAAACTCATAGCAAACAACAAATCAAACAAGTCAAATTTTTATAATAAATAGATAGAACCATATAAGATACAATATTAAGACATACTATCATAAAACTCAACTCAATCATACATAATAAACCATATGTTCACTGATTCAAATTTCAAAATTACCGATCAAAAGATACATGTAATTCAAATTTCATTAAATCTGATTACAACTCACCGGTGAAAGAAATGCCATTCATTTATTAATCTAGAATGAGATAAACAAATACACAAAATCACTAAATCAAAACTTAAAAATTAAATTATTTAGTTATTAATTAGAATAGCATAATCATTAAGTATACACTAATCAAAATAACTAAGTTTTAAATCAATAACTCATTTCTATAGACAAAATCAAGTAAAATAATTTAACACTATTTTTCTGTAAAATAAAATAAAAATAGGATTAAGAATAAAAATAGAAAAATAAGAGGGAGAGATAGACAAAGAGAAAGTTTGCTGAAGGGGGGAGGCTGAAAGAGAAGGGGAGAGTTGGAGAGAGAGATAGAGTAACAGAGAGGGTGGGAGGAAAGTAGAAGAATGGAGGAGGAAAAAGGGATAGAGAAGAACCGAGGGGAAAGATACATAGGAGGGGGGAGATGAAAAGGTGGTTCACATGATAAACTAAATTGGGGTATTTTGAAAAGTATTTTTAGCTACCTTTGCTTCTTGGAGCACTTTATTAACTTGGTCATGACTCGCACAGCTACTATCACCTACTCTATCAATCTCAATGGACATATCTCTGATTTTATTATACCAACTAAGGAAATAAGACAAGGCTTTCCCTCTCACCATAAATTTATATCATTTGTGCTGAAGCACTTTGCCTTTTGAACATGGCTATTTCTAATGGTAGAATTTTGGGTATTTCTATCGGTAGAGGAAATAAAAATGTCTCCTATTTAAAGTATGTTGAGTCATTTGTGGAGTTGCTAAGGAGGAAGAGATCGAGAACCTTTGATCCATTCTTACTATCTATGAGCAATTGTAAGGTCAGAGAACCAAATATAGAAACAACTTCAATAGTAATGCATAGCTAGAACTGGGTTACCGAACTTTGTTAGATCTCAAGTTTTTCATTGGCAGATAAGGGAGACTTATACCTTGGCATTCCTATTGACCATTCAGGAGACAAATATTTATTTTGATAATATGATACATGGCTGTCAGAATAGGCTGGCCAGCTGGAAGCCGAACATGCTCTCCAAGGGGGGGGGGGGTATAACCACCCTTATCAAGTTTACTTTAAATCAGATTCCAATCCACACCATATCTGTCTCAAAACTACTTGAGAAGGTAATTAACAAGCTACAAAACATACAAACACCTTCTAGTGAACATATAAAAACCAATCCTAAAGAATAATCCACTTTTCCAAGTGGACTTCAATCAAGCAACCAAAGGTGGTTGGGGGGCTTGTCATTAGAGACTATAAGACTCTTAATCAAGCTATAATTATAAATCTCACTTGAAGTTTTATTCACACTAGAGATAGACTATGTTCTGATGTTTTGCACGGTAGATACCTTAGAAGTCAAAGTTTTTGGAAGGTTTAACATAAGTGTATAGACAGCCCAGTGTGGAAACTTGTGCCGCAGACTAGAGGGCTTATCCACTAGGGTGTCTTAATTTAGAACATCAAGCTGGCTCCAACATTAATATATGTGAACACTCTAGGATTTCCAACATTAATCAGTATTCTCCAACCCTACTCAGATCAACTATCTAATATCAGATGGAAACTCAAATACTCTCTGGCTCTATCTTTGGATCATCATTTCATCATTTTGTCAAAACTTGGCTTAACTTGATCACACTAAGGACCCTCACCAAGTGATATTGGGAGTCATCAGCATCTCTATGCTCTGGCATATTTGAAAATCAGCCTGTTGCAATTGACTCTTCACCCCCTTCAAATTTTGAACTAGGCAATTAATGAAGTTGATTTCTTCTTGTCCTGAGCATAGAACAACTCTCCTCACATCAGCAGCGGTTGGACGTTGCCCCACCTCCGGATAAGCTAAATATATGTAAACTATGCTACAATGCAAAAATGTCTTCGGGGGCATTGGCTATCATCGTCAGATGTGGCATGTTGCTTAATCCTTTGGAAAATATTAGAGCACCCCCAAAGATAGATAAGCTGCATTGGAGTCGATTTGAGATGACAGAATGTGAGAAATAGTGAGTAGAAGCAGAAGACAGAAATTGGGCAAGATAACCCCTTTGTGGCATTTCACTCGATATATATACTATTGGTACATGATGGCATTTCACTAATAATACATGAGGACTCATGCCCAAATATATGACAATACATTGTATGTGTATACAAAATATTCAACTAGGGTTTATTGTAAAATGATCCCACTTATTACACCCCATCAAATTGAGCAGGGTTCTCACTATCAGTTTGTCTTGAAATTTTTAAAATGCTTCAGTGCTGAGAGGCTTTGTAAATATATCAGCAAGATGATCAAGAATAGATATGTGATACACTTGTATTTGTTTTGTAAGATTTAATTGTTGGATAAAATGAAAATCAACCTCAATGTGCTTGGTACGAGCCTTAAAAACTGAATTAGTGGCCAGATAAATTACAGAAGCATTATCACACCATATTGTTGGGATGGTTGGAAGAGCAAGGTTTAACTCCTTAAGCAATTGAACTAGACAAAGAACTTTAGTTACAACCATTGCAATGGACCACATTTCAACCTTGGTGCTTGACCGAGAAACTACACGTTGCTTCTTTGTAGACGAACTGATCAAATTATTTCTAATATAGATGCCAAAACCAGATGTCAACCTCCGATCATCAAGGCATCCTGCCCATTCAGCATTCATAAAAGCATGCATACTAAAATTAGAGGGTGTAAGATATAAACCATATGAATAGAAGCCTTTAGATACCGAAAAATCCTTTTAACCATCACCATATGAGTAGTTGTTAGAGAAGACATAAACCGTGAAGCTTTATTTATAGAATAAGCATGTTCAAGGCATGTGATAACAAGATATTGAAGAGAGCCAACATGACTTCTATACATGGTTGGATCATCAAGTGGATCTCCATCAACCTGAGAGATCAAGGTCTTAGCTGCCATAAGAGTATGCATAGGTTTTGCATCTAGTATACTTGCTCTTTTGAGAATGTCCAAAATATATTGTTTCTGTCTTAGAAACAATCCAGTGGCAGTTTGAACCACAATAATGCCCAAAAAATGACTCAAAATTTTTAAATCCTTAAGGGAGAACAAATAAGGCTTTAATGAAAGTTTTCAACTATTGAGAGTTGTTCTCAGTAAGAATTCTCAATAAGAATAATATCATCAACGTAAACAAGAAGATACATAAGAACTCCATCTTTAGAATAAATGAATACAGATGGATCACACTTCGAAGCCATGAAGCCAACTTGAACCAGATGACTGTATAGCTAGAAAAACTAGGCTCTCAATACCTATTTTAAACCATAAAGAGCCTTTTGTAGCTTGCAAACATAATGAGGGGTCAAATTATTCACAAAACTAGGTAATTGAGCCATATAGAAGTTCTCTTGTAAATTACCATGAAATAATGTGTTATTAACAACTAACTGTTTGATATCCCATTTATAAGTGATTGTCGCTAACAGAAGTAACTGAATAGTAGTTGGTTTGACAATGAGACTAAAAGTTTTAACATAATTTATGCTATATTCTTGTGTATACCCTTTGGCAACTAAACGAGCCTTATACCTTGCGAAAGAATCATCTAAATTTCTTTTCAATATGTACACTCATTTACAGCCTACAATATTGCCATGTGAAGGAGGAGGAACTAAAACTCAAGTTTCATTTTGTTGTAATGCTGAAAATTCATCAGACATGGCTTTATGTCAAAAGGGATGTATATTTGCAATGCTAAAATAGGTCGGTTCAACTTCAGATGAAGATTCAATTGTCATGGCATACTTGCTATGTAATTATCTAGAATAATCATGTGAAGGAATAGCCAAAATATCTTTTAGTGATTTGTACTTTTGTGAGGGAATGGAAGAAGATGTAGTTAACGGTGTAGAATCAAACTTTTGTGACTGAGTTTTTGAAGACAAAATATCCGAAGATGGCAAAATTGGAGAAGTAAGATGCTGCCCATCAAAAGTAGACACTTGACTATCATTCATAAACTTGGTAATAGCATTGTCCGAAATAAAATCATCAAATTTACTTGTAGACTGAATTGGAGTATGAAAAGACTAGATATTCTACCTCAATAGAACAACCATCATCTTAAATAACACTATATCAGATAATCTAACAAAAGAGAGAGCATAAATGACTATATCTGGGGAACTAGTTTCTGAAGAAATTGATTTTGTTAACACTTCATAAGAAAAAGTTTGTTCATCAAATATCACATTCCTTGCAATGTAAACTTTATCAAGTCTAGGCAAATAACACTTATAACCTTTATGATCCAAACTATAGTAAAAAAAAACACAACATTCTGATTGATAGGTGAACTTATGATTATTGTAAGGTTTGAAATATGGATAACAAGCATGACTAAAAGTGCGAAGAAAATTGTAATCAGGAGATTTTTGAAATAGTTTCTCAAATAGAGAAAGACCATCTAAGACCAATGTAGGCATTTTGTTAATGAGATAAATAGAACACAAGATAGCTTCATCCCAAAATGAGTATGGTAACCCAGCATGATGTAATAAAGCCAAACAGGTTTCCACAATGTGACGATGCTTTCTTTCAACTATACCATTCTGATTATGTGTATAAGGACAAGAAATTCTATGTATAATACCATGATGATCAAAAAATTCAGACAATTTGTGAAATTCACTACCCCAATCACTCTAAAAATATTTAATCTTCTAAGAGAAAATGTTCTCCACTTGATTTTTAAATTTCAGAAAAATAGAATACACTTGACTTTTCATTACAATAGGAAAAATCCAATAGAATATGCTAAAGTGATCTATGAAAGACACATAATATCTTTGTACAGATTTACTAACATAGGGGGAAGGACCCCAAGCATTTGAAGTAGCTAAGTCTAAGGGAATTTTAGACTCATGATCAGACAAGGGAAAATGTTGCCTATGATTCTTAGCCATATCACAATGTGGACAAAAGAATTTATTTGAGGAAAAAGCTGCTCCAATTCTATCAAGTACTTGAGAAACTATCTTAAGAGCTGGATGTCCCAAACGTTGATGCCATGTGTTGATAGATTCAATTGCAAAGGCAATCAATGAAGAAATTCCTCCAATAGACAAGTAGTATAAATCATTAATATCGACACCCTTGCATAAAAGTTGTCAGGTCTTGATATCCTTAACAAAAAAATGTGTAGGAAATAATTAAAAATAAACATTATTGTTTGCAACAAATTATGCAACTGACAAAAGATTTTTGGCTAATGAAGAAACATGCAAGACATTTCAGAGGCAAAATGAGCCAAAACCTATATTTCCCACATGAGATATGCTCAAATTATCACCATTTCCTAATTGAACCTATTCATGACCACCATATGGAATTGGATTTTTTAGTATACCAATATCAGGTGTCATATGATTGTTTGCTCCTGAATCCAAGTACCAATTTACCTTATTTGAGCTACTAGCTATATTGTTACTTGTTGCCATATTAGTTGCATAAGATTGATTCATATTCTAATTGAATGACTAAGAATTGGTATTGTTTAAATCAATTTTGAAATGAGGATCAAATTTTTATCCACTGCAACACTGAATGCCCTCTCTTACAAAGTTGACAAGTATTAGAAAAATTCTAATTGCTATTATAAGTCCTATCAGACTCATTTCCATATGTATTTTAAGTATTATGTTGATACTGACTGTGCCTAGCATTATTGAAACCTCCTCTAAACCAACCACCTCTACCTAAATCCTTTACCTATATTCATGTTATCTCTATAATTTTGGCCTTGTTGCTGTTGTTGATATGCATTAAGATTAGTCTAACCAAAATTAGCAATCAAATCATTAATTAACTAATGATGTTTCTATAGATAGATCTCTTGATTTATTAGTAATCCTTGGATATCATCAACTGTAAGAAGAGCAGCGTCCATCGTAGTTGTCACAGATGTAACAAATAACTCATACTTTGGACCTAACCCATCGACAATGAACAAAAGCATTTCACTATCAGAAACTAGAATAGAGGTCATAGCTAATGCATTAAAAATTGATTTCACCTTTTGTATATACTCATCAAGTTTCATTGATCCCTTTTTCAAGTTATGTAACTAAAGTCTACGTTGAAGAACTCTAGCCTTAGACGAATTAGCATAGGTAGCTACAATTGCTTTTCACATGCTTGCTGAATTACTATGACCAACAATCTGAGGTAGAATTGTTTTAGAAATAGGCACCATAAGAACATACATAACAAGGTTATCACAATGTATCCAGACTTGTGCATTTAGATTAGGCATTTGTATTTTCATTTTTTTTTTGGATTTGAAATCATAATCGGAGGACAAACTGTGCTACCATCAACTATTCGGAGAAGATTAAATGTGCTATGAAATGTAACAAATTGTGCTCTCCATATCACATAATTGTTATTAGTCATTTTAACCGTGATGCAGCTTGAGATATTCGAAGGTGAAGAAGGCAGTAAGGAAGTAGAGAATGGTAAATCATGAGAACTACTATGTACCAGACTATCCATTGACGATGTATTTAATTTATAGAGCGACTTGCTGAACCATCCTCCATGGATCGAGCTCACTCTAAAACCAGGATAGAAAAACTGCACTGGAGTAGATGTGAGACGACAAAATGTGAGAAACAGAGAGTAGAAGCAAAAGAGAGAAATTAATTGGGTGGGATAATCCCTTTGACATTTCACTCAATATATATACTACGGGTACATGATGGTATTTTGAGTAGAATACAGGAGGACACATGTCCAAATATATGACATTACGTTGTATTTGTTTACAGAATATTCAATCAGTGTTCATTGTAAAATGATCCCACCCATTACCCAGAACCCTTGATGAGGCCAAAAATTGGTAGAACCTATCTCAGGAACTGGACCTGAGCTTTGGAGACCTCAACCGTTTGTCATCAACTGTTGGAATTCTATTTTGCTGGGTGATATTCTAATTTCCTTTGTATCTCGCTCTTGTAATGCCACGGCCCATCTAATTTTCTTCTGATCCGTCCGTACTTCTCCACGATGTCGGGGAGGAACTATGCAAGGGAATGGCACGCTAGCTTATATATGGCCAGTTTGGTTAGAGTTTCAAATTTGATACTATATCAATATTGATATTGATAATTTTAGAGGTTGGAGCATCAATATTAAAATTGATACAAGCTAACATTTGTATTACATAATGTGCTTTGTTTTCACTATCAATTTTAAAATTGATACTATTAATCAAACACTTCTTAGTGATTATTAAGATTATCAATTTTAAAATTGAAAGTGATAAGAGGTGTCAAATAGCATTACCAAACAGGGCCTTAATGATATTATCCATGTTCTTCAGAAAAGTTTGGAGTTGGGGGTGGGGGTGGGGGATCCACAAAGGCATGGGCATACACATACATACAACCGGATATCTATACACACAAAAACATGCGCAGACAAAACCGCACCATGTGGGGATGCATGGCCCAGCAAATAAATGAGAGAGAGAGAGAGAGAGAGGCAGCTGCATGCATGCACAGGCTGCTGCTGCTAGTTAATGCCCTGTTTCGTTAGAGTTTCATTTTTGGTACTATATCAATATTGATATTAATATTTTTAAATGTTGGAGTATCAATATCAAAAGTAATACAAGTTGACACTTTTATTACATAATATGCTTTGTTTGTATTACAAATTTTAAAATTGATACAATTAACCAAACACCTCTTAATGATTCCTATCAATATCAATTTTAAAATTGACAGTGATAGAGGTACCTAATAGTGTTACCAAACAGGGCGTAAGCTACTGGTTGTCCCTTGGCCACCATTTGCTTTCATCGGATGAGCCCTTCGCCAGTGCTTTGCCCCGCTGGCTTCGCAGTAGATGGTATTGAGAAATCAAGTTCAAAAGATGCCAAGGGAGGTCGAAACCAATGTCCTTTGGCGGCCAGGATGAAGGGGTTAGGTCATGTATTAACGGGGTGTTTGGTGGTACGATAAATTGAGTTATTATTATAAAGATATGCTTTTCATTCAAACGCTACTTTTGTATAGATCAGATGCCATGAGCTTATTTAATGAAATGTAAGCTTAAGGCTTATAAAAAATTAATAGGACACTTTGGTGATTGGTATATTGTGAGCTGTGCATGTTCTCTGACTTAATTAATTTGTATACCTGTTCGATCATCGATCTGTGCTCGACAAAGCTACACGTATTAATTAATCAACAATCCTTGGCGATCTGATGCGTTTTTAGAGAATGTTCTCGTAATGTCTTCAAAATAGGTATATATATATGTATATATTAATTAAGAGATTAACTCGATCTGAGGTGATTAATTTTCGAAACCAGTTGCACGTACTGGTTGACTGCTTGAGACTAATTAAATTGATTTGTTACGAATAGTAGATATATATATATATATATATATATATATATATATATATATATATACACACACACACCTACCGTGCGTGGATGGAAGCAGGGAGTTAGGTGACAATTAGACGGTAAATTAGTTATATTCGGTAACAGAATTATTCTATTTTGATTCCGATAAAAGTAAAATAATTTGAATTTTAATTCTGATTATTTATAAAATTATTATATTTTGATTTCGATCTGATTTTATTATTAAAATTAGAATTGAATTTAATAATTGAAAAATATATATTAATTATTATTTTTTATTTAAAAATAACTTAATAATTTACATATAATTATTAAAAATTAATATAATATTTTTAAAATTTTATTTTTAAAATTTTATTGATTTATATATCATAATTATAATTTATTTTAATTTATTTTAATTAATTTTATTTATATATACTTAATTCTTTTGTTAAAATTGAATAGTTGATTTCGATAAACTATCAAAATATCTAATTTCGATTCCAATAAATTATAGAATACAAAAAAAAATTCAAACTTAATAGTTTTTATTGAATTCGTATCGGAGTTTCGGAATACAGTTTCCATTTACACCAACAGTGACAGTATAAAAGAGACAAAGGTAGAAGTAAGTCCCGCTAGCTATATATAGCTATTATATATGGGTAATACATGTTGATACAAGAGACGGAGAAATCATTGACTTACAAACAAACAACTTACTTAAACTCGATCAATCATTTTTAGAAGCCCATGTTGGATCTAATCGAAGAGAGTGAGATCCAACGAAGAAGAAGAAGAGAAGATTTTTTCCGCGGCGTCTAGGGGCTCCGATGGAGACCGAACAACCGAACAAACCTTCTCGCGATTGTTCTCCTATTTTTGAGGCGCTTCTGCCTACACCTCCGCTCCAATCACACCCGCCTCAATGTTCTCCCGAAAACACCCTTTCCAGCAATTCTGGTATGACATGGCATTCCCTATTTACTTGGGATGGTGGGCCACGCGCTAACATCTCCCACTTGGCCATCCATACCAAGTGATTTCCGATCATACACTCACTATTCGTGAGAATATAATCATTTCTATATTCTGAGATGTTAAAAATTCTATGTACTCCCACTATCTACGAAATATACTTTTATTCATACGCATTTCCACTATTCATTAGTTGTATATACATTATTATGTACTCCCACTATCCGTGAGATACATATATATTCCCATACCATCTCATTATCCGTGAAAAAATCACAATTGATTCATGTTTCTGAGTCCCATTAAGCCAACATGCTTAATGAAAATTTCTGCCGAGATATCTTTTGTCAAAGGATTGGCAATCATATCACTAGTGGGGATATACTCACATTTATTTTTCCTTTCTACACAATATCACGTATATAATGATATTGTATTTCTATATATTTTCCTCTTGAGCTATTTGCTCCACTGTTAATCAGGCTAATGGCGGCTTGATTGTCACAACAAATCTCAATTGGCCCATTAACCAAATTGAGACCTAAATCAATCAGAAATCGTCTAATCCAGGCGGCATGAGTAGTAGCCATGCTACAGGCAACATACTCAGCTTCCTATGTGTATCTTGCCACACACCCCTATTTCTTGCTACCCCAAGAAACAACAACACCACCAAAGATGAACAAGTGTCCCGAAGTGGACTTTCCGTCACTTTATCTCCTCCAAAATCCACATCATAGTAACCAAGCACTTCAAGTGTTTCCGCTTAGTATACTAACCTGTGGTGTAATGTACCCTTAAGGTACTTCATAATCCTCTTAACAACTTCTCAGTATGTTGGTCTAGGATTACTTTGATATTTGCTCACTAAGCTTATTGCAAATGCTATATTAGGCCTGGTACAAAGTATTGCATACATTAAGCTTCCAACAACTTGATCATAAGGCATGTTAAGCGAGCCTTGACTCTCTTCGGGACATTGCTCCTTGCTTAACTTCTTTCCATCAACCAGAGGTGTATTTGCCGGATTGCAATTATGTATCCCAAATCTTCTAAGTATGGACCGTACATACTTTTCCTGTCTTATAGACAACAATCTAGACTTCCCGTCCCTCTCAATCTGGACACCAAGAACATAAGACGCCTCTCTCATGTCCTTCATCTCAAATTTCTCACTGAGCTCAGTCTTAACATTATTCAATTTTCCTATGTCATTCCCGGCGAGCAATACATCATCCACATACAAGGATAATATAATAACCATGCTCCCACTCTTCATGACATAGACATAGATATCCAACTGATTTGGAACAAAGCCGAGTTGAATAATTACATCATGAAATTTGAGATACCATTGTCTAGATGATTGCTTTAATCCATACAAGCATTTTCTTAATTACATACCATATTCTCCTTTCCTTCCACCTGAAACTCTTCAGGTTGTCGCATTTATATATATATATTTATTTATATATATATCTTCCTCCAACTCTTCGTTGAGGAATGCAGTTTTGACATCTAGCTGGTATAATTCTAAGTCAAGATATGTGACGATTGCTAATAGAATCCTTATAGATGCAAACTTAGCAATAGGAGAATAGGTTTCTTGAAAATCAATACCCGCTTTCTGATTGAACTCTTTGGCAACTAACTGGGCCTTATACTTATCTATAGACCCGTCAGCTCATAGCTTTCTTTTAAATACCCATTTACAGCCAATAGTCTTCCTATTCCTAGGCAAATCACACAATTTCCACACTCCATTAATTTTCATAGAGCTCATTTCTTCTTTCATTGCATCTAGCCATAATTCTAATTCGTGCGATTTCATGGCATCGATGTAATTTACTGGATCTGTGTGATTTTCCTCATCAATATCTACTGTTAGACATGAAGGCTCATATGAGTATAAATAGAAATCATCCATCCATGCAGGTGGAGTTCTAGTTCTCCTGTTGCCAATTGCAGGTATATCAGACTAGGGGTGGGCACAAAACGGTTCAAACCGAGAAACCAAACCGAACCAGCCCATTTGGTTCGACTTGGTTCGGTTTGGACACCCTTTCGGTTTGGTTCGGTTTGGAAATTCTCCAAAGTGATTTAAATCAAACCAAACCGTTTAAATTGATTTAATCAAAAAATATAAAAAACTATTATAATATTAATAAAAATGATATTTTTATAAATTTTATAATAACATAATATTTATTTTCATTATTTTTAACTTAAAAATAGTATATATATGTAAAAAATAATTAATTTAAATATTTTTATTTAATTTTGGTTTAAACCAAACCAAACTGAACCAAATCGAATTGATTCGATTTGGTTTGGTTCGGTTTGGAAAAAAATGGTCCAAACCGGACCAAACCGAACCGTGCCCACCCTATATCAGACGGTCTTTCTATCATAGGATTATGTTGATGCTCAACTATTTCTTGTTGAGATTGTTCTGCTATTCTAAGTTCTTCTTCTATTGGTGGATCATTTCTAGAGTCTTCATTGTAATAATCATTATCTATCACAATTAGAGGTTCCTTCTCAATTCCATGAGGTTCCTCTTCTTTTAGATTTTCTAGGAATGTAACATCCCTATATTCAATAATCCCCTTTTCCTTATGAAAGAACCTATAGTCATTCGATTTCTCATAATATCTTATGAACTTACATTTCAATGTTCTTGGTTCCAACTTATTTCTAAGTTGTTCCAGAATGAGAACATGGGCTACTGACCCCCATTTCCTAAGATGACTCAGATTTGATTTCCTCCAATTCCATAATTCATAAGGTGTGGATTCGATAGACTTGGTGGGTATTCTATTAAGTATATAACTTGTTATGAGCAATGCTTCTTCCCAAAACTTCTTAGGAAGACCAGAATGAGATAACATACATCTAACCACATTCATTAAGGTTCTATTTTTTCTTTCAGCCACACCATTCTGTTGTGGCGTATACGACATTGTTACATGCCGTTTTATTCCATGCTCTTGGCAATATGACTCATACTCCTTTGAGTTATATTCTCCACTTTTATCAGTTCTTAACACCTTAATATCTCTACCGAATTGCCTTTCCACTTCTACTCTATATCTTTTAAAATAGCTGAGTGCCTCAGACTTAGCAGAAATAAGATACACATAGGCATACATGTAATAATCATCTATAAATGTAATGAAATATTCATTGTTATCATATGATTTTACACTTAGAGGTCCACAATTATCTGAGTGAATCAACTCTAACAATTCCTGTGATCTATGTCCTACTTTGAACAGTTTCTTAGTCATCTTTCCGACTAAGCAATGTTCATAAGGTGACAAATCTATCTTTGACGTGGTTAAATTATCTAAAAGGATAATAGGGTGTTTGGTAGCTTTTTTAATTTTAAGTCAATCTCGTTTTTAAAATCAAGACTACTTGACTTCTTATTTTTAATTTTAAAATCAAAAGAGCCTAATCATTTTTGTTTGGCAAAACTGTCACAATTTTTAAAATTTATAAAGTATTGTTTGGTTATGATTTTAAAATCAAAATTACTCTACGATAGACTGCATGTAATACAATGTAGTATGTCACAATATACATATTTATTTAATGTCAACTAATAAAAAATGTCAACTAAAATCTATGACACACATCGCATGGCCCTCCTCCCGACGACGGCTCGGCGGGGGAGGGGGGGGGGGAACACCACATTAAATAGTGTATACCCAAATAGTTACAAACTGAAACAAAAAAGTTGAGATAAAATGGGCATATATCTAGAGAATAGTAAAAATATCGATAACAGATAAATCCAATACAGAAAAGTACCTAAAAATATCCACAAACATATGTATGAAAAATACTGTCATTGCCAAACGAAGAATAGTAAAAGGATTCATAAACAATGATAAAGTAACTATTGAAAAAAAATTTCGAAATGATTTGTAATGAAACATGATTAAGTCCAAACACAGGTATCAAGAATTCTTTATAAAAAAGATAAAATCTACACCCAAAGCAACGAAAACCATCAAAAGAGAACGATCAAGAGAAAACATCATAGTCCTGCAAATGATGTTGTAACGAGCATCAAGCAAAACAATGAAATAACCCATTAACTTATAGAAAAAAAACATAAAAGGTCTCTCCAACCTAGTTGAATTTAAGCAAACTTCATTCTTCAACATGTTAAAAAATGTACCTTTACGAAATTTGCAAGGAGTGTTAGAGAAGGACTGCTAGGTGAAGGGGTTCACATAGCGGCCAACATCAAAGGAGTAGAGAAAGGTCGGGGAAGATGGAGCATGGGGTTCGTAGAGAGGACTCGAGAAGGAGCACCATGCACCATAGGAGGAGTAAAGAGAGGTCAATTAAGGCGGCGGGGGTTCGCTGAGAGCACTGGAGAAAGAGTACCTAGCAGTGGAGTAGGAATGGAGAGATGTTAACCAACCCAAAACATCAAAGGAGTAGAGAAAGGTCAGGGAAGATGGAGCATGGAGGTTCGTACAGAGGACCTGAGAAAGAGCACCATGCATCATAGGAAGAGTAAAGAGAGGTCAATTAAGACTGAGCACGAGGGTTTGAAGAGAGCACCGGAGAAAGAGCACCCAACACTAAGGCGTCGTTTGGTATCGGGATAAAATGGATGGGGATAGGGATAAACCAATCCGTGTGATTGACCCTATCCCCATTATGTTTGGCTTGACTTAGGATAGGTTTAGGGATAATCATATCCCATGTTTGGTATGTTAACAATAAATTCGAGGATAACTTTAAATTTTTATATTTTTATCTTTATTTTTTATATTATCTTATTCTATTATGCATAACATATTTATAAATATTTTAACTCATTTACACATTTATATAATAAATTTAAAATATTATTTAAATATATAAATAAAAATAAGTTTAAACGCGGACGAAGCTCAGCCCGCCCTCTCTCTCCAGACGAGAACCGGCGGACGGAGACGGACGGTGCTCTCCGCGGAGCCGCTCCCCGCCCCTCCTTCCCGGCTAGAGGTGAGCGTAAAACGGTTCAAGCAGAAATCAAACCAAAAACAGCTCATTCGGTTCGGTTCGGTATGGGACCTCTTTTGATTTGAAAAATCTCTAAAGCCGATTTAAGTCAAATCAAATCATTTAAGCCCGGACTTAATCAAAAAA
The DNA here is from genome assembly GCA_036172225.1 of Cryptocoryne crispatula var. balansae. Classification (NCBI taxonomy): domain Eukaryota; kingdom Viridiplantae; phylum Streptophyta; class Magnoliopsida; order Alismatales; family Araceae; genus Cryptocoryne; species Cryptocoryne crispatula. The sequence goes on from CM069919.1 coordinate 14,019,657, forward strand.
ATATAAAAAAATTATTATAATATTAATAAAAAATTTATTCCCCACGGACACGACCGACGGACGGTGCTCGCCGCTCCCCCTCCCGGCGGACGGAGCCCCCCCCTCACGGCCCGGACAATGCCCACCCCGGCGGATGCCCGCGGCTCCCCGCCGCCCCCCCTCGCCGCGGCGAGCTCCCCCGCCGTCCCCCCTCCCCACACCGCCGTGACGGAGCTCCCCCCGCCGCCCCCCTCCGCCGCGACGACCTCCCCCGGCCCCGCCCCCGCCGCGACGGAGGTCCCCCCGGCTGCGACGACCTCCCCGGCCCCGCCCGCCGCGCGGCGGAGCCCCCGCCCGCGCGGATTTCCCCCCGCGGCGCCCCCCTTCACCCCCCCCCTCCCCGGAGCTCCCCCGCGGCGACCCCCCCCCCCCCGCGGCGCTCCCTCCGCCGGCCCTCCCCTCGCGGTGCTCCCCCCGCCGGCGGCCCTCCCCCCGCGGCGGCGTCCCCGCCGGCAAAGCCGCCCCCCACGCCGCGGCGGCCGGCGCCCCCCCCCGCTCCCTCCGCCGGTGGCCAGCGGCCCTCCCCTCCGCGGGTCTCCCCCCCACCGGCGGCCCTCCCCGCGCGGCCGGCGGGCCCCCTCCGCGGTGCCCCCGGCAACGAAGCCCCCCCCCCGCTCCCTCCGCCGGTGGCCGGCGACCCTCCCTCCCCCGCCAATGAAGCCCCCCCCCCCCCCGCTCCCTCCGCCGGCGGCCGGCGGCCCCTCCCCCCGCGGTGCTCGTCTTCGCTAGCGAAGCCCCACCCCCCCCCCCCGCGCACGTCTCGCCTCCCACGTCTTTCCTCCGCATCTATCTCAAAAATAAAACAACTCCGGACTTGTTTTTATTTTAGAAGAGATTATGTACATAACATATCTCACTTTTAAAAATGAGACACTAGTTAAAAGTTACAACCAAACACCTTATCTCTTTTATTTTTAAAATTTAGATCAAAGAGAAGAGAAAAAACGCAACCAAACACCCTATAAATAATTTGGTGAATATTTTTGTCTCGGAATTACAACATGATAGATAAAGTGAAGGTAATATGTCATTACAAGACTTCATTAACGTTGAAAGAAAATTTTGTATAATACATCACTAAAACCTATAATATGGTACAGAAAGGAACGTTGGACAACAAAGGAAAAAAAACATTTTCAAACTAAAATTTGGCTGAAATGGGAATGTTAAGATGAATACATGGGCATATTTTGACAGCACAGAAAATAAACATATTAGAAAAAGTAAGAGCAATAGCAATTGTGGACAAACAGAAAACAAGGAAGATTGAACTGGTGAGAACGTATTAAATGTAGAGCAAAGAAAACTCTAATCACAAATATTAAAATTAGTAAAATAGTAAAAGGAGATACGATAATCCTAAACCAACTTGGAGGATAACAATTACATGATTTATTTTCTTAAAAAAAGATAATTTCAAACCAACAGAAAAGAAAATCCATACGGCGAGACGCATATAATTTAATATTAAAACTAACGTTAAACTTAACCGAGTTGTTTGTAAAAAGTAAATAAGAGATGTCACGCGGCTGTCCTACAAGTCTGTTGCTTGTTTATGTTCACTCATAATATTGAAATCTAGCAGATCCTTCGTTCTGGTTTGATGCGGCATGGCAAATCATCAGGTAGCTGCTGCACATGCAGACAGGCAGATGAACCAAACCCCAAAAATCTAGAGAAGCATCACTCGAGTAACGTCGGTGACATTATTTAACGAAGTTTAAAAGATGATGCATGTAGTTTTCATTCTCCTTTAAACACACGTGATTATAAAAAGCATATGCAACGCCCTGTCGATTTGATTGATTTGAAACAAAGATCTATGACCAGCACATATGCCAGGCTTGTGGCATTTAATACATCTCACAAAAAATAGGTTGCACATAATTAGGCAACAGACACCCAGATCAGTTTCCGAAGATCTCCAGACTATATTCGACTACATGGAAGAACGGGAGCAGATCCACCATTGTCCATTTCAATCAAAATAATGTACTATGTTCGCCGACAATGATAACGACGATGTACAACAGGAATAATCACGAAAGAATTCATTTCATCCCCCCAAATAAAATAAAATAAAATAAAGAAATCAACTTCACAGGCAACGTTCAGGAATTTGACAATTCACCGAATAGAAGGTACACATTAGCTAGATGAAAAAAAGAAACATTCTTAACGGAACTTATTACAAGGCTGTGAGGATCCATCCTCCGTTCTTAAAAACAATTTCAGGGAAGAATAGAGGTATACCAAAGCGTCATGGCCTTTTCTTCTATCGCTAATAAAAATGAAGCCAATAAGGGGTTAGTAAAAAGAAACCCCTTGGGAGGGAAAAGAAATAAAAGAGTAACGGGCCTTGTGGCTGTATTGTCAGCTCCGCAGTTGGTTTCATGCACCAGCAGACCCGCTGATCAGCGACTCCAGAGGACTTGCAGCAGGTATATATCTGTCTAACTCTACATCTCTTCGGGCTTGGCACACAGGCGCTCTGTCAAGCAAAAGTTTAACATAATCGGGCCATTCAACCATGCTTCATGACAAGAATGTCAAAAGAGAGTCGGATTTTTTAATCCAAGAAAAAAATTTTAGGTCTAGTGATAAACTTTTGATACGAACGTCATTAGGTTCTACCAAAGGCAAATTTCCAAAGACCTTATGAAAAACTTAAAAAACTTTATAAATAACTATTACGTGCAATAACAAAATTTTGAAAATAAATGCAAAACAATGTCCTTTGTCGCTGTCAAGTATTGTATAAATCATTAGTACTCTCTCCAACTCCATTCAAATACAATTTAACTTGTACTTTGTCAGTCCCATATCTAGATAAAGAAGAATTGTGCTAGGTGACAAGCCTAAAAATACTGTCAAATCTTATGATATGGATTCAAATGGAAAAAAAATAAGGTGGAAGGTAAGACTGCAAACAGTATCCAATATTGATATTCCGATAATATGACTTGATTTCGATTATCTTATCGCTAAATGGAAATTTGATAAAATAACCAATAGATTATCGGAATTGGAATGTGAATCACCTAAACCTGATTCCGTTAAGTACCAATTCTGATAAGTCTTTAAGAGGGTAAATATGAACTGTTGGATCAAAAGGTAACGTGAAAGAAAACCCTAGTCCTTTTGGTGGGCGAGTTCAGAGACTCACAAGAACACCTCCTCCCCTCTTGTATCCCAGATTCCCAGCCATTGGCATTGGGCATTGGCGGCCAGCCCCACCCATCATTGTCGCAACACCTCTTTCCATCAACGATAGCTAGTAAGAAGCAGTTGGTCGCTGTTCCTCTGATGAGCGGTGGTGGGGTCCAAAGAGGGGAGTGGCACAGCCCTTGAGCTGCCGGTGGTGGTGACTGGCAACATAGCCGCCAGCTTCCAAGGTTGCTCTTGCTGCCAAAAGGGTGGTGAAGTTATTTTGATACTCTATTGAATGATATATTTCTATAAATATATAAGATAGGATATAACAAAACATAATATAAAATATACTAAGATGGTTAGATTTATTTGAAGTAAAGGGGGCATTGAAGAGAATAAAAAAGAAGAAAGTATGTGAGCCCAAATCAAACCCGTATTGAAGTATGGAAATAATTAAAAGATTCAGAAAAAATGGCTATCTCAACCTTTTGATAAAATCTAAATATCTAGGAAAATATTGAATGAATAGAAAAAGAACATCACCATATATGTTTTTAATAAAAAATAAGACAAAAAAAATTACTCAAATTATTGAGGGATTAAGCTCATAAGTCATACTATGAATTTGTGAAAAAGACTTGAGCACCGCCTATGGGATATTACAGTTACTCTGGTCAACCAATTTGAAATTATACCTAGTTAGTTTATAATATAAGTTATTTTTCTTAATAAAAACTTGATGGAGAAATATTATGATATGAAGAAAGATTTAAGTGTGTTATTAGCTTTGTAAAGATTACTGTAATAGATATTGAAGTAAAAGATGGTACCTATTAAATAAATACAAATGATAAAAGATATGTATAATAGAATAGAACATCACTAGTGTTTGCACCAACTTGAGGCGGATCAAGACATTTTTCCTATTTTAATTGGCTTGCATCAAAGATCTACAATAAGTCCTTATATTTTTTGAATTAGTTATGGATGAACAAAAAAGAACTAACAGAACTATATAATATGGTGCGTGATTTTTGCACACGATATTTTATTGATAGATGTGACCTGACACAGAGTTGATAAAAAGTTAGAGCTTAGGAGAAATGTATTAAAGTCTAAAGAGTTCGATAAGCATAACTAAGATAATATATGCATTGTAAATTTAATGAAAGTTGAACCGAAAAATATATGGTAGTTAGTATGAATAGAGTAATATTATATTAAAATACTCAATTTAAACATGTTGGTTCAATTATCCAAAAAGATAAAGAATGTCAACTATTTAATTAAAACAAAATGAATGAAGATAAGATTGGCTAAAAAGATTTTATGCAATCATAAAATTATACTTAAGTTAAAAGTAAAATTTTATCATACAAATATAAGACTTGAGATGTTGTATGGTATTGAATGTTGGATAATAAATAAAAAAGCATACTTTTAAAATAAGTGTGGCCGAAATGAGAATGTTAAGATCAATATGTGATCATCATAAATTACATATAATACATAACGAATAAATTAGAGATAATATGAGTAGTGGCAATTGTAGACAATAAGAGTGATATAGATGATTTGGGCATAACACGTAGGCCTAAGAAAGCTGCAGCTTGAAAAGTGGAAAATATTGAGTAAAAATACAAAAGGATGAGGTAGACCCAAGTTAACTTAAAGAAGGATAAATCAAAATGATTTAGGTGACTTAAATATATTTGAAGAAAACTTGAAATTGACACATGTGGAGAAAGAGAATCCATATGGCTGACTCCAAATAAATTGAGGTTAAGGCTAAAGTTACGTTGGCTTTAGTACTCCACTATTTCAGCGACACCATGCTTTACGAAGGTAAAAAAAGTAGATTTTAAAGCTTACGCCAATAAGGAAACATAAGATCCAATTTAAGTATTGACCTACATGACATGTCTTCTTCTGTTTATCTTCTTGCAACTTGAATTTACACTTTTATGGGCGCTGAGAACAATGCTAATGTTAATGAAAGGTAGAACACCAAGGAGAACTTACAGTTAGTGTTAGAATAACATTATATTTCAACAAATTGATATTTCCAAGTCTCTTAATTGAAATGAAACAAAAGAACTGAAAATAGCTATAAGAGTGCATGACTTCCACGTAATAGATTATATGCATATTCAATTATCAGATACCTCTAAATGAACCGTACAAATCAACTTTATTCACCTACTGTGAATTTTGAGGTTTCAAATGATTCAAGTTAGTGAAATCAAAAGCCAAAGAGAGGTATAGGAGTCTATAAGTAATAATAATGTAGAACTGCTTCATTTGTCTGGGCCAAGTACGAAACATAATTGATAGAAAATAAAAAGGACTGCAGTTTACCTATCTATACCTCAACTTCAGCAGCTGTGAAATGATCCGACTCAAGGACCTGCAACTGTTTACTTACTTTGGGACAAGCCAGCATACTATGACTACTGATGTAACCTCAAATTTATCAAAACAAAATACCTATCTTTCCTTTTTGGAAAAGAATTTGATTTTTTTGGCTTTAACAACTATGAAAATATGTGATATTCAATAGGAACAAGGTAGGTGGGGTCGGGAATCAGGACCGGGTCAGTTGAGCCCAAAACCGACCCGGGTCGGCCGGGGTCGAGACCCGGGTCAGGTCAGGGTCGCGAAAAAAATAATAATAAAAAAATAATTTTAAAATATTTACGGGGTCAGGACCGGGTCGGTCGGCCCAAAAACCGACCGGGTCAGGTCCAGGTCGTCACTCGGGTCACGACCCCGCATTCCATGCATAGGAGCAAGGAAGGCTGGGTCGCGGGTCGCGACCGGATCACGAGACCCCCAGGCCGACCCAGTTGCGACCCCATTTTTTTATTTTTTTTGAAAAATTTAAAAAAATAAAAATATATGAAAAAATACAAAAATACAAAAAATCGGAAAAAAATAAATGACATGATTTAAACAAATAATACATCAACTTTATTCCAATGTGTCGTGTTCTACATTTTGTAGGTAGACTCTCCCCATGTCATTTGGGTTGAGTACATAACTTGATACATGTACATATGACGCTTATATTCGTCAGTCCCTCCGAAAACTATCCTAAGACTTGATCCAAATGAGTCACCATAACTATAGGTCGATTGGATCGAAGTATCTGATGACTCCACATAATTCATTCCACAATACTCTTGATCGTATGTAGCGAATCAAGAGCCTTGGGAAGAATCATATGCATAATTGGAGGCATCGTGGTATTCTGCTCCAACTCCATGATTACGATGACCTCTTCTACCTTGCGGCCTTCTACAAAGATCGGCGTCTTGGGTCGCATGAGTATATTGCTCCTTGCCGGTAAAACATAACGACGTTGTAGGAGATATGAGGATCTGGGATCCCTTATACTTGTAAAATGTTCGCGCTCCCGTATCTAACACCATCATCACTGCTACTCTTTGACAACGAATCCTCGGACGTCTAGTACTGCACTCGAATGTTCGGCTCTAGCGTATCTTCTCGATTGTCTTCGACCATATCAATATCTGCATTATCAAAAGGATCATTCATAACTTGTTTACCTTTTCTCCTACTTTGCGTACCTTGACTAGTTCCTTCTCCGAGCACTTCTTCAGCCCATTGTCGGTCTTCTGGGTTGAACTCTGATTCTCCCAACCCTTCTCAGTCGTTGACCCAAATTTCTAAGGAGTTCTTCTCGTAGAATATTTGATCCAAATCGATGTCCTCTTCAATTTACGGCTCCTCGACCGAACATCCTGCCGCATGTGATATCCAACTCTTTTGTTCCATCTGGTTCTACTTCATTCTCTCTAAATTCCTCAACTTTAACCTCATGTTGTAGTGACAATACACGAGATCTTCAAGTCTCCTTGATGTCAACCTATTTTTTTGTTTCGTGTGAATCAAGCTAAATGTAGACCAATTCCTCTCGCAACCCAAAGCCGAAGTGATTTGACTTAGGACCCTGATGGCTACGTCCGCCAAGTCCTCGTACCCTGGTACTTTACCATGGTCTATCCACCAATCAGCTGCATAAATTGAATGCCTTACATTATTATCTAAGTAAACTTTGATTAATTAAGTGATGAAAAACAATGCTACATACTCGGGCTTAGTAGCATCACAGCTCGTTCAACTCTGCTCGTTTCAAAGTGAAAACTCTGCATTCTGTAATCGTACAACTTGTTGCAGGCGATAATAGCCCGGTCGTCATCACCAAGCAACCGTCGGATGACGCTCTTCACGTCATCTAATAGTTCGTTCGTTGCCTTGAACTGTGGACTATAGCAATACCTTGGGTTGAAAAAGTAACATATGAACCAAATAGCATTAGTAAACAACTTATACATATCTGACATTAAAAAAAAGATTAGTAAATATTTAAGAAAATATATCTGCTGCATGTATGGGTTGATGTAACGTATGTTCCTGGCGATCTATGATATCCCACCACTTGACGAAGTCGGACACGGTCTTGGAGATTTCTTCCTTCGCTCTCTCAACCACATCGTATAAATATCCCATGTCTGCTTTCCTATCTCCGTCAACTATCCTTAGTACCTTCACTATTGGTTGGATGATGTCTAATGTCTTCTTTACAACTTTCCAAAAATCTCCACTCTCTATTGTCTCCTTTACTTTTCTCTCCTTTCTTTTATCCGATGGGTTACATCTAGCTATCCAACTACCCCAACATGGTGAAATGACCATCTGAGTTAGAGCTCTCCTTTGACTCAACAAACTTTCTAACGAAATATAATGGGAGGTGAACTGAGCTGCACCGGGCCGTAACAACTCTCACCACTTGGTGTGTTCCCTCATAAGTGCAAGGACAAAGTTGTTGTTGTAAATAAATAAAAAAATAAATTGCACTAACTTAACTACCCTGTCTATTTGAGGATTCTTGCATATATCCTCCAACATCAAGTCTAAGGAGTGGGCGGAACAAGGTGTCCAATACAACTTTGGTCTTTTGACCATAAGCATCTGTCCGGCCGCTTTGTATGCGGCCGCATTGCCTGTTACTACTTGAACTATTCGGCTCTTTCATATTTCTTCTATTACTCTATCTATCAAATGATAAAGATACTCCTCATTCTTTACCTATCCTGATACGTCGACCGACTTCCAAAAGACCGTGCCGGCTTGACTGTACACTAGGAAGTTGATCATTGTCTTCCTAGTTACACCTGTTAAGTATAAGATATTAACTAAGTTATACCAAAAAGAATGTTTATACATTTAATATAAATGAGTAAAAAAAAATTTACTTACCGGTCCATCCGTCGGTCATTAATGTGCAACCTCGTTCCTCTCATATTCGTTCAAATGATACCACATACATCTTTGTTTCTTGCACCTCCATAGGAAGATATATATTATATATCTCCTTTGGGTTTGGACCAGGCACTCCCCTCCCAACGTTTGCGATCGTGTCGATCATGTTCTCGTAGTATAGTCCCCTCGCGGCATTTGCCGGAATGTTGTGGTGAAAGAACCACCTTGACGTTGCCCGGCCAATCTTCTCCTTACATAATTTTAGGTTCTTCATCGCCGTCGTGATTGTCGTTTGACGTTGTCGTGGTCTGGTGATTACGGGATCCACGGGACCTACTGCCGGGTCATTGTCTTGGGTGAGATCATGAACCTCATCTTGCGGTTGGTTGTTGAATCCTTTTCCACTTCCTCGACCACTCCCACTTCCAGACCCTTGACTCATCATTCGGCCAGTGCGTCTATGTAACTCTTCGTCGGCGAATGATCTTCGACTTGCTTCCATTCCCCGTAAGTGGTTATCTATTTAAGAAATATTCAACTACTTAATTATCTTTTAAAATAGAAGAATGAACTACGTTTATGAGTAAAACAAACATACCCTCGTACTCTTCATCTCCAAAAATATCCGGCCTCTCTTGTCTGGTCCCGTAAATGTGTACAGAACGTCTCCCCGGTTGTAGCAATTCTTCTCGGACGGTCTCCTTATGCCGTTTGCTAGTTCCCTTCGTTTGCTCCATCGCTTGTAGGTGCCTACGAAATTGAGCTCTGACCTCCGGCGGAGTCCGTATGCAAGGAAGAACGTTTCCCTTCATGCCTTTAAGATGAAACTTTAAATGATAAATACTACCGAATATTACTTTGTCACAATATTTACATTGCACTTTTCTCTCCGCCATGGAGATCAAGTTGCAATGTAACCAAGCCGGATCACTCCGGGTCGCGCCGACAGTTTGGGTTGTTTGGCTTGGAGAAGACATTTTTTTTACTAAATAATTACTTAAGTAGGGAATTAACTATTTAAAAAAGCCAATGACGTTAATAAGTGACTACTAATCTAAGTAAACTTTTAATTATGTAAAATAAATGACTAACTAATTATGTAACTAAATAAGTAATTAACTATACCTTATAACTAATTATGTACTTAAGTAACTACTAAACTAAATATCTAACTAATCTTCTAGCTAACTAACTATGTAAGTAAGTAAGTATTAAAAAGAAGAAACTACTTAACTAACTAATCAATGAAATAAATATTAAATAAATATATTAAATGAACTAATAAAGTACTTAATGAAATAATTAAATAAATGAAAAACAAAATGAGAGCAATGAGAGCAAAATGAGAGCTTGAGAGTGAGAGTGAGAGTGAGGGGTGGGAGTAAGGGGAGCTCCTTGGGGGCTTTAAATAGCCCCCAAGGGGCTGAATGGGGGTGGGGTTGGAGCCCGCATATGGGTTGGGTTGCGCGACCCGGTCGCCGGGTCGTGCGACTCGCACGACCCCCGCGACCCGGCCGGGTCGCGACCGAACTGGTCGGGCCCAATTCCGACCGGGTCGGGGCCGGGTCGCAACCCGGCAAACCATGCATAGGAGTATTAACTAATTCATGATACATAAAGTATGTATGAAGGTTTTTGGATTCTTTGAATTTATTTTATTTTGATCTCTCTTCATTGGACTAGCGAAGTTCCGATGTTAATTACATCGAACAAACATTTGAACACACTTGATTATCCACTATAGCAATCCTTGAATAGAAGACATACGTCCACAAAAGTAATATGGGGCACAACAGCCTCATGAGCGTGTTTGGGATGAAAACTTAGCAATATCTTTGTCTGTTTGGTTTGGCTTGACTTGGGATTGAGACTTGCTGTCTTTTTTTCTTCAAGATTGCTTTGGATTTAATCTAAGTTGATTAAAAGTTCATTAAGCAATTTGGTTTTGTTTCGGAATTTATTTTTTATCAAGACTTAATGTCTTCTTAGTTGGAAGATTTATTTTGGATTTGATTGATTTTGATGAATTGGCTCGGTGCCTTTTTTTCAATTTGAGATATTTTTCCATCTGTCTAACTTCTTGCCTTTCAGATTCGAAATGTTTTGGAACATTTCAAATTGAGTTTGAGATTTCATGAATTATCATAATTGGCTTTTTTATGTTTAGAATTTGTTATCCTTGATTGTTGTTTTGACTTTCTGTCATTTAGATTAAGATTTCATTATCTTTTGAGGATTTAAATCTCATGACTTTTGAGTTGATTGTTTTGGATTTGAAGACTCTGTCTTCAAATTTTCAAATTCAAAATTTTGTTTCTTTTAGATTTGAGATTATACACTTATAGTCTTTAAGATTTAGATATTTTTTAAATCATCAATTTTCAGATTTGAAATTTGAAGTTTTGGGTTTGGAATTCTTTTGAACTTGGGTCTTCTTAACCCAGTTTTGAAATTTGAGGATCCTGACGTCAGCTTCAAATCTGAACATTTTTCAATTTGAGATTACAAACTGCAAATTTCATATTTGAAGAATTAGAATTCGGTTTCAGATTTCTTGGCATTTTTTGTTTCCAATTTTTAGATTTGGGATTTAGGTTTTAAGTGAAGTTTCAGCTTAAAAGTTAATTGGGATATTTGATTTTTGAAATTACATATTTAAATTTTGGGAAGTTTGAGTTTTCAGATTTTGAGATCTTTTGACTTGCCAATTTGCAAGTTTAGATTCCTGATTTTTTTTTGTTTCAAGTTTCAAATCTAACAGCTTGGATGGCATTCCCCATTTTTTTATATCTTGAATGTTCAAACATTCTAGTTTTGCCGAGATTGACAGGTTTACTGTATTTTGGGCAGGTTTAGATTTCATCAATTTTCAGATCTACATAACTCCAATTTCTGGTTTTTTGTTTGAATCTTCCGACTCTCAGATTGACTGACTTGAAGAATTGTTGGCATCTTCAGGTTGACAGACCTGTACATTTGCAGAATTCCCAGACTTTTGGGTCATTAGAGATCTCCAGCTTCTTACTTTCTAATTTCCAGATTTTCAGATTTCTTGTTCATTTAGAGTTTACAGATTCACTGAACTTCCAGATTTTGGAGTTTCAGATCTGAAGATGAATAAATTTTCTGAATTTTTTTATTATCTGATGGCCAATTTGATGATTTAATTCCTTTAGTTCAGTTTGCAACCTTTCAAGTTGATAGGGCTGTTAGGACTTCCTATGACATCATAAACGATAGCGAACATGAAAGTTCTCATTAATCGACATGACTTATAAATACATATATAGAGAGAGAAGGCATGCAAGCCATAGTTTCCATCTGTTGATAGAATCTCATTAGCCTTTAATAGCTATTAAAGGATTCACCCATGAAATTAACCTCGAAGTTACACAAGGGCATGTTGACATGAGAAAAGTCATGCTCGGCATTTCCCTTATCCTCGGAGTTATAAAAATATGATGTGAAAATATCAAGCAAGCTTTGCAATTCCCTTATCCTCAGGGTTATAAAAATATGATGTGAAAATGTCATGCTTGACGCATGTTCCATGTGATTTGTGAGAAAGCATGAATAAGTCATAATTCTCATTTGATGACTCGATAAAATTCCCTTGACCCTCAATGAGAATGGGATATCTTTCCCCATATTCTCGCTTAATCTTAAGGTCTGCTTGGCATGGTGACATGCATCCTTACCTCCCTTAGTAGATGGAGTGCCATATTCCCTACTTAAGAGGGGGGATTGGTGTATCATGGGGTGTGCCCATGTACCCATCCAGGATCAGTACACCGTGGGAAGTGTGTCCATGTTCCTGTCCGAGCAAACACCATGGGGCGTACCCACGTGTCTGCCAAAATTTTGAGATTAATTTGATTATTTCAATGTGTTTATTTTTTATTTTTGTCCAATAGCCTTGCTGGCCAGTTCAATCCTGGGCATTGGTGGCCTGTTCGGTCCTTAATGGGCCCAGAGGGCTTGCTGCCATCCTGCTGTCATCAGTTGTAGGCCTAATGGGCTTGCTGCCATCCTGCTGTCATCAGTTGTAGGCCTAATGGGCTTGCTGCCATCTGTACTCTTCCTAGCTTCATCCACTTGGAATTTCTTCCAGCTTCTGCTGTGTCCTCGGCCTCTGTTTTCTGCAGATTTGTGCTTTGTTGCCAGTCCTCCAACCTGCCCTGACTTCTGCCCGTATTGAGCTTCTGCAGGTCAGCTTCTTGCAAATTGGTCTAGGGATTGGATAGGGCTATTTGCACGTACATTAGGGGTCAAACCAGGGCCTTTTTCGGGGTTCCTTTAGGATCTGTTTTGGCAGATTTGGGGATGGCACAAGATGTGAACAGAGGGATTTCAGATCAGTTTTTCTGGGGTTTTTGCAGAGGATTTTCAGAACAGTTTAGGGGGTGTTTCAGGGCATCTTTGAAGGCTATCAGCGTCAGACTTGGGGAATGTTTTGGTAATTTCATCTGTTTCAGACCTATATCAGGAGAGTATTTATGGCTAAAACAAGGGCTGTTTCCGATATATTTGTGAATGCGAACAGGGGGATTTTGGTGACCGTTCTCACAATCAGAATAGGGCCTGTTTAAGGGCCAGGTATGGGCATGTCAGATGCCATTAAAGTGGATTGGATATAGGCATGTTGGAGGCCATCTAAGAGGGTTGGATATAGGTATGTTGGAGGCCATCAAAGAGGGCTGAATATAGGCATGTCAGAGGACATTGAGGGTATGAGAAGGGGATTCGAGACGTAGAATAGAAGAGAGAGTGCTGCACCCCCTCCTTTCCCTTTTACCTTCTCTCCTCTTCTCTTGGCGTGCAGCAGCATGGAGCATGGAGCATAGAGCATAAAGGAAGAGGGCTTCAGTCCTTCTTCTTCTTCTCCATAGTGCACAGCAGCAACAGCATGGAAGAATGCCTTCTTCGTCTCCTTTTACTGTGCAACAGCAGCAGCAGGGAGAAGGTTGGCCCCGATGTTTCTTTATATTTTCTTCTTCCCTTGGTGCACAGCAGCATGGAGAGGGCCGCAGCCATCTCCTCTTCTTCCTCTTGGTGTCTTCTTTTCCTTGGCTGATGGCAACAGCTTGAGATGGCAGGAACACGTGCAGGTGGCAGCGGCTAGGGCTGGAAGAGAAAGAGAGAGAGATAGAGCACTACACATCAGGGCTTGGAGACTTTTTATAGAAGAAAATAAAAGGAAACAGCATTGTATAGGACTCTAGGGGCAAGAGTCCTTGCACCAATAGACATTGAAACAGTTGGTACTTGGAATGGTTTTCCTATTTTCTGGGCTTTCAGAGCATTTTTTACTATTTTTAGGTGGACCCCACCTCAACTGATTCCAACTTGAATAGATATCTTCAAAAGTTTTTTGAGAGTTTTCCAGATTATACAGAAACTTCTGGGATTTATTTTCTACTTTCTTGGATTTGCAATGAGAAAAGTGATAGGAAAAGGAAAAGCCTAGGGCCCCAAAAATATGGAAATTTCAGAGAACATTCAAAGACCTTCAAAATTAGTATTGGGCATAAAAAAAATTTGGGCCCAATTTAAAAAGAAAATAAATTTTCTGCATTTTCTAAGAAGAAAATTCCTAAAATATAGAATTTCCATGAAATAGGTTTTTATGATTTTCATAAATTTTAAAGCGGTTTTGGTGATTTGATTAAATTTACCTTGGTTTTTTTTAATTTTTTTCCTATTTTGTAAAATAAAAAGAGATAAATAAGAATTTTGAAAAATAGGCCCAATATGAAATCATGGGCAGAGATGGCCCAATTTGGAATAGGATTGCAAGAGTTTTGGGATTTATCAAAGAAAAACAATGAGAAAATGAATTTTAATTGGATTTGGAAATTTAATTGAGATAAAAGAAAAATCCCAATCAATATGGAATTAGGAAATCTCCAAAAAATTTAAATTCTCACTTTTTCTTGTAAAAATTTTCAGTGTCAACAACTACGAAGGCATTTGTATTATTAGTTTGAACCCTTAATTTTTATCCTATAAATACTTCACCAATTTGCAATGCCGGTCTAATAGGTCTTACCTCCCCCGAAACTTTATTTTACAATTTTGCTATCATGGTTAGCAGGAACAGCAGATCCGGACCTAAATCAGCCAATTTTGGATCCAAGGGGGGATCCGATTCAACCTCAAAAATCTACTGGGATCAGTCTGAATCAGTCAGGTCAAGACTGATATGACCTGAATTAGCTGCTGGGGGTGGCAGAGCCCCTGCAGGGTGGCGCCTACATCTTTCCTGCCTTCAGGTCCACCAGACCTGATAGGAGCCGGATCGAATCACTATCTTGGGAGATCAGGTCAGTGACCAGATCTGGCAGTGACACCCGACATCAGTTTCCAGCATTGATTTGACTCCCAAGGGGTCAGAATGGACTGGAATCCCATGATTATTGCCTGTTCTATTTAGTTTGCATTCTTTTATTCTTTCCATTTTTGAATAAGTCGCCGATCTAGGCTGATGCCGGATCACCTTTTATTCCCTTAAATTGGCAGATTTGACTGATCCAATCTGGACCGGATCAGCATTAGCCAATCCGGACTGTGATTCTGATCCTGCATTCCTTGGGTTATGCATTTGAACAGTAACCAACTTCCGCTGATTCGTCCTGAATCGGCCATCGTATTGTAGGAGGGGACAACACCACTTGTGAACAGTTTGATCCTAGTGCTTTGAGTAGGCTGAGCCTTGAGGGTGTCAACTGGACGGGCTGAGCCCGTTGGCCCGTCAAGAAGCCCTCGGCGGGCTGGGCCCAGGCCCCTCAAAAAGTTAAATAAGCAATCAGCAGGCCCGTTTCTTACTCTATGTAAATCAGACAGGCCCGTCTATGTAAATCAGACAGGCCCGTCCATCTGGGCCCGCCAACCCGTCAGGGTCCGTCCATCTCGGATTTCCTTCGCCCCTCCCCCCCGGCTGGCAGATTACAGTCTTATAGACGCTTTGTTCACGAGAGATCAGTTATATATTTTAATAAATAATTTAGCGCCATACAGGAGAAATAAATAAGAAATCTTTGTGCGACTGATTATTTATGATTATCTATTCAGATAAAATTGTAGAGCTGATATGCTAGTAAGGGAGGTTAAGCACCTTATTAGTAGAATTATTGATGAAAAAATTTATTTATGATAGAGAAAATAAGCTGCATCATTTATTTTTTCTTAATCTGTTTAAAATTTTCTACTTCATTAATGATGTAAAAATATGCGTTATATACTTTTCTACCATTAATTAAGACTACATATTATATATATACTGACACTATATTTAAGAGCTAATAAAAAATTATATCAAAGTACATGTTGTGCACTATAAACGATAAATTATACTTTCATCGTATCATACTACGTAAATATGTTTAAATTTTTTATATCATAATAGCAAGTGAATACCTTACTATTGTTTGCGCTCTATTTATATTATATCTGCATATCAGGGTTGTAAATGGGTTGAGTTCGGTAGTGAAATCACCAAAATCTGATTCCGAATCCAATAAGGGTTAAAGGGTTCCGATTCTGATTCTGATAATTTCGAAATCACTATGTTCTGATTTCGATAAAGAAATCGTTCGATCCGATTCTGATTCATTATCGAAATTAGATTCGAATCTAATAATTTTCAAAATACATATTAAATATTAATTTTTATTCAAAAATGAGTTAATAATTCAATGTAATTACTAAAATTTGATATTATCAGTTTAAAACTTTATTTTTATTATTTTATCAATTTATATAATAAATTTTATAATTTATTTAATTTTGTTTTATTTATTTATATTTATTTATTTATTTATCAAAATTGGATTAATAGAAACAGAATCAACTGATTCCGATTCCGATTCCAATAAGCTACCGAAATATCCGATTTCGATAACTTATATGATACAATAACAAGTTTCAAACCCGTTAAGTTTTCTTAGAATCGAATTCCGTTTATACTCCTACTGCATATGCATATATTTTATGATTATATTATGTTAATAATTTTATCGGATTTATTTGAATAGAATATTTTCCACTTATTTTATACATAATCGCTTGCCATGCAAATCAAATATTGACTAATGTGAGTACACGAAATTCTAAAATTTTGCCAACATGAAATATATCTTGCCATCAGTAAAAATATATTTTTAGTGGTTTTTATTTTTTTAGATTTATATTTTGCAAAATTATAGAATATAGATTTTATATTCTATATAAAATATAAAATTCCATCCGCAGCAGATGGAATTTGGAGGCTGTACGTATCATCCATGCATTATCCATGTTTGGTGATAATATAATATATCACCAAGAATGCAACTATGTGGACCATAGAAAGATCATTGAAATAGTATTTTTGCACAAACATGATGAGCATTAGATTAAACTAGTCAGCTTGTGCTTTTTTTTCATTTGTTCACATTTTAACGGTTACCCTATATTTCATCATTTTTGTGATTTCTCATATTGCAACCTACAACAATTCACATATTTATGAATTTTATTTTTTATAGATTCTATATTTTGCATTATTATAAAATTTATAAATTTTATCAATTTTTTGACTTTAATAGAATTTTCAATTTCGTACTATTTTACGTAACTAAAGCCCGTTGGGCTAATGGGCTATGACGGGCTTTGGAGGGCTAAAGCCCATTTAGGCAACTCAAACCCGTTGGGCCTTATACATGGGCTTGGGCTTAGGTTTTAAATATGTGGGCTGAAGTGGGCTTGGGCTGGGCCAGCCCAAGCCCGGCCCATTGACACTCCTACTGAGCCTATGTATATTATGGAACCAGACCTTCATATTACCTAGAGACACATTTTCCACTATGAAAATAATTTGATTTAATCCTCCAGAATCCTTGAGCCATTGACTACGTCTTATCTTCCAACCACTGGCTGAATACTTACATAATTTCATCCAAGGATTAAGATTAAGTGCCCAATGGTTTCTCCATATACCTGAATAATTGAATCTTGAACCCAATATACTTTTCAAGTTCCTGTTTGACACAATCTTCTTCCTCAGTGCCTCATCTAGCAAAATCAGCAAAGGAGTTGACAGAAAATATAGGTTGACATTCCACCGGCCTCACCTTAAGTTTTAGAGGATCAGCTGTCAATCTGAATCAGAAATTATGATTGTAGTGCCTCAGCTGGCAACCACTGTATGGCTGAATTTCTTTCTTCCCAAAGTTTAAAAACCTTACCAAAGTCATTCACTTTTCCAATCATGATATCAAATCAATTGCATATTCTCTAATGAGCCTCGTGTGCATCCTTAGGAGTGCGTTCATCTTTAGGAGTGTTCAAGGCATGTTTCAGTTTGGAAAAACCCAAATTGGATCAAACTGTCCTGAACTGGTTAGATTCAGTTCATTTTGGCTGCCTGGACAGTTTCATTTGTTTTTAGAGAATTGGTCCACAGATGGACAAACTGGATCATTCACAGGCCTACGTCTAATTATACAGACATAGAAACTATAATTAATGCAAATCCAATTAAATAATCATCTGAAACTTTACCTCTTGTTTCTTTGACTGTAAACTGGTTTTCATTAATTGATGCACCACCAATTAAAGAATCGGCTCCAATGGTGGCTACTGCAGCGGCATATCAAGCAGGGAAGAAGGTTTACTGGTCCATGCCACCAGATCAGCCATACCGTGTCCAATGGACCCAATATAGCAGCCATATTGGCAGATCTGGTGACATCCAAAGCTTACCAAGTCTGATGGACTTGGCAAGACTTCTTTCCAGGGTGGGGAAGAGGCCACGGTGGCACAGAACCACAGTGGCCACCATTTCAGCCCCAAAATAGCTAGATCATACCGGAATCCAATCTAGCCCCTTATTTTGTATTTTTTATTTTTAGGATATTTTGAAGAACAGATCCAGGCCGACTCTATATCAAACTTGCTTCCAGAAAATTCTGATATGTTACCGATAAAGAAGCCAATTCTGATTCTGCAATCCTTGATCCATCTTGGTAGTGATCAAAAATTTTTCTTTTGCCTTATTCCCTATACCCTCACTGTAAATGTAATTATTTTATTTTCACTTATTCAATGAATTGTGACTTTTGCCACCCTTAACAAAATGCAGGCCCAGAAATGGAAGGACCCCTTGGAACACCTAAGAATTATTCTATTTAAATTTTATCCAACGCTCACTGCTCTCACCCATAATGTCTGCAACTAGCCAGTCTCCAGCCTTATGAGTTATGACTGATACGGAAGCTTCTGCATTGCAAGTATGTAAGGACCCAAGTCAAAAAGGGCGAAAGGCCAACACAGGGTGTCCCTGTTGAAATGCATGTCTTCTGAAGAACTTGAGAATTGCAGAGACGGACCGCGCTGACTAAACATAGCTTGACAACCCGAAAAGCACAACCCAATGACACAGCCCCCGCACTGGAGCCAATTCATCCTCTACGCTCGCTCCACCTGAGGAATGATACCACATCAAATATCCTCTTGTCCAGCAGCGATGTCCAGGCATCGAAAGAATTATTCCTCGCTAGGAAACAAATGTTGCAGCCACTATTATCCACCATGAAATCGATTGAAACCATCAGAACTCCAGGAACCTCCTGAGAGCTTCCTCCTCCTTCCCTGGCCTCAAAGCCAGAACCACACTGACGACACCACCTTCAATCCACTGCTTCCTCGCCAGCAACCCAGAAGAGACCAGAATCTCCACCAGGCAAGGTGGACCATTTTACACCGAACCACACCCTTCCGAAGATGAGGTCCCAAAATGGCTTCTTGCAGGATCCCTCCTCCTCAACCAGCAGAACCAACTCATGTGGCCGAAGCCCATGCTAACTCCCCATACCAGACCATTCCAGCAGCCTTTGATGGGGTGGCCCTCACCCAAGCAGCTCCCCACCTGCCCCTACCAAGTGCCAACTACCCCCTTGCTGCCTGCACCACCCGCCAAACCTCCACGTAAGAACAACGGAGAGTCACCAGACCAATGGCAAAGGTAGGGATGCCAACAACCGAACTGCACAAATGAGCTACAAAATCGCCAGATCTCCATGATGCTATCTGGGTACACAAAATGATATAATAAATTTTTCCATAAACCCACATCATAATCTCACATTTGCAAACATAAAAAAAATATTCCTCCTAAAATATAAACACAATTTTATAAAATGAAAAAAACATTTTTACATATTCAAAATTTCAAGGTTTCCACACCAACTCAAGCTCTTAACATGATAAGAAGAAAGGTCTCCATATTTTATTATTAAATTATTATATTCTCATGTGAACTTTTGAAATACCAAATATGAGCATTTTAACATGCCTGCTTAATCCATTATCAGTTTTAGCCTCTATGTTATCTGCAAGGCACCCGAGGCAAGGGGAGGGTCACCTTGTCTCAAGCACCTAAGGTGATGCTTAAGGCAAGATATATCCTTAATATATTCAATAATATAGAATTATATATAATATTAACACCTTTAAAGAAGAACATAAAAAAACAAAAAACTTGTTTCTAGGACCTGCAAGGCATGGTTTGCCGGGTCGCGACCCGGGTCGCGACCCGGGCCCGACCCGGTCGCCTTTGGGGCCGACCGACCCGGTCCCGACCCCAAGACCCCGACCCCAAAATAAATATTTTATTATTATATTTGGCGACCCCGGCCGACCCCGGCCCGACCCGGGTCGCGACCCTGGCCGACCCGGGTCGGTTTTGTGCCCAACCGACCCGGTCCCGACTCCCGACCCCACCTTCCTTGCTGCAAGGCATCTAGATGTCGGGGCCTTGGGGTGGAAGATTGGTCATTGAGGGTTTCAGGGTGGGGGGAAGAGAATTTTAAGTTACTAGATCCGGCCCTTATTGGATCTGGATCCGGGCGAGGTGAAGCATCACCTCAGTGCCTAGGCCCCTGAGGCGAGTGCCTCTAATAACATAGGTTTTAGCTCTACCACAAGACAACAAACACAAGATACGCATGCATAGAACTAGAGTTTAACCACAAACTCCAATACCATGATATAAGCTACTAAGCCATCTAATTTAAAACATTAAAATAAGTAATGGAAAAGATTCCATATTATATTCTTGCAAGCACTACAGAACTACCAATATGAAACTATTCTTACAGATGCGATGATTCTAGGGTTAACAAACACAAGTGCATTAAAACATAGTATAAGAAGGTAGTCCTTACTCAAATATTCATATGCCAGTATCATTGAAGTACCCCAAGCTGACATGCTGACAAAACGTGGACCCAATCCCCTATACAACCCTTTCCATCCATCCTCGGCAATCAATCTCTTGACAACTTCACGCGCATTCTCTCTTTTCCTGTTCTCCATTACCTGAGACAAATATATGTATGTATATATATAGAGAGAGAGAGAACTGTCATCACCAAAATAATAATAGTAAGTAGATAGCTGGTACCTATCCAAATGCCTCTATTCAGTAAATCAAATGAGATCTGCAATAATAATCATAAAATATCACAAAAGAATTCTTTATAGACAAACACAATGCTGTTCAACGCCACTAATATTGTTCTTATTTTTAAAAAAAAGGCAGCAGCTGACGATAAATAGAAATTATGACTTATTAGTCTCCTCAATGGTCTAATAAGGTCTTCACCAAGATCCTATCCAACAGATTGAAAAGAGTCATTAGCAAGTTGGTAAGCTCACACATGCAGCCTTTGTGAAAGGGGCAATTTAGACAGCTACATGTTAGTGCATGAAAGTAACACAATCACGAAACAAAAAATAAAAATGTGGTGGTCAGGCTTGACATTGAAAACACATATCATGTAGATAGCTGGTCTGTTTCAATAGAATCTTTCACTTACGGGATTGATGCAAATGTAACGAATGGATACAAGCTCATGTGAGGGCAATCAAATTATCAGTTCTAGTGAATGGTATATCAGTTGGTTATATTTTCAAAATTCTAGATGAGTGAAACAAGGGGACCTCTCTCCCCTTATCTTTCCTTATTGTAGGAAAAACCTTGAGCACCATCTGGAAGTTAGTAACTGAGGTCAATCCCATTGACGACTTTAAGGTTGGACACAAGGCAGAGGAGGTCGCACATGCACAAAATGCAGATGACATGGTGTTGTTCTTGGTTGCTGATACCTACAAGATCATCAATTTGAAGGCATGCACTCCATTTTTTCAGGCAACAAGCAATCTCAAAGTGAATTTCCTCAAAAATGCTATCAACATCAACTTGGGAGAACACGAGAAACAACTCTTCTCTTCTAACCTGAAGGTACAACATCATTCCTTTCCCATCAAACACTTCGCCTGCAAATATCAGATAGGGGTTTGTCAACGGTAGCCTGGGATCATGCCATCAAAAAGTGGATAATAGGCTGCAACGCTGAAAAACTAAAGACCTTTCTGCACGAGAAAGATGGCTGCTGGTCAAGTGTGTCCTCTTCATCATCCCCTTATATTTATTTTCTATTTTCAGAGTGCCGAATAAGCATTTATACAAGGTTAGAATCCTTGAAGGTGACTTCCTTTTGGAGAGGAAGCTCCTTCTCCAAGAAAGGAAAGCAGGATTGGAATCAGCCACTGGATCAGCTACTGCCGATTTTGATCCGATCCAGATCGGATTGGTAAAATCAGCCGATTCCATGGAAGAAAAATGGTTCCAAAATCAGATCAGATCGGTTCTTCAAAATCCAGAAAAAACAAAAAATAAACTAAAATTCAGCCGATAAATGGATTCCATGTCAGATTCCAGTCAAATCCGACCCTTTGGGGCCAAATTTGGTGTTGGGATGGTGCCACCGCCCTGCAACTTCCCCACCCTATCGGGCAAGGAAGGCACTTGAGGATCTGATGACTTTCCATCGATATTGGATCCCAAAGGCCCGATATCCCATATTCAGCGCTTTAAAGTATTGCATAACGTACTATCACGTCCTATGGATCCAATAACAATAACCAGATCCCAGTCTTATCGAGTCCCGATACAACATCTTCCCTGCTTGATAGGTGTGGAAGACAAAGGGAATGGTAGCGTGTCATCCCCTGCGGTGGATTCTGGCAGAATCGATGAATCAGCTCCTAATCAGCTGATTAAAGCGTTTTGGATATGATTCCAACTGATTAAAAGGGATTCTGATCTTGGATCGAACCCTCCCCCCCAAATTGGATTGACTTATGCCAATCCAAGAGAGGACATCTTATCAGGTAGAAGAAAGTTAAGAAGCGAAGACTGGAGGAGGAGCCAGTGTGCCATTTTGGCTCTTCAATTTGGCTCTTATACAAATGGTTGTGGAGGACCTGGAGGTTGGAGAGAGAGCTTGCTCATTGGGCCTGAGTTTTTGTTGTAAATAGTTTAAGGAAACTATGCTTCCATTATCCAGCTAAGGCAGAGGAAGTGCACAAATTTGGTGGTTCTTCATCTTTTGCAGCTGTGTAAAACCAGGGTAGAGTTAGACCTGTCAATGGGTCAGATTTGAGTCAGAATCAAGAGGATCCAGCAAATCCGATAAGCTTAAATGATGAGGTAAGAACTCGATAGCTTACTCCATTCCTATCACATACTACCACAGACAGATCATAATTTGCTGAGTTTCATCTATTGCCCGGAAGAGGGACTCTTTTGCACCATTCATCAAGATTTCAATGGTATTTGGCAGAGTCAAAGGATGTTTAAGAGATATAATCAATGGAGATTGGAGAAGCTATTGCCAAGTTGGAGAGTCAGCTGCTTCCAAGCTCGTTGAAGCACCTGTCTTCAAGCTCCTTGCTCAGACTGCAACATTGTCAATCTGTGCATGCACGGGCCCAGGCTATGAACGCTCAGAGAAGTGCAGTTGAGTTTCTGAGGTAGATGCAGCAGCACTCATCCATTGATGGTGATGGGTCCAGAGGCTTGCTCACTGCTTCTGCCTTGCTGTCCCACTGCTGGGATCTGACTCACCTCCTGCAGAAAATCACTGAAAGCTTCACCTTCGTGAGCTCTGCTAAGAAGACAGCAGGTAGGAGACTTTCGTGCATGGTACAAACAGATCATGTGAAGAAGCTTCTGCCAAGATTTCCCCACCCCCCCAATCTGCCACTGCACACTGGATGACCCAGAGGAAGATAGGATAATGCAACATCTCAAAACTGAAGCTGCTGTCTTGGTCCTCTTGGGTTACATGAAACCTGAAAGAGAACTTCAAAAGTGCTTTCTCAGGGAGGTTTAACTTGAACCCAGTATTTATACTTAATGGATATTGATGTTCAAAGCTCAAACCTAATAAGAGTTCTTAAATTGAGTCAGGTCATCAGACCCCGTGGATCTCTTTACAAATTTAGTTACGGTGGTGAACTACTGTGTCCTGTGTGGGCACAATAGAGAATCCTGAATCACCCATAGCAGATGACTTCAGCCATATGAAGTCCAATTATATATAGATTTGCATCGTGTGGTATCATTGCTTGGAATAAGTGCACACAAAAAATCCCATACAAGAATCTGGATATGGAACAGGTCTGGAAGCTTTACAGTCTGCTCCACCACAACGATATCAGGGGAAGGAAAGTTGGTCCAATTTATCTTGGAATAAGTAACCTCCCTTGAAAATTCAGTTATTTCTGTGAAAGATCTGATGGGAGACTTCCTATAAAGGCTGCAATGAAATGGCTGAATGAAAAAGAGAAAAGATAATGCTCTCTGTCGAAGTTTCCACAAAGACCAAAACCATCTATTTCAGTGCTGCAAAGTCATCCAAGTGCTGTCGAAGGCTTGTTCCAGAGCTTTTAACATGAAGCTAGGTCAGACTGAAGACTTTCATACACTCAATAACTGATCCAAAATAGAGCCAGTGTATTGACAAATTTCGCGAAGATGTTTCCACCTGTTGCATTCTGGTGTATCTAGAGAGTGAAAAACAATAGTGTTTTGGGATAATTTCATTCTAATCATGAATATTTTGTGCCGAGAAGCAACATTTATAAAGACTGGGCTGTGGCTGGTGGCTGGTGTGAGCAGGACATCCATTGGATCACACAGAGGCAGCAGACAGGTACCGAATGGGAGCCTTGGGAGGAAGGCATAATGATGCGAGATGGCGTGGTGGATCCTGGGCTGAATGCTGCAAAAAACGAGATTAGAATGCTCAAGACAAACTAAAACAGACCAGAATGAAGCGAACCGGGCTTAAGACAATATGAAATGGGCCTGAACTGCCCTGAACTGGCCTGAAGGGTGCTGAACCAGCCTTGGAATGACCTGAACAAGGTCGAACTGGGCTGAACCACCCTTGAACTAGTGAAAATCATGCTGAACCAGTTCTAGACAGGCCTGAACCAGTGTGAACCAGGTTGAACTGGGCGGTCCCAGCTTTGAGCTGGCTGGCTGGCTGTCATTGGATTGAGAGACTTAACCCGGTGGGGGTTGTGGCTCCTATGGACAGCACCAGGGCATGAGTAGGGACTGTGGAGGCCGGGTGACAGGACTGTTTCGTGAAGACGCTTGATGGTGGGCTTTGTGTGAAGCTGTGTAATGACCAAACAATTGGGGAAACTGTTCATCTTCCTCGCTCGTCTGGAAAGCAGGGGCGGAGCAGAGCACTTCGGCAGGCAGATGCAGGCAATGGTGGCAGGGTGTCTTGCATGGAGGGAGACTACTGAAAAAGAAGAGGAGACTCTAGGGTGTGCAGGAGGTGGAAGGTAGGAAGAGATGGCAAAGGTGATGATGAAGGATGGCTGTGGGAGCAGTGGAAAATGCAGAGAAGCCGGGGCTCTCTGGCAGATCCTAAGGACCTGATGTGAGAGGGATCCTGGTAGTCCCAAGGGGATTCAGACAGGAGCAGAGCGGCCGATGATGCATACGAAGTCGATCCAGCGATTGTTGGAGATTGCCGATGCTTCTTCAAAGACACAGGGAGACGATGAGGCTGCTGAAGTCATCCGGGATTGCCAGATGGTCCCAAGAGTGCCTCAGATGATGGCAGCAGCTGAGATGATGACCAGAGAGCATCGAACCAGCATGAAGGGGAAGCAATGACACCGAAAGATGATGCCGATCCCAGAAGATGCTGAACCGGTGAATCTTGCATGGTCAAACCGAATGGAGGAGAGAACTATGCTGCTGGACTAGAAACTATGTAACCAGGAAGGGAAAGAGAAAGGAATGACTTAGAGTCTGATAGGAAGGAGGGGAAGGCTGGGGGCCAGAGGGTGAAAAGAAACTGGACACTGTGAAGGTGAATGAGAACAACCGGCCTTGCTGCTAGGGGTGAAGAGAAACTGGCCTCTTGCCAGGGGTGAGGTAGAAGTCTCCCGTAGGAGAGGAAGAAGAGGATAGTGGGGCCAAGCCCCCTACCAAAACCGATTGATGCGGGACGGGAGAGGAGGTGCCGCCATCCCGGCGCGCGTCGGCGGGCCCGAGGAGGATGTACCGAGCTGATGTGGTGTTGAACCGATCCTGAACCGTGCTGAATCGCTTCAAACGGAGCTGGAAACTGCTGAACGGGGCTTGAAATCCACCGAACTGGACCCCACGGCCGTTGAACCGGGCCCACAAGCACTGAACCGGTCCAAAACGGCCCTGAACCGGCCTTAGAAGGGTTGAACCGGCCTTGAACCGGGTCCAGGAAGGCTGAACCGGCCCTGAACCGGCTCCTGGGTGTGTGAACCGGCCCCGAACCGGTCTGAACCGGACCCTGGAGCGTCGAACCGGCCTTGAACCGGCGGTCGGACCCGGTCTGGGCGCTAAACCGGCGCTTGGACCGTTGGCTGGCGAACCGGTGGGCGGGCTGCGCGCAGGCCGGCCGGGCGGAGACGAACCGGCGCCTGAGCCGGTCGCGTGGCCGCCGTGTTGCTTAACCCGGCGGGGTTCGTGGCCGCGCGGGGTGGCGCTGCGCGACCGCGCGACTAATCCCCCCCCGAGGGGGGTCGTGGCGTGCCGCGGCGAGCCGGCCGCAAAGAGAGAGAGAGAGGGCGGTGGCCGCGGGGTCGTGGCGTCTCCTCGGTGCGCCCGGCTGCGAATGGAGGGCTCGTCTTCGTCCTCGAGCGCGGCGGGTGTCCGGCGGTCGGGGCGGGCTCGGGAGCCGGAAGCCGGAGGGAAGGCCTCGGCAGCGGCGGCCGGAGGCTGCGGCGGCACCGCCTAGTCCTCCTCTTCTCTCCTCCTTCGTCGTCGTCGGCTAGGTCCGCCGGAATGGGGGAGTTTGGGGGGTCTTCTACGGTCGACGGAGGCGGGGTTGGGGTCGGAGCTCGCGGCGGCTCGGTGGGGGGAGAGGGGGCGGGGGGAGGCTCCGTGGGAGGTCGAAGACCGTGGGGGAGGGGTGCGGGTGGGGTGGGGGAGCCGCGGGGGGGGGGTCTCGGTTTAGGGCGCGTGTGTGCGCGCGGGTCCCGGAAGGGGGGTGCCGCGGTGCTTCCGGGAAGGGGGGGGTTGCAAGCGGCTCTTCCGGCAAGGGGTGGTCCGTAGGGGTGAGGGGAAGAGGTGGTGAAGGTCTGGTTGGCCTAGGGCAGCATCGACGGAGGTGTCGACGTAAATCTGGAAATAGAACAGGATAGGGGAAGAGGGGACCGGACCTAGCTCCGGAGGTGGGGAGGAACACCGGGAAGGGAAGAGGAGAACCGGGAGCACCCGGAGGTGAGGGAACGACGCCGACGTCGGAGGGGAAAGGGGGAAAACGGGAGAGCTTCTTTCTTCTTCAAAACATCCATCTCTTCTTCATTCAAAGACTTGGGCTCTTTAAATAGAGCTGAACATTACAAGATGGACCTCTAAAAACCCTAATTACATATATGTCCTCTAAAGGACTAAAATAAAAGAGAAGGACTCAAAGGACTCTAAATACTCAAATAAAATGCATAAAAATAAAAATCTAATACTACGAAATAAAAGAAATAAATACGTCGTCTCCTCAAGACCCGGAAGACGCTATCTCCAAACAAACGGACGATCCGGTCCGTACCGGTCCCCATCACCGATGCTAGGAGGACTTCAAAAAATTTCTTCTATTTCCTTGTTCAATTTCATTGGGACTACATGCTCTTTTATAGAAAGCCAAGTTTACAAAAGACCCTTGTAAGAGAACTATCTACAAACAAGTTCTCCTAACAACTGAAATGTAAAGGGTATCCAAAATAAAAGCTCCAAATATTTACAAACAAGTCCTAAATGACGGAAATGCAAAAGACCCCAAAATTTCTTAAACCAGTCCCCATCACATAAACGACCAACATACAAGGCTTGCAGAATTGGAATTGGAGACCGGATCAGCTAGTGCCCCTTTTGATATGATCCAGATCAAATCGGCATAATCGACCAATTCTAGGGAAAAAAAAGTGATCAAAAAATCTAAAAACATAAAAATGGCAAATGGATTCCACATTGGATTTCGGTCCAATCGAACCTTTTGGGGGCAACTTGGCTCCGGAATCCGACACTGATGCAGGGGCACATCACTGTGTCTTCCCATCTGTTATCGGTCCATGATACATGACATAACTGGTTCCAAGTCACCTTCCCAATAGCAGGGAAGGCACAGCAGTGCCATAGGACACTGCTGTCGCCTTTGGTGGCCAATTCCAACAACCAACTCCAGATTTGGGCCGAATCGGTCATGATCCAGGGCAATTCGGTTGATTCTGGTTGAGCGGGAATCTAGAGTGGATCAAAGCCCTCCCCCTCCCACAAATCCAATCAGACATACCAACTTCAATATGGAATCAACCGATTTTGCAAACCGTGCCCAATAATGTGTTTGCTGTATTCTTTTTCTATAATCTCATTAGTTTAATTCTTGGGGTGATGGCTCTTTACCACAGTTATTGTATCTTTTTTTCTCTCTTTCTTTTGTACAATTTCCTTCCAGTCAACACTAAATGCACCTTGTTGACACCCAATTTTGTAAAAAAAAAAAGGGAGAGAAAAAAAATTAAATGTGTTGACAAGGCCGATTCAAAAAAAAAAGAAGAAAAGAAATGGCATGCTCGGTCTCCATGAAGATCTGGGTTGTGTACAGCATGTACAGACCCCATAACCAGACCCTGATCGGCCCAATTCAGTCCATCTGCAATGTCCATCGACAAAGCCTAGAAGGGAATTCCAATTAACCCAATTCGGCCGACTGAAAAGCTCATTTGCGGCCCACCCAGAAGACCCCTCTGCAGAAGGCCCACGGGCCTGATCAAGATGAACCGGATATCCCTCTAAATGGGCCAAGGAAGCTGCTCGCGGACCTGCTCAAAGATAGGTTCGACAGAAAAAAAAGGAGAATTTTGTTGAACAAGGCAAGAAATCGGACAGAAAGGAGGAAATCTGTCTCGGATATTAACCAGCCCTAGAATCCCGGTCGATATCCGATTCCATGGCAGCTCCGAGTCCTACTCGGAGACAGCTAAAGGCAATGGTCGACGGGAGCATCCCTCATTTTAGCAGGGAGTTCGATCTCCTTCCGAGATTATGGGGCCGGCAGTTTTAGCAAATCCGGAGTCCCTCTCGAAGCCGGAATTGGCTTCCGCACGGGAGGAGTCCTCCCGAGGCCTATAAAAAGGCAAAATGCAGGCCGCGGCAAGAAAAGAAGAAGAGGAGAGGCGGCGAGAGGAGAGGCTGTAGAGGGCAGAGCAGCAGAGAGAGAAGAGAAAAGAGAAGTCTACCGGTCCCTTTGGAGTCCTGTTGAAGCCGCGCAGTGTTCCCCTCCTCCTTCTTCTTCCTCCAGACGCCGCAAGTCCCTTGGCAAGTCGCCGCGGGTGCCGTAGGAGCCGAAAGATCCTCCCGCCACCGCCGGTGAGGTCTCCTTCCTCTTCCCCTAGGGCCGTTGGCCCCTTCTCCTCCTTCCTCCGGAGCTGCCGCCGTCAAACAGGGCCGGAGCTATCGCCGGAAGGGGCCGCGCTGCCGTCGGGTGCCGTAGAAGGAGGCGAGCGGGACACTGTAGCAGGGAAATAATGTCCCTGAACTATGGTCTTACGTGGAAAAGACGCGGGGCCCACTGGGAGAAGAGATCGCAAAAAAAAAGGGAGGCCAGCCGGGCGAAGCCGGCCAGCCTTCGCAGGAGGTGAACAGCACCCAGCCGATCTAAGAAGTGAACCGGCCGGTTCAAACAGTGCCGGCCTATCTCCAGCCGGCTGAAGCCCCCTTTGGCCAGAACAGTGCCCTGCGCTGTGCGCAGGGACTTCAAAAAAAGAAAAAAGAAAAAAGAGAGAGGATTTTTTTTAAAATAAACAAAACAGTGGAAAATAAATAAAAAAGATACATCTAATTCAACAAACCGGACTAGTTGGGGGGTCGACTAACCATCCGCCCCTACGTCTCGGCTTAACTTAAAAGAATTCAAAATATGGACTAGTTGGAGAGTCGACTAACCATCCGCCCCTACGTCCTTAAGGTAGACATACAAAGGTCTATAAAAGACCCCAATGTCTTACCAAGTTTACCAAGTTATGCAAGGCCCAAGCATAATCAATATGCTATCATGCCGGTCATATGCTAGTGAAATCATAAAAATAGTGGGGGATGCCCATAAGTCTATCAAGACCGGGTACATGCCGCCCATGGATCGACAAGTCCATCAAGGACTCAAGGGACTGGATTCCCAGTCAGGTTACAAATTGTCTCATGAACAAGTGGAGGGAAATACCCATAAGTCTATATCAGACCGGGTGCATTCCTTCCAAAGGATTGACAGACACCATCAAGAGTGGAGCGAGGATATTTTCAAAAAACAAGTTGTATTTTTTGGACTATGAACGTCCAAGACAGACATTCAAGAGATTGTATTTTTGAATATATCATTGAAGGGAGTCAATGATCTCATTGATCCGATGGGATGCAAAGCACTTAAAAAATAAGAAAAGAAGAAACAGAACATAAATCTGTAATTAAATTTGGAGTCAAATTCTGTCCAATCCTGTTCGGTTTCACGAGCAGAAATCTAACCCCACAAGTCACATTCCATAGAGGAGCTGAGTTGAGGTTCTGAGATTTGAAGCATGCAGAAAATTGGAAGAGAAACAAAAATCTGGAAATCTGGAAATCAAGCTGCAGCTGGATATTTGAAATCCGGATTACTGCAAAATCTGGGTTGCTGCAGAATCTGGAAGCTGAGGATTTGGAAAAGAAATCTAAAATCTGAAATTTGGAGTGGTGCAGAATCTGAATTCTGGATCCGTACCCCAAATCTGAATTCTCAAGTCTTTAAGGCCAGACTTAGACTTGTGACCCAAATCCGAAACAAACCAAAAAAAAAATCAGAAATTAGAGCCTGGGCGTCAGAAGCCAGAACCCATTTCAAAACCAAAAATCTGAAATCTAGGAGATCTGAAATGCTGAAATATAAAGTCTGCAATTGAAACATCTGGAAACAGGAATAAAAATCTGAATGCGCCAGAAGCCAGAACCTATTTCAGAAGTCTGAAATCTAGAAATTTGGAATAAAAACCTGCAAATCTGAAATGCAGAAATCTGAAATGCAGAAATCCGGAGTCTGGAGTCTGATATTTGAAGAGGTCAAAGTCTGGACTTGGCAGATCCGAAATCTGAAATCTGAAATCAAGCAATCGGAGGTTTGTGAATAAAAAAAATCTGAACATTGCATCCGAAACAAGGAACCGAGGGTTGTGCAGAATGTAAAATCTGAAACGTAGAAATCTGGAGACTGAATGTGCAGAATTTATAAGAGGCCGGAATTCTGGACTTTGCAACTGAGGTCTGAGATTTGAAGCAAATCTGGGAACCTGAAATCTGAAATCTGCAAGAGGGAGGTGCAGAATTTGAACTCCCAAAAAATCTGAAATCCAAGCCAACTTGTAAATCTGTACAAACTTGAAGATAACTAGCCGAAGTCTGTAAAGTTGCAGAATCCAGACTCTGAAGAAATTTGGAATCCGCAGAATTTAAAATCTATGGTCTGCCAAGTCTAAAATCCGAAATCAGATCATTTAAATCTAAGCTTGAAATCTGAATGCATGCACCCGATAGAATCTGCCAAGGTAAACCTGTTTGAATCAATTAAAATTCTGAACCTCATATTAAAAAACCGAAAATTGTAGATCTGCAGAATCCTAAGTAAAAAAAAAAATCTGAAATTCGGAAGCACCAACCAAATTCAATTAAGCTCAAACAAAATTAATTCAAACAAATTAACTTCAATCAAACAAAATTGAAACTCAAATCTGTAATCTAAACAAACCAAAAGTTAATAAATGAAACTTTAACCAACTCACTTAATTCAAACCGGTTTTGAGCAAACAGAGTTTATTCAAACCAAAGGTAGATTAAAACCCATAAACCAAATTCGATTTCTGGAACCGAATTCTTCAAATCAAACCAAATCCAATATAACCCAAATTTCCCAAAGCCAGACCCAATTCCAGCAATCAATACATAAACAAACTGTCTTTAACCCAAATCAAATTTAAATCAAACAAATACAAATTCAAATTCAAACAAATTCAAATTAAATACAAACCAAATTCAAATTAATGCAATTCAACTCCAATCAAACTAAAAATCAAACAATAAACAAATTAAATCAAACTCAGATCGAGTTTAAAATCAATCAACAAAATCAAATTGAACCAAACTCAAATGAATTCAATTAAAATGAACAAATCAAGCTTCAACCTAAACTAAAAGCAATTCAACCAATTAAATTCAACTCAAACTAAATCAAAATTCAAACCAACAAATTTAATTCAACCAATCCAATTCAAATCAAATTCAAAACCAAATTGAGTGCTTGCATTCCATCAATCTTATGGGATTATTTTCTCCTATGTCCATATGTGTGTGAATGTTTATTTTTGTGGATGCATGTTTTCTATTTTCATGGATTGCTATGACGTTTAATCAAGGGTATTCGAGTTATCTCGATGTAATTAACGTCGGATCTTCGCACCATCCGACGGGGAGAGGTCAAAACAAATTTCAAAGAACCTAACAACCTCAACATATAATTTTGACCCTAGTTAGTACTTTTATGGAATACCATCTATTTTCCTAAGAAGTCAATGATAAAGTCTAACCAAATTTAATTCAAATTCAAAAGGAAAATGAATTTCCAGAAGAATAAATCTTTTGAGATTTTTGAGGTTACATCACACCTTAAGCGGGTTTGCTCTAAAAACATTACATAATGGATACAAGAAAACCAACAAGGCAATCATCAAATAAATCACAGAGACAAAAAATGAATAATACACCAAATGATGACAAGTAAAACAAAGATTTATTCAAATGAGTTATGGCCATAGTTTGCGGAATTAGCCAGGATTGGATCAGACCCCTCCAATCTGATTTTGGCATGAAGACCTGATCCAACCCAAACTCCCATTGGATTTGGCGAAATCAGTCAAATAGGGACCAATTTGACTCGAACCAGCCGATTTTGACCCAATTCCAATGATTCCCACAGGCATTGGTGACCAAGAGAGTGGCGCCACAACATTCCTTGTCACCCAACATATTGGAGTTGAATCCTAATTGGATTGGGATTTGAGTCTAAGTTATATTAGGACTTCACTCCTGCTAGGATTTTCCTTAAAAAGATATGGTCACACCCCATTTTGAAAAAGTTTTACTTGTAAGAGTGGTGGGAGATTGAGGGAGCATGAATGCTCTCTCCCACTGACATTTTGGAAAAAAGCTTGTCAAATTTAAGGAGCCAACAGGCATCCACCACCTTCCTGGCCAGGCAGATACAGCAGACTCCACCAAGTCGCACTGTGTAAGGTTCTAGAAATTGGCGAAACAGACCCATTTAACATCAGAGGTTTCCAGCCCCGTCACACCTGGTCAGACCACCAACTGATTCGCTACAACTCATGTGGTCCCGGATAAGCTGGCTCACCTGGGATGTCACATGTTTAGTACCAGTTCAAACTAGGAAAAAAAAACTTCCAACAGCATGGCTATGAGTCACTTGGCAGTCTGATCCCGTGTCAAATAGGTCAGTTAAGTCCAATCATTTGGTGGGGGCAGACCCTCCCAATGCAGTTTGAGTCAAGTGCCTAGCAGTCAGTCTGTAGCAACTTGAGTAGCCAACTAACCTCCAAAGGTGATTCCGGAGGATACATATGTGCCTATTATATTTATCTGATGTGATTTGGATCAACTTCTGCAATTCTTGCAGCTTGTTCAAGATGCAGCTAAAGGCGAGTCAAGTTGCCAGGTGGACATTCCTGGTTCAAGTGGTGGACGTATGAATCCAATGGTACTAGAAAACTCAAGGATAAGTTTTTTTCTTCAAACTAGAGATGACTGATGCTTACATTTTTACGTGAAGATATAGACGACATACTTAAAATCAGTGTTTGTTCGAGTAAATGTGAGGCAAGATATGGTGGAATATACAACCACCAAGTTCTGCCATCTTATCCACACTGAACACTACAGTTTCCAGTTGAGGCATTTGGTAGTTGCTGCAAATGAGAAGGCTTCCATCGGAGAGCCAGAAGCCTTCTTCCCTTTCACTTATATTCATAATATTTTTCCCTTCAATTTGCAACAAGACCTCATCTGGAACAAGTGGTGTGGACACTGCAAAAAAAAAAGATTTGCTCCAACTTGTCCTAGGCTTCCACTTCCAATTAGGAATACAGTTTGGCAATTCATCTACATTAATATCTTGATCATATCAATGTATAAATATATACACTTATAAAGTAAATTTTCCAGTTGAGGCCTTTGGTAGTTGCTGCAAATGAGAAGGCTTCCATCGGAGAGCCAGTAGCCTTCTCCCCTTTCACTTATTTTCATATTATTTTCCCTTCAATTTGCAGCAAGACCTTGTCTGGAACGAGTGGTGTGGACACTGCAAAAATGATTGTCCTATGCTTCCACTTCCAATTAGGAATACAGTTTGGCAATTTAGCTACATTAAATCTTGATCATATCAATGTATAAATATATAAATTTCTAAAGCAAATTTTCCTATGCTTCCACTTCCAACATCCACCACCATCTTAAATCCTCAAGACACCCTGGTGACTATGCATTGCCAGCTCCATCAGTGTCTAGCAAGACAGAATCCTCCATCTCAAGTCACCTGCAAGCTGTCTGGCACCTCATCGATTTGCCAGCCAGTTCATAGAAACATTCACTCTACAAGATTGTGTCCTACCTTGGCAAAGTAACTGTTGTTGAATTGAGAGTGACGTAGAGATGTAGCCAGTTCAGGGCCAATTCAGATGATTCCAACTGTTCAGCAACATTTTAATCGTCCATTTGCAAAAGGTGTATGTGTAGTACAGTCAAATCTATAATTTATTTACGGTGTCCCTAACCTATCTTGTTTTAGTTGTAGCTTAATGACTTTCTGATTATATTTTCCTTGATGTCAAACCATATAAGATGAAAAGATAGCAACATAGCATGTCATGTGCTTATAATTAGGTAAAATATGCTTTTTTGGAAGATGACCAGTAGAACCTACCCACGATTCATTGATAGCATAGGAAACAACATAACCGTGCACAGTGAAAAGAACAAAAATAGAAAGAATACAGCCCATACTAAGACATTAGGAGCCTAATTAACAACGACAATGAGGTGGGCACCCGAATGACAGTAAACAGAAACTTCACAGAGCGTTCATCAATATTTACATACAAGTATGCAAGCTCGATGAATCACATATTTATCTTTCTGTCTTCAAAATAGAACAAATATTCAAAATCTGAAAAGTACAAGTTGAGGTATCAAATAGGGACACATGCAGTTGGCTCAAAGTTGCATTCTTTCAATTATCTATCAAAACTAACCTTAAGACATACAATGAATAATTATCTGAAAGATAAAAGACATATCACCTGCAATCGGGTTTTTATTGTGTCCAAGGGAGTAGTAATGCACGATGCTGTGGCACCAGCCACTAAACCTCCAATGGCTTGAACAAAAACTAGAGTTGATTGACTAGGCTTTGGTTCCTTGATATCATTACCATATCCCAGTAGGCTGTCAAAGAGAGCAAGGACCTAATTGATAACTTGCACAATGAACTCTATGCAAAGAGATGAGGTCAAATATAAAAGCCAAACTTACAAAATCACAAGCAAGAAACTAAGGTAATCAAATAGCAGATGATCAAAGGCTAGATAAAATAAACTGATACAATCAGGAAGAATGAGGCAGATAAAGGTCATTTTACTTGCAGAAAAATGATCCAACTCAATTGTTAATCCATTTAAGGCAACAAGCAAAATGCAACAGTGGAGTCACAAAAAAATATAAAAATAGTCCAGTTTAAAATTTTAACTCCCACACCTTTTGCCATCTTAATAGTAAGAATTTATTGATAACGTAATACTTTAAATGAAAATCCTAATCATAGAAATTAAAAAGTTTGTCTCCATGGCTACATCCACCATGCAATTTTTTCAACTCAACTCAACTGCAGCCTTGATCCCAAATTACCTGGGATTGACCACATTGATTATCATCCTACACTGATGTTGAATTTGAGTTATTTCTTCAGATCATATTAAATTATCTTCCTCCATATTAGCTTAAGTTTACTGTTGGCGTACATTTTTTTCAAAAAAAAAGAAGAAAAGAAGAAAAAGAGGAGAACGGATGGGCTGGTTTAGAAGCTGGGCCAACAGCCCATAAGATCAGCCACAATTGGGCCCAATTGGGCACCCCAGCAGGAGCCCCATTTACCTGGCCCATAATTGACATATTTTAGCCAAATTCAGGCCTTGTGCGCAGCCCATAGAAGGGCTTGGGCCGCAGCCTCCTGCTGGCCCAGAAACCAGGCCCAAGTTGGGCCAGGCCCACTTCAACTCCAGTGTGAACAGGCCCAGCCGCACCACCTGCCACCTCAGCCCATTCATTAGTCAGTTTATGGAGGGGGGAAACCGAAGAGGCCAGGGGGAGATCAAGGGACAGCCAGCCATTAATTTGGAATTAATGGTGTAACCACCATGGGGAAGGCCAAAAGCCATCCACGTACAGCACATAGCCTGGCTCTTCATCTGCCCCCCACCCTCTATAAGAAAGGAGGTGCGCACCAGCAAAAGGGGGGGCTGCTGGAGACGCCGCCAGGCTGCTGGAGACGCCGCCAGGCTGCTGGACTGCAACCTGCCCCCCTGCTGCCTTGCGCCCTGCCCCCTGCACCTGCTGCTGCTGCCCCCTCTGCTGCCCTCTGCTGTGTGCCTGCTGCAGGAGGCCACTTGCGGCCAGGAGAAGAGAGGGAGAAGAAGTAAAGGGGAAGAAGCAACAGGTGGGCGAATATTATCTAAATATGTAGTCTCCCTCATTTTCTTTCTCTACTTAATCTCCCTCCAATGGATTGACCGACCCAAGGCCATCCCTGAACAGCCCTCTCGGCCAACCCTTTGCCAGCCAGAACATCCCCTAAACAGTCCTTGTTCTGGTCCCTTGTGCACCTCATTGAACAGGTCCAAACCCCCCCCCCTGCTGGGGACTCCGGTCAGCACATTAGGGAAACCCAAACAGGTCCCAATGTAGCCCCCTTTCAGCCTGCTCATATCCCCCCATACAGGCCTGTCTCGGCCCCCTTGGAAGCACCCAATTAGACCCCAATTGGTCTCCACGGCAGGCCCAAAATAAAGTCCTGTCCAGTCACCCAAACAAGCCCCCTGACCGGTCTCCAAAAATCAGACCCAGGTCTGGCCACATTGCCCTTTGTGCAGGCCTGTTTTGGCCCACCGATCAGGCCCCAAATCAGACCCTGTCCGGTCCCTTGTGCAGATCCCATTCCGACTCAAGAAGCAGTCCTCTGAAACGCCCTATGTGCAGACCCAAGCCGGTCCACTCAAAGCCACCTGAACAGACCCCTTAAACAGGTCCAAGGCTGCCCTTGTTCAGTCCATGTTCAGACCCCAAAACCGGTCCCAAATCAGGCCCTGAAATGCCCTTTGTGCAGGCCCATTTCGACCTACCTAAAACCAAACCAAAACAGCCTCGTTGTGGCCCAACCGATCAGGCCTCAGACAGTCCTGTTTACTCCAAAAGAAATATTTGAAGTCCCCTCCGGCAGCCCCTTTGTGGCCTACTGAGAGGACAGCAGTCCAGGGAGTTCCAAACAGGGGGACAGCAGTCTGAAGGCAGGCCGGCTTGAAGGTGACGGCCCGGCACCCCTTGGAAACCGTCCGATGGGCCAAGGGCACAGCCGGGTGGCCTTCCAAGTCGGTCCAGCCAAGCAGTTCCAGCAGTGCAGCAGCTTCCCAACAGGCCCTTCCGGCCCAAAACAGTCCAAGACAGGCCCCGCGGGCCTATGAAGATTGAAGGCCGGCTCGGAACGCCGATGAAATTGAACCGGCCTCCATGGCCTTGTTCCAAAAAATGAACAAATAAAAAAAATTCAGAATGCGAAAGCAATATTAAATTAAGGAGATCCACCCTTCGCGGGGACTCCAACCTTGGACGACTCCCCCCGGGTCCGCCCCGGAATGTCGATCCGGACGGTGGCGCGGGCGTGCTCCCGTAGCCAGCGGTCCTTCCCCCAATATGGCTAAGCTAAGGCTGGCTATTTTGGATGGGTAAATTTTCACTAAGTTGGAAAAATAGCTGGCATGCCGTCGTAATGCCAAAATTTTTCCAAAGTAGTGAAGATAAACCTATATTGGAGGAAGGATCAATCACATTGTACACCGATGTACTTCACCCCATCTTTCAATGAAATGAAGTTCGATGTCAATTTGGAATGCATGAAACCGGATATCCGATGGAAGCCCGATGGGTCGGAGGCGATGCAAACCGCCAAAGAAAAAAATAAAATCATTTCAAAATAAATCTGGAAATTCAAACAGAAAATGAAAAACAGAAAATCAAATCTAAAAATTCAAACAAAAAAAGAATTAAATCAAATCTAAAAAATCAAAACAATAAAAAAAATCAGAATTAAAAGAAATCTGAAATTCAAACTTGAACTCACATCGATTTAACCCAACAACCGTTCTTCAACAAAGTAGTGAACCGGTTTTGAAACTTATTAAACCAAAAAATCAGATTTTGACCGAATCCAAAACAGATAAAATTCAGATTCAAATTAAATCTGTCAACCATCAAAAAAATCAGATTTTAATAAAATCTGCCAAAACAAAAATCAGATTTAAGCAATCAACCAAAAACAGATTCTAGCCAGCTTCAAAAATCTGACTTTAGCAATCTGAAAATCCACTTAAAATCCACTAAACTTCTTCCCAAAAGAAATCAATCAAACAACTTCAAACATTCAAAAAATGGATCAAAACCAACCCTAGAACAAAAAATCCAGAAATCTGAAAAAAAATCTAGAATCTGAAAATTCAACAAACCAATCAAACAACAAATACCAAACATGCTTAAAACACTTTAAGCACATCAAAATCAAAATCAAAACAGGTTCAAAGCAATCCAAACTGGTCAAACCGAAACCAAAATGAACAATAAACAAATCAATCAAACAAATTGATTCAAACTCCAAAACTCAAAACCGACTTTCAAGTCAATCCAAAAGTCAACCAACAAACAAATAAAACAAACCCGAACAAATCGGTTTGCATCTGATCGGACCCAAAAGGCCGCTGCCCTTTTGAGTTCTTTACTTTATTTTGTGGATGTGCACGTGTTGGCGTCAGATTTTTTTTCAAGAAAAAAAGAAAAAAAAAACAGGAGGGGCAGCACAAAAAAAAAGAATAGGTTCAGGCCAATTTCTGGCTGGACCAACCCTCAATTGGGTCAAATCAGGACCCGAAACAAGTCCTAGATTGGGCCCTTTGGCACAAATTCCAGCTGGCCCAATCTCACATGATTTAATTAACTGATTTCCAGCCCCTATAGCCCACCTACGTACAGGCCCATAAGAAGGAGAAGAAGTGGGCCACAGCCATTGAAAAAAGGCCCACCTGTGGCCAAGTGTGAACAAGTCCAGCCGCAGACCACCTGCCACCTCAGCTCACTCCTCCTTGTCCAGCCGCAGACCACCTGCCACCTCAGCTCACTCCTCCTTGCGCACATAACCTGCCACCTCATCCTTGACCCATTAATTGCATGGGGAAAGCCAAGGGACAGCTCAACACTTAATGCCATGGGAGAACTCAAAGGTCAAGTCAAATATTGAATGGCCTAGGAGAAATTCAAGGAATTAAAACCTATTGACCACCACCCAAGGCCATCTTACGTACACCACAACCTGGCCCTTCATCTCCCCCTCAGCTCCCTATAAGAAGGGAGGGCGCGCCAGGTTGAAAGGGGGGCTGCTTCAGACGCCGATAGGCTGCCAGTTTGTCCACTGCCACTGCTGCCAGCTGCGCCCCCTGCTGCCAGTTGCACCTGCCAGCGGCCAAGGAGAAGAAGAAGAAGAAGAAGAAGAAGAAGAAGAGGCAAGGTAGGAGGGATCGATACATACTAGATATGTAGCCCTTTAAGGGCATTTCTCTACTGGTTCTAGCTGCCTTCAATTGGCCTCATGCTCATCTTCAGATGTCCCCCTTCTCGACTCATCTGAAGCACCCTTAAAGTTTGCTGCACCGGCCCCCTTTCCAAGCCCAGAAATCTGGCCTCTCATGTAGCCCATTTTTGGCCACCTGCAGGCCCACTTGGCCCAGCCGAACACTCCCCCCACAGCAGGAGAAAACTCCCTATTGCAGGCCCATAACCTGACCTCTGTTCAGGTCCATAACCGGCCCATTCCCTGGTCTCTACCCAGGCCCGTAACCGGCCCACAACCAGCCCATAATCAGGCCCCCTTGCAGCCCACTCAAAAACTCCCCGAACTGCACCTGTTTTAGCCCATTGAGCACCCCCCTTTAACAGGTCATTTCCTAGCTCTCTGCGCACCCCAATCCAGGCCTATGTTCCGGCCCCCAATCCAGGCCCAAAACAGGTCCCCTTGTGACCCAGTTCCGGTCCCCAAACAGGTCCATTCTCAGCCTCAAACTGACCCCAATCCAGGCCCATTGCTAGTCCAAATCCGGCCCCAAATCCAGGCCCAAAACAGGTCCCCAATCGGCCTTCTTTCAGCCTGCTGTCCTGGCCCTCCTTGCGGCCCATTAAACAGACCCCTCACAGCCCCCTGATCGGTCTCCAAAAATCAGACCCAGGTCTGGCCACATTGCCCTTTGTGCAGGCCTGTTTAGCCCACCAATCAGGTCCCAAATCAGAGCCTGAAATGCCCTTTGTGCAGGCCCATTTCGGCCCACCCAAAACCAAACCAAAACAGCCCCTTTGTGGCCTACTGAGAGGACAGCAGTCCAGGGAGCTCCAAACAGGAGGACAGCAGCCAGAAGGTGGGCCGACTTGAAGGTGACGGCCCGGCACCCCTTGAAAACCGTCCGATGGGCCAAGGGCACAGCCGGGTGGCCTTCCAAGTCGCTCCAGCCAAGCAATTCCAGCAGTGCATCAGCTTCCCAACAGGCCCTTCCGGCCCAAAAACAGTTCAAGACAGGCCCCGCGGGCCTATGAAAATTGAAGGCCGGCTCGGAACGCCGATGAAATTGAACCGGCCTCCATGGCCTTGTTCCAAAAAGTGAACAAATAAAAAAATTCAGAATGCGAAAGCAATATTAAATTAAGGAGATCCACCCTTCGCGGGGACTCCAACCTTGGACGACTCCCCCCGGGTCCGCCCCGGAATGTCGATCCGGACGGTGGCGCGGGCGTGCTCCCGTAGCCAGCGGTCCTTCTCCCAATATGGCTATAAGCTAAGGCTGGCTATTTTGGATGGGTAAATTTTCACTAAGTTGGAAAAATAGCCGGCATGCCGTCGTAATGCCAAAATTTTTCCAAAGTAGTGAAGATAAACCTATATTGGGGGAAGGATCAATCACATTGTACACCGATGTACTTCACCCCATCTTTCAATGAAATGAAGTTCGATGTCAATTTGGAATGCATGAAATCGGGCACCCGACGGTAGCCCGATGGGTCGGAGGCGATGCAAACCGCCAAACAAAATAAAAAAACATTTCAAAGTCAATCTGGAAATTCAAACATAAAAGAAAAACAGAAAATCAAATCTGAAAGTCATAAAAAAATCAGAACTAAACAAAATCTGAAATTCAACTTATTCCGGTTCAACCAACAACCGATCTTCAACAAGATTGAACCGGTTTTGAAACACATCAAATCAAAATCAGATTTTTATCAAATCAAAACAGATCAGCTACAAAAAATCAGATTTTGATCGAATCCAAAACAAAAAAATCAGGTTTCAATAAAATCTGTCAACCACAAAAAAATAAGATTTTTTACCAAACCGAAAACACAAAGAAAAAT
The DNA here is from genome assembly GCA_036172225.1 of Cryptocoryne crispatula var. balansae. Taxonomy (NCBI): domain Eukaryota; kingdom Viridiplantae; phylum Streptophyta; class Magnoliopsida; order Alismatales; family Araceae; genus Cryptocoryne; species Cryptocoryne crispatula. The sequence goes on from CM069919.1 coordinate 14,061,322, forward strand.
CAGACTTCAATAAAAAATCTGCAACCAGAAAATCCAGGTTTGAACAATCAACTAAAACAGATTCTAACTGGCTTTAAAAATCTGATGTTTTTGGCAATCTGAAATTCACTTAAAACCTACTCCCAAAAGGAATCAAATAAACAACATTCCAAACACCCAAAATGGATCAAAACCAACTCAAAACCAAAAATCCAGGATCTGAAAATTCAACAAACCGATCAAACAACAAATGCCAAAATTGCTTAAAACACTTTAAGCACATCAAAATAAAAAAATCAAAAACAGGTTCAAAACAACCCAAACTGGTCAAACCAAATCAAATAAAAGAAAACAAATCAAAAACCAAACAACAAGTCAATCGAACAAATTGATTCAAACTCCAAAACTCAAAACCGACTTTCAAGTCGACCCAAAAATCAACCAACAAACAAATAAAAACAAACCCGAACAAAACGGTTTGCATCTGATTGGACCCAAAAGGCCGCTGCCCTTTTGAGTTCTTTACTTTATTTTGTGGATGTGCATGTCTCCAAAAATAGGTTGCCACGACGGTTAATCAAAGGCGTTCAAGCCGTTGCTCGATGTAAGTTAACGCCGGATACTCGCACCATCCGGCGGAGAAGGGTCAAAAATGAAATTTTCAAAGAACCCGAACCTCGATTCTAATATTTTTAAAACTATCACCGAACTACCTAATATTTTTAGGATATCACATATTTTCCTAGAAAAGTCCGAAGATGTCTTTCTTTCTAAAGAATAGACGTAAAAAAGAGGTTCACACAGCACGTCTCCAAAAACAGGTTGCCACAACGGTTAATCAAAGGCGTTCGAGCCGTTGCTCGATGTAAGTTAACGCCGGATGCTCGCACCATCCGGCGGAGAAGGGTCAAAAAATGAAATTTTCAAAGAACCCGAATCTCGGTTCTAATATTTTTAAACTATCACCGAACTACCTAGTATTTTTGGGATATCACATATTTTCCTAGAAAAGTCCGGAGATGTCTTTCTTTCTAAAGAACAGACGTAAAAAAGAGGTTCACACATTTACCATGTCCTTTTTTCTACTATTTTTATATTTTTCACTTTTCTAACTTGACCTTCCTTGATTTTATGTTCAATATATCCAAACTATCAAAATCTTCATTCTATTAATTTGTCTACAATTGCCGCTACTCCCACATTTATGTATTCTATTTAATCTAGTATAACCATGTATCAATCTTGACATTACCATCTCAGTAACACTTAATTTATAAGTATTTCTTTTCCTCATTGCAGCATGTTCACTATCATACAATAGTTCAGGTCATGTAAATATATGATAATATTTTTCTTTCAACTTTAACAAAATCTTACAATGACAAAGCTCATATACAAGGATTTCCATCTCGGATTTCGACTTCGTCTCAGGGAGGTGAAAGAGAAGAGATCTCGAAAAAATCTCGGGAGATTGGATCTCGGATTCTCGGATCAAAATGTATATATGTATTAAACATAACATAATATCTTAAAAAATAAGAGTAAAATAATAAATTTACATGAAAATATATAACACATTTTATACATCAACTATGTGAATGAACAATTTCAACGTATTTTCAATACCAAAAAGATGATCTTTGTGCTTCTAAAAGATTTAAACTTGTATATAATCTTATTTAAATACTAATATGGTATTAAACTTGTAACACATTTTTATGTGATAGTATAAGTGATAGCGAAATATATTAAATGTGTTTACGCTATCATAAACGAGGGTGCGGAGTAGTCGTGGATCAAGATTCTCGCGAGATCTCAGCTAGATGGAAAACAATGCACATATATCTAATACACACTTTTTTCAAACAGCCTTAATCTTATATCTAATATTTTCAACACATTTTTTATCTTTTTAAATAATTAAACCAAGATATTCAAATTTTTGAAATAATATTATTCTATCCAAACCAACCACCCCCATCTTTACCTCTCTTACTTTCATTAAATTTAAAATACATATATTTTATTGTAGTTTTATTTATTTTGAATCTCTTAGATTCTAAAGTGTTTCTCAAAAGTTTTATCTTCAAATTAACTCCTTGTGTCTCATTATTAATATTATATCGTCTGCAAATATCATACACCATGATCAAAGAAGACTATCAGAATTAGGATATGAAATGGCTAATTTTGATCTCAATCACACTCTAGGTAGGATTAGCCAATCTAAGCGAACCAAATCCAATGTGTATACAATTTTTTTAATAAAAAATCATAAAAATCAATAAAATCTAAAAAAATCATAGAAAGAATTATAGCTATCACAACTCTACTTATGTCACTGAAATTGCTGGAGAAGCACTAAGATTGTTAGAGAATCAACCAAGGATTGATGGATCATTAAGAAATCACCAGAGAATCGCCAAATTGCCATAGAATGGCCAAAGAATCGCCACAAAATCGATGGAGATCTCCACTTCTGCCAAAGCCCTAATAGTTTTGAGGTGGGAATGGGGTAATTGGGTTGATTCCCTCCTTATCAGCCCAATATCAGATCGATATCAGATCTAAATTGGACCCAAATTGATCCAGGCCCAAGACCAAAATCCTCCTATCACAATCAGCAAGATCGATCGATTCCCGAGTGATTCATGTGAATTGGTCATTCTCAACCAATTCTACTGATCTAGATCGATTCCACCGGGAATTAATTTTGGATCGATCCTTCAAGCGGTAATTGGATCAAGACTAGCAAATCCGATTCGACCAATTTAGTAAACCATGCTCTCAACCTTCGCCGATGGCCAATTTATAGACAATGGAAAAAGACATAGCAAGTGGCAATGGTGAGTGGTTTCCTATTTTTTAGAAACCACCATGTGAGTGGGAGATGCCCATAACTGCAGCCACCTCATTTCTTCCTCCCTTTTTGCTTGGAATTTCATGGGATGGGGCCTACCAAAACAGAAAAGCTGATTTTCAGTGGTTTTAAAGAAAAATTTAGTGGGTTGGAGTCCACTACAACATGTTTCCATGTCATTTTCGAATGAGTTTTTGAATGATTTTCATGGGATGGGGCCCACCATGGTAGCAGAAACAATTATCAATCATTTTCCAATGCTCTTATGACTAAAACTTGTGGGATGGGACCCACAATATAAAAAAATAATTTCAGCCATATTTTGATTTTATTTTTACTGAATTATCATGGGATGGGGCCCACTCAAATTGAATTATAATGTTTAGTCATATTTGGTATATTTTTATGACTGAATTTTGTAAAATAGAAAAGTCCTACTTGAAGTAGGACACATAATTTTAATAAAATTATCAAGAAATTAATCTTTATTTTTCATGAAAATCTATTTTCATAGTAATTTTAAGTTTCAAAGATTATGGCCCATAAATATTAAGTTTCCTGATTTTCAGAAAAAAATCAAAATATTTTTAATGAATTTTCGAAAGTGAAATTCTCATTTAATGAAAGCCCTTAATTTTCAAAACTTTTACTTCTTTTTTTGTGAAATTTCGTGAGATGAGACCCATTGTACCAGACAATCATATTTCCAGCCCTATTTATCCTTGTTTTCCTTGATTTGTGAAGATTAGGTTAGGTATAACCTTCTCCCCTCTTTTCTATGCTTATCCATAACTTTTTCCTTCTAGATAGGCATGATAAAAGAAAATGGCAGACGTGCGGGAGCAATTAGGGCGGAAATCTCTTACGGCACTCCCTATGTTTTCTCCATGAAAGAAGGTTAGCTGGAGAGAAAGTAAGGCTGGTGCGCTGAGCTGTTGAAAGGAGAAAATTTTCAGGATTTTCCAGCCAATTTCGTAACCATTTAATGAACAAGCAAATACTGAAATTGGGCCCAATTTATGCTGAAATATGAGCCATCAATTGTCATAATATATGGATAAATTGACTTCAAGATGGGCTCAAAATAGGTTGAAAGATGGGCTTGGAACTGCCCCTTTTAAAAGCATGTCATTTGCTGGCTCAATTGGGCTGAAACTTGCCCAGAAATGGGCCTCTGAATTTGACCCAACCAAGGCCCAACAACAGGCCATTAAATGGGCTGGAATTGGCTTATAATTGGGTTATAAAACAGACCTAGAAATAAACCAAAATAGGCCTTCAACTAGTCCTAAAATTGTCCCAAGAGAAGGCCCATAATTAAGGCATCAACAGGCCCTCGAGGGGGCTGGATATAGGCCCAAAAGTAGGCCAAATAAATAAGGCATTTGAATATCAGCAGGTGCCGGTACATTGACTTCGAAATGGGTTTTTGACAGGCCTTAATTCATCCATAATAAACCATAAGATAGGCCATGAAATGTGGCACCCAAATTAAATTTAAATATGCCATTACATTGGGACAAAATGGACCTTTGATAGACCTTGTAACAAGCTATAAAGTATCCATGGGAGTGAACTTGTTATGGGCCAAAATTGGGCCTGCCAATGGTCCTCATGCCTCCCTAGAGATGGGCTTGGAATTGAGTTGGTTTTGAGACCAATGGATACTGCCAACTGGGCCCTAAAACAGGCCTAAAAATTGCCCTTAACATTGGCTGATAATAGGCCTTGAGAGAGGCATTTAATGGATGTAAGCAGTGTCATTGAATGGACCACAAGAGAGCCTTCCAATGGCCCACAATCAGGCTGAGATTCGGCTTAAAATAACATTACAGGTGGGCCAGGAATGGGTCTGAGATAAGTGTTTGAATAGTGCTGTAAGGGGCCATAAAATTCATTCAAAAATGGATCTGGGATTTGGCTTGAAGCGAACTTCAAGGTGGCCCTGAAATTGGGCTAAAACTGGCTTTTCCAGAGCCTTAAAACAGGCTAAGAAAATATCCTCTTTACCCTATTTTCTAGGTTTATAATTGAATAAAAAATTCTGAGTTAATAGTATGTCATCTTATATATTCTATGTTAATTTATTCATAACTAATGCAAAAAATAATGACTTATTATAGATAATTGATATAAGTCAACTGAAATAGAAAAATATCTTGTTTCCCCCTCCACTTGCGTAGACAAGTTGCTCTATTACATGAGTAATCAATGCAAAAATAAAAACCACATGAAGAACCTTATGGATCATATAATCCTTCCAGTAATTTTGGTAATGTAGACAATGTATTTGTAAGGTAAATTTTAATGTAATCATTCATATTTAAATTTTGCATATTTCGATTTCAATTGATGGCATAGATGTTTACATGACTTCAGTGCAATGATGCAAGCCAACTTTGCCTTTATGATTTTTTTGATTTTATATTTTATTTTCATTCAAAAAATGATCAGGGTCCGATTACAGATTGATTTTTCTTCAAGTGTGTTGCTCGATGTGAAAAACCTCAATGCTGCCAAGTATTGCATGATGTTCTTTTCTTTTATCATAAGAAGGGAGAAAGGAAAAGGTGTTAAATGTATATGTTTTAAGACAATAATATGATTGGCGATATCTTGAATTGGTAAAGCATTATCATTAATCAAGCAACCGGATATTCAATGCAGGTTGTAACCATGTAATTCATCAATCAAAATAACATGTGGAAAATCCTAAAGAAATTGGAGGTGTCATAAAGTAACATTGATAAGATGAAAAAGGAAAGTACAAACCTCCAAATCTTCCGTTGACTTGAACCATAGCTCGCCCACCATACAGCACTAGATGGAGAATACGTCATGACGGACAAACCAAACCCTCTGTATAAACCCCGGATTCCATCAACCCTTAAAATCTTACTTGCGACATCAATACCACCTTTGTATTTTGCATTGCCAGCGTAACCTTGCACCATCAATCTTTGACTGACCTAACAAATGTTCAACTTATTTAGAATTAAGCCAAATCTAGGTGGCCATATGTCATACTTAACAACATTTGAAAGATTATCAACTTAATATAGGAATAACCACAGAAGGTACACTTATATACTTATCTCAAGTTCTCAATAGTAAGTATAAGTCAGGAATAATGAAACGTTTGTCTATATCCAGTAAGAACATCCTCTGGGACGACCTTCAATATGAGCATAATTTCGTGGATATGAAAATATGGGCATTCACACCTTTGTACATGTCTTTGATATTGCTAATGAACTCATTGGGCACCATATTCTTTCCTAACCCACTAAAGAACCTCTCTTAGAACACGGTCATACTCTTTTTCTAGATCAATGAAAACCATATGAAGATCTCTTTTTAGATCTTTATATTTCTTCACTATGGATCTAGCTAGAAAGATGGCTTTCGTAGTCGATCTACCTAAAATGAATCTAACTTATTTTTTTGAAATCTTAGTACATTTCCAAAGTCTTCTCTCTATAACCTTCTCCCACAGTTTCATAGTTTGACACTTGAACTTGATACCTTTGTAGTTTTCACAATCTTGTACATCCCTTTTCCCTTTAAATAATGGATGATGACATTCTTTCTCCATTCATTTGACATTTTTCCATAAATAACTATTTTATTAAAGAGAAGAGATTGCCACTCCACTTTTTTTCATTTTCAAACTTCAATTGGAGTGTTACCAAGACTTCACGTTTTTGAAGTTCTCATTCTTCCCAACGCCAAGTGCACTACTAAAGAGGTAATTTTTTGAGAGGACTCTAACCCTTGCTCTCGGTCCCCTTTTGACTCCACTTAACTTTCTGAAGCATGTTCATTAAAGAGCATTTCAAAGTAACATTTTTAACGTTCTTGGATATCCTCATCCCGAGTTAACGCCCTCCCCTCCATGTCTTTACTACACCTAACACAACCTAGGTTCCAAGATCTCTTTTCCCTCAATCTTGCGAATCGACAAATATCTTTCTTGCTTTCCTTTATGCTCAATTTGTCATATAACCTACTACATGTTAACTCCCTAGCTTGCCTAGCTACTTTTTTTGCCTTAATCTTAGCTTTTGTATATTCTTCAAAGATCTCGCCGGTGCTACAGTTGAGTAATTTCTTAAACCACTCTCTCTTGCTCTTCACTGCTCTCCAAGGATTCCGGAATCGGAATCAGAATCGGAATCCCAGAATCGGCCGGAATCGGCCGATTCCTGAGAAGGGAATCGATTCCGGATCGGTCCGGAATCGTTTTTTTTTTTTTTTTGATTTTTTTTCGTCAAAAAAATTCAAAAAATTCAGAAAAAAATCTAAAAAACTAGAAAATGAGTTAGAAACATTTTAAAAAATAACCATTGCATGATATCCACAAGAACACATCATACAAATACTAATGAACACCAATCAAGACTCAAGACTTGAAGTTAAGTACATATTCCAATTCCATTTATTCAAATATCAAAGAGTCGATACATCATCAAAAAAAAAAATTACATCATATCAATCTACTTCTACTACCAATATCTAGATAAAGATACGGGTTTTCCTCCTCTCCCTCGCGCTTCACGCTCCTCCTCGTGCTCAATTCGTATCTTGTCCGGACCCACTCCATACGAAAATAATGCCGATGTCATTCCACCGGGTGTCGAAACGGATCGGATCGCGGGACGACCGGGACGAAAGCGAGAGGATGGTGGAGCCGGTGTAATCCACCGTCGGTCAACTCGCCAAATGCGGATCGTGGCTCCATAATATAAGACCGCGGTGTCTCGTCATCCAACAGGTGGGTCACGAAGCTTTCGGGAAGCCGCGACCGGGAGACTCACCGCCGCCGATGGTCGCGTCGTCGGTACGCACTCTCGTCATCATCACCTCGAGGAGCGAGAAGGAGCCTGCGTCGTCATCCTGGCCGACAGACGTATGACCTCTAACTTCCTCTCTTTACCTCTTCACCTATCTCTAAACTACCGTAAGGTCCGGAACCCAAAGTTTTTTCAACTTTGCGAAATCCTCCCATTTTCTCCGTGCAACACTCTTTGTTTTCGTTCTCCCGAACCGCAAACGGGTAGCGAGGCCGCCAAGACGAGCAGAGCCGAGGGGCGCGCGCCCATAGGCCGCTGGCGGCGGAAGGCCATGTCCGAGCTCGAGAAGTAGACGCGAGGTGGAGCCGAGCATCCTCTCGCTCAACACCATCCAACTCTCCTCTTCGCCCACGCACGTCATCGGGATCAAACTCGACCGTACGATCCCCGGCTTCCCTCTCTCCATCCGTGAGGCAAGTGCATGCTCCTCCCGGAAAATCGGGTCCACGTCCACCTCCTCGGGGTGGTGGCGTCGAGAATGCCTCTACTCGTACGGGCCACTCCGCGAACCGTGCAAATCGCTCCTCCCCGCCGATCTTCGCTCGATCCTCGATGTTCTTTATACGCAGCCCTCACGTTATAATGACGGAAGACCGCCTTCTCCGGCCTGTCCGAGGTCAACCTTTGTTCCTCCTTTTCGGGTATGTATCGGTCAATGTACCCGGCTCCTCTCGCGATGGGAGGAACCGGTGCTCCGGCTCGCATCCCGATACCACCTGGCCGCAGTGGATTCCATCCACTCCCGGTGTTCACCGAACCCACCACTCGAGCAAAGAAAAACACAAAACTAGAAAAGGAAAACAATTAGCCCATCATCACCATAACTTATATGAAAAGAAAAGAAATTCCTCATCAAACTATTACTATACCAGGTGTCACTTTGTCAACTGAATATTTCAGGTCAAAGATCTCGAGTATACGCCGACCTCAACTTGTACTTCGCATCCTAAAAATTTAAAAAAAATAAATTTAGTTGTCCGGTAATGCTAGTCCAAGGTATTTAATTTAACTCTAACTTACTTCATCTCACCTCTATCCTCGTCTCCGCCGAGATCGGCACAAACCGCCGGATAACCGCAAGTGTACCCCGCATCACCTCGTCGTCGTTTCACCACCCGTCCTCCATATTGACGTTGGGGTTCAAAAACTATCCCGCAAGATTTTATTAGTTAACATCGTGCCATTTAAGACAATTATACGTGAAAATAATTTAATAACCAAGTTACTCGGCAGCACGGACATCGTGGTGCAAGGTCTTGTCCCATCGGTCATCAATGATCTTCCACCACTTTTGTAACCTTCCGGAATTTTTTTCTTTAATTTTCAGCTTTGCCCGGTCCATAACATCATACAATGTGCCCATCCGGTCCCCGTCATCCGAGTCTACCAACCTCGCACAACTACCGTTGGCTCAATGATCGCGCAGTAGGCAATCCTCTCTCAAAACCTCGTCGGTGATCCGTACCGACGACAAGAATCTCCAATCGCTCTTTCGTAATGCAGTTGTCCACCATATAGTTGTAATACTCCTGACCGCGCGAACTCCCAACCAATGTACGCCTCTCCGCCGTGTAAACTCTCCGCAGCAATGTAGTTCGTAAGCAAATCGTGTCGACCGGGCCCTGGCCGAATCGCGCTCCTCGTGTGTGATCTCGTGATACGTAGCAAAGCGGGGATGCGAATAAATAAAAGATGTGATCGTCGCGCCCGCCCGACAAGTGTGGATACACCCTCCTCTCGCTCATATCCTCAATATGAGATCTATGGAATGTCGCCGCACGGGGCACCCGTAAGATGCGCTTCCTCTTCTCCATCAACTTCCTCCCAACCGCCTTATACGATGGTTCGTTGTCGGTGACAACCTCCGAACCACATTCTCCTCCCCCATCTCCTCCACCACTCCATCCATCGAGAGAAAAAATGAAGTCGGCATTTTTTATCTTCCCGTGCATCTACCGACTTCAAGAATGTAGTCCCTCGAACGCACACCAAGAAGTTTATCATACTCCTCTCGGGTGATACGTTCCACCCATCGCACACGTGATCGTGCAACCTCTCTCCTTCCACACCAACTCGAACCCATCCATCCACTCCCTCAACTCCCCGACCTCCTCATCCGTGGGGCCCGGCGCCGTATACGTGTGTCCGTCGGCTCCGTGCTCGCAAACCCGGTCCACCCTCACCCACGGCATCCACCATCGTCCTGGGTGGGCCGGTGGTCGAGTACGCGGATGCCTACATCAAGTTAAAAAAAATTCTGGAATCAAAGCTAACATTAAGTTTAAGTAAATAAAACACACATAATGTCAATTTTAATTTAAAAAGTCATCCCTGCATGTAAAAACCACTCCACAATGTGTCGGACGGCTCTCTTTGCCGCCGTTCCTGTTGCATTCACCCCTTTCATTGCCTGCTTAATCCCCATCCTCCACCAGCACTCGTTTCCCAAATAAATACCTCGGCCACGGTGTAAATCGAGTGCCTGCGGGGGACCCGGCGGTATGGCTCCTGCCTCTCGGGTCGAGGCTCTCGGTCCCCGGGCAGGACGAGCCGATGCCGATCGCCCAAAGCCGGGTCAACTGCTGGACCCGCACCCTCCGCTCCCCTCCTCCCCGTCCTCCTCCTCAACAAAGGCACGATCGCTGTGTCGCGCCGCACGTCTGGGCTCGAGTCCGAGGACTCGTCCTCGCTCTGCTGGCTCCGCTCACCCTGGTGCCTTCCCCACCTTTCCCTTCGAGGGTAGGCAAATCACGGTCCCTCCTCCTCTCGAGTAGCTCGTCGCGCAACTCCTCCCTCTCGCTCGATCCTAATGCCCGTCGAGAAACTCTACTCGTCACGTATCCTCTCATCTCCTCACTCTTCTCCCTGCCCACCTTCTCACATTTTTTTACATTCCCACCTCGTTCGGCAATATGTTGTTTCAAATTTTAACACCCCCCATTCATCTCCTTCCCCCACACCACGCACCGTACCCTCTTCCCCGACTAGGTCTACCGTATACGCCCGTGCTCCCAACCCACGTCGAAGCACGCGCCATTTGCGTCACCTTGATCGGCCATTGCTTAAATCGCAAAATTTGTAAACAATGCACTAAAAATGATTAGATAACATAAAAATTATTTTAGACGCTGTTCGGGAAGCGAGACAACCCAAGAAACACACCATTCGGTATGTTTAAAGGGTTACGTATTTGCGGAAATGGTCGTAAATTAACGTACGGGGTATCCGAAATTTTTCCCGCATGCGAACATCCAATCGATGTTCAAACAACTTGAGCGGAGTTATTCGATCACAAATCACCGAGTTTAACTCTACTCGAGTCGTCGGAAACGCGTAAAAATAGGCGTACGGGATATCCGGAATTTTCCGTGCAAAATGGACATATCCGGATAGTTCAAAACTTAAACGGACTTGTTCGGACAAAGATCGTAAAGTTTAACGACACTCAAACTCGTCGGTAACGCAAAAGAAGGAACGTACGAAGTTTTTCGCGAAGAAATCTTACCAAAAACCTTACAAAGATAGAAGAAGAGGTTGATTCGATGCCGATCCGAGCTGAAATCGGCAGAATCCTTTCGAACGTGCCTTGGAATCGCCGGAATCGCCCGAATCGCCCCTGGAATCGCCGGACCGGTGGAATCGGGCCGCGAATCGACCCTCGGATCGACGAGAATCGGCCGATCGACGGTGGATCGACGGAACCGAGACCGGGAATCGCGCCGATCGCGCCGATCGCTCGGCGCCCTCTCCTTCCGCCGCGGGATCGACCGAGGGCGGCCCGCGGGCGATTCCGGCCCTGGGGTGAGCCGGAATCGGTTCGATTCCCGGTCCGTAGTCGAACCGGAATCGAACCGGGCCGGGTTAAACCGGCCTTCCGAAGAATCGGTCGGAGCGACCGATTCCACATGGAACCGGTCGGAATCGGATCGGTTCCGACCGATTCCGGCGATTCGCACCGATTCCCGTAATTCTTCCCGGAATCGGTCCTTCCACCAGGAATCAACCGATCTGATTCCGGAATCGGTCGGAATCGGTCCGATTCCACCGATTCCGTAATCCATGCTGCTCTATCTACTTCATCATTTCACTACTATGAATCTTTCATAGGTGGGTGCTGTCCAGTAGACTCCCCAAAAACTTTTTTTTCATGGATGAGAAGCAAAGAGTATCATTTATAAATTAGAGATGAGTGAGTCATTCCCTATTAACTCCCACTTCAATGTCTTCTATTAACCTTGCCTGCTTAGCCTCCTCTCATATTATACTCACGACTTGACTGATGAGAATAAAGAGCAAAGGTGAAATTGGATCCCCTTGCCTTAGACCTCTTGATGGAGAGAAAAACTCGAAGTCCCTATCATTGATGTCCACTGAGAATTTAGCAGTAGTGATAGCTCCTTATCCACATTATCCATTTCTCTTTGAATTTTATAAGATGAATTATTCTAAGGAGACAGTCCCACCGAACTCTGACATAAGCTTTCTCAAAGTCTAACTTTAGGAGAGCACACTCCTTATTGCGAACCCGTGGGTCATGTCAATATTCATGGGCAGCCATAAAACTTTCTGGTATACATCTCCATGTGATAAAGCCAGTCTAAGAGGATAAAGTCAAAGTACTAAGTCCGATAGCAAGTATTTTTATGACAATGTTGTAGCTATAGTTGAAAAGAATAATCGACCTTAAATCTTTGATATCCTCCACAATCTCTTTCTTGGGCAACAACACTGAAGTGGTCGAAATGAGATACTTTATGTTGTAGAGGTTTACTTCGAATTCTTTAATTAAAGCCATAAAACTTCTTTAATGATGTTCCAATAATGGGAGTAGAACCCAATGGAAAAATGGTCTGGGGCAAAGTTTTGTAAGGATCCATGTCCTTAATAGAGTCAAGCATCTCCTGTTCAGTTAAATCACATTCAAGGGACTTAACATCAACTTCCTCTATCTTTTTTGGCGTCAGAAAATTGATGAAAGGATTCCACTGCTTATCATCCGCAAAAAGATGTTTATAAAATACAATAACTTGAAGACCAAATTTGTTCCATTCCTTCAAAAATTGACCCAAATACTTTTAGCTTATGGATGGTATTTTATTTCTTTTTGATACAAGCCTTTATTTTTGTTACATTTCTTCAACCACAACTCTTAAGATCTTAGTTTCTATTTAATTTTCTTTGAAACATCATTCTTTACATTCTTTGTACGCATCTTTTATACTTTTTCATTTTTCTCAGTTGTCCTCGTTGATCAGTCATGCTTCGTTTAGTTTTTCAAAGTGATAAACTTTTGAGATCCTCTCCTTCTTGGTGTGGGCTGATGTGTTAAAATTCCGCCCTGCCCATTTCTTTAAGTTCATTTTAATCCACTTAAGTTTGCAAACAAACCTGTATGTAGCCGATGAGGAGTTAGGAACCGGCTCATTCCACCAAACTTCCAACATATCCTTGACATTAGGAAGTCTACATCAAGCTAACACAAAACAGAATTTTTTCAATTTGACCATGTTGGACCTACCATATTTGATACCAACAACACAATTCTTGGAAACAACCCTAAGAATATAATAACCTTCGAGCAAAGCATAAATCTAAGCCCAGAAGGAGATGAGAAATCTGTCCAACTTAGACTAAGACTTCATGTTCGACCATGAGAAATCAAGCCCGAAATCTGAGAATTTTATCAGATTATTGACAACTAGATTGAATAAATATATTGAGAAGCTGGTAAGTTCTACAAAGTTAACATTCATTATTGGGAGGCACATTTTGGATAATTTTATGATTGCTTATGGGGCGCTCATAATCAGATATCAAGAAAGTTGCTTATGGCCGGTTTGGTAACACTATCAATATCACTATTAGTTTTGATACTGAAATTAATAGATGTGAAGAAATTATGTGTATCAATGTTAATTTTTAAATTGATAGTGAAAAGGGTCTTGATATCAATACAGGTCCAGACCTGTATTGAAAATGGTAGAGCCCCTCGAGGTAGAAGCCCTCAAAGCTTCTCTCGTACTCCTCTTGTCGAAGCTTCTGCACCTCCCTTCAGAAGCCCTCGAAACTCCTGTCCGTCGAAAACTCTTATTGTCGAATGCCCTCGAAGCTCCTCTCTATGGAATCTCAATCGCCAGTAGGCATCCCTGCTCCTCCTAGTGACAAGGTAAAGACTTCACTTACTCTCGATCCTCCGTCGTCTGCAGTTATGTGAGGAAACAAATCAATTGTTTCCAGGGCTTCTATGGTAGAGGCTCTGCCAGCGATGGTAGAGAAGGGACTAAGCCATTGACGGACGACAACACTCCGCTGATGTTGTTGGTGTATTGCATGCACTACATGGCCTATGACACGGAGTCATGTCGTAACTTTCCCGCTATGACTTCAGTGCTGCCCTTATGAAGCTACATCAAAGACAATGGAGCAAGTTGCCTGATGTGATCCTACAACAAGGTTAATGGTGTTAACGGTATGTTGGCCTACGCTCTATGTAATCAGAGGCGAGAGATGACCGAGATGAGGGAGGGCTAGCCTCACCTCAGGTGCTTGAGACGGGCTCCTCAGGCGCCCGAGGCGACATATATTGTATTGAAAAACTTCTCAAAAATATATATATAATATTAAAACTTTTGAAGAAGAACATAAAAAAACTCACTTCTAGGGCCTACAATACATCAAGATATTAGAGTCTCAGGGTGAAAGACTAGACATTGGGAGTTTCGGGGTGGGAAAGAAGGATTTAAGTTACCAGATTGGACTTTCACAAGGTCCTGACCTAGGCGAGGTGAGATATATTGAGGCGAGGTCACTGTTTTCAAGGCGTCGCCTAGGCGACAAGGCGCCCCCAGAGGGGGCAAGGCGATGGGTGCCTAGGCGCCCATTGCCCTAAATAACTATTTTACTTATTTTAATAATAAATAATGCTAATTAAGTGTCAATATCATATAATTAAGTTGTTTTAGAGTAAAAACAACTAGTTTTAATAGTTAATTTGACTATAAATTAACATTTTGATGAATAATAGCTAGGGTTAAATGATTTCTTAAGTGTTTACTAATAGATGATATAATTTAAATAGCAATTTTAACTAATTTGTCAAGTTATTTAGTCTATGTAACTATGCACTTCCCACATTATTGATTGATTTGCATGGTGTCAAAGTTATTTTGCATCATTTTTTACATATATCTTTATTATTTTATCTATTTTACTATATAAAATAAGGCGTCGCCTAACGCCTCGCCTTATCGCCAAGGCGCCAAGGCGGTACTATGTCGCCTTGATCGCCTTGGCCGCCTTAACAACTATGGGCGAGGTGTTCTTACCTCGTCTCGCCCCGCCTCAGCGCCTAGGCGCCTGAGGCGAGCGCCTCAAATAACATAGCGTGCTCTAGCCACAAGCTCTTGCAAATCATGCACGAGGATTGGGGCTTCCAAGGGTGGGATCCTTGACCTTCCTTCAAGATGTTTGCTTTAATGCCTCTATTTGCAACGTTTCTTGAAATAGCCTTTTTTGTTGAAATTCATTTGTTTTCAAATGCTTCTCTACCTATTTTCTATTATGTTGTGTTATTGAGTTGATTTCTGTCATATTATTGGATGAAGATGAGCTATGTTGGTATCAGCATATAACCGAACTTTAAGAAAAGTTTTCTCTACTTTTCATAGTTGTCAAGATGGATGCCTAAGCTAGGCCTAGGTGATTTTGTCAAGGCACCTTTTGGGGAGCCTGGCTAGCACCCGAAGCACCCAAGGTGCCCAAGGCACCCGAGTTAGGCACTCTAGATCTTTATACATGATTAAAAAAATATGTTTTGTGGATTTTCCCCCTCATGATAACCCCTGCAAGGGATACAATTCAATGATAGTGTGAACACAATATATTTCACTATCACTTATCCTATCACTTGTATTTATGATTTGCAATCATATATGTATATTATATACTTAAATTTATAAAGTTCTCTCGTAACTTTTTTTCTTTCTCACACACACTTAGTTTATCAAGATTAACTCTTTCCAAAAATATATATATCCACACATTCATAATTACATATATAAAATCACATTTAGATGTACCTACACATAGACATACATATTGAATTATAATATACTAATATAATTATATTTATATATACATGTTGGTATGCATGTATAAATATATGTAGTATTAACATCTAATTATATATATGATTGTATATATGTATATGTTTGTATATACCTATACGTAGACATTTAATGATACCATCTTGATTATCTAGGTGACTGCCTATGCGGCATCTTTGTCGTTTAAGAGGAATTAACACCTTTCAATGCCGTGGGTGCCTTATTGTCGCCTTGACAACTATGTTACCTTTGAAAAGAAAATGAATGACACTTAATGAACTACTTGATTTAAACAAAACAAAAATACTTAATTCAATTGTAGCTTTAATTTAATAAAACATTTTATTTTTTCGATTTTATAATCGAAATTTATAAACATATTTTATATTTTTTAAATATCATTAATATTTTTATATTTTTAATAATATATGTTCTTATTAGTGTAATATTAATTTTCACTCTAGAATCAATCAAACATCTAACATTGATATTGATATAGTGTTACCAAATACTTGATATTAATTTTAACATTGATATAATATTATCAAACATAAAAAAGATTTGATATTAACATTGACATTCTATTCTATAGAAATATTAGTAGTATCGATTTTGATATTCTAACCAATGAGGAGTTAAGTTGGATTTTGAGAAAACTATGACATGGTCAACGGAGCAATATAACAAGAGATGGTTTTTATATATAGATAGATTGAACGGGTTAAGTGTTGTAAAAGGACAAAGCTCACAATAGACATCAAGGCTACTCAGTTTTGTTTCTTTGGGAGCTTTAACGATTTAGGTGACTCTAGCTGATGATTTTGAACACGGATGGATCGAGTGGGTTAAACGTTGTCAGCACGACAAAGTTCTCAATGGACATCAATGGTAGTCTGTTTGGTTTTTTTGTGAACTTTAGAGGTCTCATGTAGAGTTTCAGTACTTTTTTAAGTCCTTGTTGGGCAGGTTTTTAAATTCTCTATGGAAGACAATTAATCTTGATAAACTTGGTGTGTGTGTGTGTGTGTGTGTGTGAAAGAGAGAGAGAGAGAGAGAGAGAGAATAGTTAAAAGAGATCTTTAGTATATAACATATATTTATAATTATAAATCTTATATATATGATAGTACAATTGATAAAAAATATATTAATATATTTACATTATCTTGAGCCCCTTGGGCACCTTTTGTGCTTCCCAAAAGATGCCCTAGTAAGGCATTGGCAGAATAGCGCCTTTTGGCCTAAGCACCATCTAGGCAGGCACCTTAACAACTATGTGATCACATAGAACTCATGTAGTTAATCTCCACTTCATTTGACTTATTTTAATCCTATGATTAACATTTTCATCACATTCTTCATCTTTATACCAGAGATACTAATTCTAATCTCTGCAAGCATTCACCCAGTTGTTAAACAAATCAATTTTCGCTGATCAGTCCTTTGATTCTGTCTGTCATCCGATTTTCTAGCTGCATAAAATCTCCACGAATAAACCATGTAAGATCAGTAGGGTACGATAATAACAGTCTCAAATCACTAATGACGGTGATTTTCTCATCGTCACCCAAAGGGCTTCAAAGATAATTTGCTTGTCACTGCCCTTGAAAGAAAATTTAACTGAGAGAATAGCTTCAGCTTCCCAAGTTTCTTCACTCCATAACACTGTTATATCTTCACTTCTGCCAACGAGGGAAGGAGGACAACCCTTCAAGCACCCTACTTGGAAGTCCAGATTGTCCTGCACAGTTGCAAAATCACATTTGATCTCTGGAGTAGTCAAAATCGCCACCTTCTGAGAAAATATCAAACTCCTCAACTCCCTCATTTTCTCCCTTCCACGGATGCCCCTAATATTCCAGCCCAAGATTTTCATCATGCATAGACGACAATATCCTTCCCTCTCCTTCATCTCCTCTTCACATCAGATAAACATTCATTGTTCGGCAAGAGATCTTCATCATGAGTAAATGACAATACTCCAGACTGTTGTAAATAAAATATAAAAATTCTAACAAAAAAAGTAAAATGGAAGCTCAAAAGATAAAGAATAAATAATACTTGGCAAAATGTGAGAAAAAATATCAGTTCAACATGTTCATAATTCATATAAGAATAACAAATTCATTGCATTTTTATGAATATGAAAAACAATGTTGTGAAAAAGTTGAAAATGAAAACATTAAGAAATGAAAACATTAAGAAATGAAAACCACAAGAAAAAAAAAGAATGAGTGATTGACGAGCACAAAATTTGAATTACCACATCAATGGGTACAAATACAGCTTGAGAGAAAAGAGAGGCTGTCATGCCAGCTACACCATTTGCTAATGCCGCCCGTGTTGGTTCTGACAACTTGAATGGTTCAATCAGTCGAAAAGAAGCCACCTTTGTGGTCTCCAAAGAAGTGAGAAAGATAATTCTAGCAGGAATAGCACCAGTGATGACAGTTCCAAACCCTCTATAGAAACCAGGAAAGCCATCCGTTTTAAATATATTTCTAACAACAGAAAATGCATTCTTCTCTGCAACTTCTTTTGATGCAACCTGCATTCTAGTTTTTATGACAGAAACTGGATAGAGAGCCACCGTGACACCAGTGAAAAGGCCAGCTCCCACAACATAAAATTTAGTTTTATCAAGACTGCAAGAAGAAAAAAGTGATTAAGCAAATACAAGCATAAAGTAGTCAAGTATAAAGAATAAAACTCTTGAAATAAAAAATACAAGTCTGCATGCATGCATGGGTATTAGTTAGTTACATTTCACTACAACAGTCAAATATTGCATCTGAAGCAAGAGAATGAAGCTAAAGTGCAACTAATGTTGAGATTTCGTTGCAATTCCACGATCAAGTTAACATGTAACTACACAAGAAGTGGATAGAGAGCCACTGTGACACCAGTGAAAAGGCCAGCTCCCACAACATAAAATTTAGTTTTATCAAGACTGCAAGAAGAAAAAAATGATTAAGCAAATACAAGCATAAAGCAGTCCAGTATAAAGAATAAAACTCTTGAAATAAAAAATACAAGTCTGCATGCATGGTTATTGGTTAGTTACATTTCACTACAACAGTCAAATATTGCATCTGAAGCAATCAAGCAAGAGAATGAAGCTAAAGTGCAACCAATGTTGAGATTTCATTGCAATTCCACGACCAAGTTAACATGTAACTACACAAGAAGCTTATGTTCTCAAGTAGTAAACGTAATCACGTAATCAATTGTGCATAGACGTCAAAAGTGAAATAAAGCACTTAGCCCTTAGCCCTTTTGTGACAATTGTCAATGGGCCAAATCTGAACCTCAATTCAACTCGGACCTTAGGCCCAAATTACTTGGAGTCAACCATATAGATTATCTTTCTCTACACATATCAAGTTTGAGTTACTTCTTTAAAGATATTTAAATCATCTAAATCATATTGAATTACCCTTCTCTAAGTTAACCTAGATCTACCACAATTTTTTCTATTATTTTAATATTTTCTACTTTTCTTACTAGAGCATCCTTAGATATACGTTTAATATGTCGAAATCATCTCAATCTCCCTTCTTTCAATTTATCTACAATTTTCGTTACTTCTACATTTTCTCTAATATATTCATTTTTGATTCTATCTAATCTAGTATGACCACTCATTCATCTTAAAATTTTTATTTCAGCAGCACTTATTTTATAAATATGTTTCCTTTCATTATCCAAACATTCACTACCATACAATATTGTAAGTCTTATACATATACAATAAATTTTTTCTTTCAACCTAAGTGGAATCTTACGATCACATGGAATCCGTGTAGCCAATCTCCACTTTATCTAACATGCTTTATTTATAATATGATAAACATCTTTGTCACATTTTCCATCTTTTTGAAAAACCGATACAAGATAATTAAATTGGGTTCTTTGAGATAATATTACCCCATCCAAACTAACATCGCCTGCTTCTCTCTAGTTTTTATTATATTTGCAATGCATATATTCTATCTTAGTTCTACTTATCTTGAAACTCTTAATTTCTAAAGTATTTTTTCATAGTTCTATCAATATGATATCATCTGCAAATACCATACACCAAGATATATTATCTTGTATAGTTTTCGTTAATTCATCTATAACTATTGTAAAAAAGATAAAAACTTATTGTAAACTCATGATGTAAAACAATTGAAATAAGAAATATCTTATTTCTCTTCCAATTATGCTAATAATTGTTTCACCATATATATTTTAAATCTTTTGTATATACCTACCTGACACCATCTTCACTCAAATACCACCACAAAACCTCTCTTAAAACTCTATCAGACATTTTCTAAATCAATAAACACCATGTGCAAATCTTTCTTCATATTTCGATATTTCTTCATCAAACTTCTAATCATGGAATGCGATCTCCCGAGAATCTCTCGAGATCTCTCGAGAATCTCTTTTTTTTCCGTGCATCCGAGAAACAAGATCACCGAAACAAGAATATCTATGTAGTACCTGTGATACCTTGATCTTCTCCGCCTATTATTATCCCCAACTTGTTAGATGATCTTGTTAAGTTTCCTTCTTATATTGCCAATTTTATTATGGAATCCATCCAAATATTCATCTAAACATTATTATTTGATAAAAATTCATAGCTTAATATTTTAATAACTATATATGTACAATTGACCCAAAATGTTATCGATCTCCTATCCATATTGTTCAAGATGAAACTTTGGTCTGACATAAGATCCTTTGTATGTCTCATACTAACAATAGTTCACCATCTCTATATTACGCTTTTAATTCTCTCACAGTTTATTTTAATATTTAATATGAGTTCTCTTGCCTTTTTTAAAGAGATTATATGACATTCTATATTTAAACATGCACGTTGATTGATATTTCCAAGATCTAATCCCTTAAGATTTTTTCAAGATCTTTTATCTTCAATCTCCGTGAGATAAAATATAGATGTGAGCAAGGTTTAAAAAAACTACGCCTCAAGACGTCAAAACGTACGTCTTGAGGCGAGGCGGTGCAAAGTAGCACCAAAACGTACGCCTTTCGGCGTCTTCCTGAGACGTACGCCTTGTTCAAACAAAGACGTCGCGAGGCATCGAAGCGCTGAGGCGGGAGAAAGGCGGACGGACACTTCCGTAAGAGAAGAGGAAGCCTGGTTCGCGTCCGTTGGCCTTCCATTTTTTGCATGAAAAGTTTAAAATATAAATGGCAAGTTCATTCACGTAACTTGTGCGGCGGAAGAACCACGAGCCTCTTGACTTCTTCGCCGAGCACCTTCCGGCTTGGCGGTCTTTGCGGTGGCGGGCTGTAGGCGTGGTCGACTCCTTCGTCGGTGCTCGAAAGTGCGGAGGGACTCGACTCCTTCGGCGGCCTTTGCTCGCGAGCCACGGCATCGAAGGGGACGTCGGGTGGCGAGGTCGTCGCGTCGGCGTCGCGGGGTTGCGAGCTCGCGGCGGCCAGGGCTTCGGCTTCGTCGTCGTTTGGTGGCCGTCACCGGATGGAGTCTTCGCCTCATCGCCACGGCCGCGATACTCGTCCGTCGTGACATCGTGAGCGCGTGAGCCGTGAGCGTGACCGGGTGAAGTGAAGGGTGGGCGAGCGAGCGCGTGGCGTGGCCAGTGGTAGTCTTCGCGTGGGCCGGCATTGATAGCAATTAGCGTAAGTATTTATTTAATGTTTACTTATTTTTATTAATGTTTATATTATACGTCTCGACCCTCATTCTCCGAGTCCGTCCCTCCGTTCGGTACGAGTAAAACTATTGTGCACCCGTCGTTTTTTAAAAAAAAAAATTCTGTAGATTTCTTAATCCTCTAAGATATCATTGTTAAATTAAGTAGCTTAATAATTTGTTAGTTAATTTAATAGTTAAGTTGGTTAAAATAATAGCCGATAATAACTTACGTAAGGTATTTAACAACACGTTAACAAACTTAGTTAACTTAGTTAAACTAATAGATAACTTAATTTAATAGTTAACTTAATGAAACTAATAGCCGATAATTTAATAACAAACTTAGTTAAATTAAATTATGTTTTACATCATTAAGTAAAAGTTAGTTTAATTGTTTAACGTATATGAAAACTTTGAAAAATAATTTTACGTTAACTTACGGTTATCACTTATCGCTAAATATTAGTTAACATAATTAATGTGAAATTACATAGTTAGCTGTATGCGTAAAGCGTGTTTAATTACATGTGTAAACATGTATAACTTAATTACATAGTTAACTACATGCATTATCTTGTATGTGAAATCTTGAAATTACATGTGTTTAATTTACGTAAACACTAAACGGTATGTATGTGTAAATAGTATCGTAAATAGTTCTTTTATTAACGAACGGTATACGTAAACGGTATGAAACAATATACGTAAACGGGTACGTAAAGTGTAAACTTCTTAAACGGTATGCGTAAATAAACACTTTAAGCGATTATACTAAACAGTACACTAAATAGTTCTTTTATTATTTTTTTATTATGAACCAGTCACGCTCTTGTTAATATGTTGTTCACAATAATGTTTTTTTCTAAATAGGAATTCAATATGAGTACCGAAGACAATATTAGGCCAGGTAAGCGATGGCATGTAGCCGTGATGATCGGAAGGTCAAATGAAAACGAGGCAATAGGGTGATGCTTCTTGGAAATATGGAGAACGAATAGAAGTTCGAAAAGAAGGTAAAAGTTATGTTTACTTGAAATGTAAATTTTGTGCGAAGAAAATTGCGGTGGTGTGAAAAGATTGAAAGATCATTTAGCGAAAAACACATCGCGATGTATCTGCATGTCAAAAAGTGCCCAAAGAGGTTGAGGAAGAGATCGAAAGGTATATTAGGGCTCCTTCGAGACAAGAAGAAGTTAGCGACGAGAAAGATTGGACAATATTTGTAACATAGGCTCATATATGAATATGATGATTCTTTACCCATTGAAAGCACGAGATGTCCTTGTCGGTGCTTGAAGGAATGAAAGGAAAACAACGTGGGAGGTCCGATGGATACATTTGTTGGATTAGGAGCTATGGAGAAACCACAAACTACTTTAAATGCACGTTGGAATAAAGAAGAAAGAAGTAGAGTTTGTCTATCTATTGGAAGATTTTTCTTTGAAAATGGCATTGCATTTAATGTTCTTTAACGACCCGTCATTTAAAAGAATGATTGAGCATATTATTTGGTCAATACGGTAGAGGTTTGAAGCCTCCGTCGATGTATGAGTTGAGAACATGGATTTTACGTGAAGATGTGAAAGACTATTAATGGATTAATGGATGACTTTAGGGCATAAATGCAGATATTTAGTTGCTTGATAATGACGAGATGGTTGGAGTGATGTTAGTCGAAAGGACATTGATAAATTTTTTAGTGAATAATCCAAAAGGCACTTGGTTTCTTAAATCGGTTGATGCTCTACAATGGAGGTGAAGGATGCAACTTTGTATTGTTTACTCTTATTGACGGTGTTATAGAAGAAATTGGCGAAGATAATGTTGTGCGAATAGTTACGGACAATGCATCAATTACAAATTAGGCTGGAAAAAAATTGATGGAGAAAAGGAAAAGGTTGTATTGGACACCGTGTACGACACGTTGTCTTGACTTAATTTTAGAAGATTTGTTTGAGTTGCCATTGTATGCGTGATATTCAAAAAGGCAAAAATGGTTATCGATTTTATTTATGCTCGTACATGGTTGAAAGCTTTTATGAAACGAAAACTTGGAAAAGAACTTCTTAGACCGACTACAACTCGTTTTGCCCTTTGCATTTCTTACTTTAAATAGTATTCTTGGTTGAAAAGAAGGACTTGAGAGATGTTTGCTTGTAGAAAATTCACGAAAGTACTTATGCGAAGAAACCGATTGGAAAGTACTGGTTAAAAATATCATCATCAAAAACAAACACTTTTGGAGAGGTGTTGCTTTTGTAGTTGTATCTATAAAGCCATTAGTGAGTGTACTACGAATGGTAGATGGTGAGAAATATCCTCCGATGGGTTTTATATATGAGGCAATGGACAAAAATTAAAGAAAAAATTCTTTGAAGCCATGGATGGAAAAAAAGAAAAGTATGAAACGGTTGGAAAATAATTGATAAAAGGTGGGAGTGTCGGTGCACCAACCATTACATGCGGGGGCTACTTCTTAAATCCTGATTGCGGTATGAATCTTCATTTTCTGACAACATCACAAGTCAAACTTGGCTTGTACGGTTGTATGGATAGAATGATCGAGGATGAGGATGCCAATTAAAAGCAAATTTACAACTTGATGCTTTTATTAATGCGAAGGGATGTTTGGAGATAGATTAGCTACAATATCAAGAAAGATGAGAAGTCCAGTGCGTACTTCTACATATTCGATAGTACTTAATTAGTTATTAGTTAAATTTTGAAGTGTATTTTATAATTTGTTTATTTTATTTTCTCGGCTGATTGGTGGTTGGCATATGGTGAAGGAACTTCAGAGTTAAAACATTTTGCTCTCCGAGTGTTGAGTCTGACATGTAGTGCATCTGGCTGTGAACGCAATTAGAGTGATTTTAACTAGGTAATTACATCTTATATTTACAATTTACTTTTATAATGCTTGAAGTAACTAATTGTTTTGTGGCATCTTGAGTAAAATGTCTTATGTTTTTAGGTACATACGAAAAGAAGAAATAGGTTGTCATGACAAAGATTAAATGATTTGGTCTTTGTTATGTTCACGAAATTGAAAAGAAGAACGAAAAGAAGGCAATGAAAAATCCCTTATATCTTGAGGGGAATGAGATGGATTCAGATGATGAATGGTTGACGAGGGGGAGGGTATGATGAAATTGATATTCTTAATCCACAGTCATGAAGATGACTTAGAAGAGTTTGGAATGGAAACACGTGAAAAGAATTCTAGAAAAAGGAAACGAGGAGAAAGTACTAGTACTAGTAAAGTTTATCTTCTTAAGTGTGTTGTTATTACTTAATGTTTACAATGTAATAATTTTCTTTTTTATAGATAAAGATAAAGAAGTGATAAATACGATGATAGAAGAACATTTGGATAATGATGAAGATGATGAGATTAGCGCGGAAATGAAATTGAAGACAACGAGGATCGTGTTGTTAGATATATGGATGACTCGATGGATGACTCGGACGGAGCGAGAATGAAGACATATATAATTTACTTTGATCTGTTGTTTACATATTTAGCTTCTTTTTAAGTTGTTTTGAGTTTTGAGAATTAAGATTTGCTCTTCTAACAATGGAGATATGAACTAATAGAGTTTTGAGTGTCAATTTGCACCAATAGTTATTTCTTTTTGTGGACCTCTACCTGTTACCCTATTTCTAGTTTCAATCTTTTGTATGAGTGAGTTTCACACTTTTCATATTATGTTTGAATATTATTTTATTCTTCCCCGCAACTTTCATAGTTTTAACCATCAAATATTTTTTTCCTAAACTTGATAAGGCTTACGCCTCAATAAGTTTTGAGGCTTACGCCTTGTGAGGCTTCGACAAACCGCCTCACGACCGCCTTAAGACTTTACGAACATTGGATGTGAGATGACAATCATTGGGTAAAGTATACTCTGCATAAATGAAATCCGAGATCCGATCTCCTAAGATTTTTCCGAGAATCTCACAAGATCTCTTCTCTTTCACGCTTCCGAGATGAAACCGAGATCCGAGACGACAATCCTTGCTTCTAATAAGAAAATTAACTTCAAATGTAGATCGACCAAGCAAATCTAAATTGATTAGCTAAAATATTGGTACAATTCCGTAATCACTGCTCATTAACTCTTTTCCATAATTTCATAGTATGACTCATGTTAGAAACCTCAATAGTTTGCACAATCTTATATATCTCCTTTTTTTCTTTAAAAATAGTTATAATGATGCATTTGTCTATTCATTCAGCATTCTTTTTGATACTAGAATTTTATTAAAAAGTCGAGTTAATCATTCCACCCTTAAATCTTCTAAACATTTCCACACTTCAATAGAAATACTATCTAAACCACATGTCTTACTTGTTTTTATCATATTTAATGTTTCTTTAACTTATGAAAAGTGAATTCCCCTAACATAATTCAAATTTAACGTTGCCACATTCTCTATGCCACCTATTGTCTTTTGGCAAAATTGTCATTAAAAAGAGTGTCAAAATATTTTTTTCATATTTCTTTGACATCGTCATCTTTGATCAAAACTTTTACCTTTTTATCCTTAATACATCTGACTCGGTTAAGATCTTAAGGCATTTCTCTCTCATCCTTGCTAATCTATAAATATCTTTCTTGCCTTCTTTAGTTCCAAGTTTCTTGTACATATGTTTAAAAGCATCATCTCCTGCTCATTTAATAATCATTTTTGCTTCTTTCTTCACTATTTTGTATTGTTCGTAAGCTTCATTGTTATCACTCTTGGACAATCTTTATACCAATATCTTTAATTCTTTATCACCTTTTGCACTCCTTCATTTCACCATCAAGTCTCCTTTTAAAGTGGACCATATCCTTTAAAGTTCGGTTCGGTTCGGTTTGATAGGTTATGTATTCGGTTTTTTTAACCGAACCGAACCGATAATTTCTTATCGGTTTGGTTCGGTTCGGCACCTCCCCAAACCGAACCGAACCAGTAAACCGGTTGACCCGATTTGATAAAGTTTGACCCACTTTATTTACATATTATATTACATTTAAATATATATTATATCAATTTTAAATATATATTATTATAAATTTAAGTTAATTAGTATAAAGATAAAATTATATATTATAAATAAAGTATTGGTCTTTATACTAATCTTAAATAATTATTATAATGTATATTTTATTTTATTTTTATTTTTATTTATTTAAATATACATTAAACCAATGAACCGAACCGAACCGAACCAAACCGAACCACAATCGGTTCAGGGCTCACTGGTTTGGTTCGGTTCGGTTCACCTTATCGGTTCGGTTTCGGTTTGGGAAAAAAGTGGCCAAACCGAACCGAACCGAACCGTTTACACCCCTGAACACGACAAAAATAAACACTAACCTGAAACCCAAATGTGACTTCATTGATTTTTAGGGTTTGGATCTCAACCCACACCCATTTTTTTGGGGACTCTTGTCAACCCATCTGCTACCAAGAAACTAGATATGATTCTTGTCATCTATAAATCACAACGCTACTTATGGTTGTAACACCTCACCAAGAGTAAATTGCAAACCCTTCAACATTTAGATAAGAAGCACCGTACATCCAGTTGTTTGGCTGGTAAGATTTTATCACCATATAAACTCTAGTCACAAGCACCGAACAGGATGATAAAAGAGAACATGCGTACATTTTGTGTGAGAGCACTTTCCATATAACAAGAAGGAAGCTTAGGTAATCTCCGGTCATCAGTTGTATGATTAAAAGCAAAATACCCGTTTGCCTTCTGTTTATATTTAGAAGGATAGAAAAACAATTTTTTTCTTAAAGATTCATGTATTTTGGACATCAAGTTATTACTGGATTAAAAGAACTTAACTAACTGATTAATTTCCAATTCCAGCTTCTTCAAATGCTCATCAATGCCTCACAAATTTTCCCTTCATTTCATAGAGTTGCAGTTGCTGATGAATGATTTTTATACCTCTCCAGTTATGCTCCCCTGAAATTCATTGATATCAATAATTGCAAGGTTTCCTGAATCATCTGACATAGATAGGAGTCAACTGATACGATCAACATCAGCTATGGCAGATCCACTTCTATAGGTCATACAATCCCATTATGAGGCCCACTTCAGCCATGATTGACAGGATTTTACCAGGAACAGCCAGTCCACCTGCACCTGCTGGGCTGGCCTGAGATTCTAAGACCAGCAGGAATCAGCCAATCTTGAGTCTGGATAGACTAAACCCGACATGAAATGGACAGGAATGGTTGATTCTGGCAATGCAAGGTCTAGTGGGATGGAGTCATGGTGAAGTTAAGGCTGATCCAGCCAAAGTCCTGGTTCATTCCAGATTGTATAGGACCACAAAGAACAAGTAATCTCAATCTTGAAATCCTTGTGTGGTCATTGAGACAGATTTGCCGCCACTATTCTCTAGATGACAATGAGTTGCTGGAGAGAAAAGAGGTTTCATACGTCAAGTTGTTGTATTCCTCCCCAGGATAATCATTAGGAAGAGGTTTGTCCACAAGAGGGCACTAGAGCAAGGGTCCTCCATCTTGCTAAATGAAAGGAAAGACTAATGAAACTATTATTGGGAAATGGAGAGAAAAAAGCAGGATGCTTTTCTACATGTCAAAAGCTCCCACCTCTTTACCTCTCTTATCTATTCATACAAAACAAGCTGATACTAAGCCACAAGTTTCTGCAAGATCTCAGAAAGATCAAGAACCCTTTAACGGCAAACAAATGCAACTGTTGCGCAAACTCCGAGCTTTTAAAAAACTGGTCAAGTTCCAGCTAAACTGAGCACCCCAGACCGCTCTATTGTCTGATTCAATATCTTCTTTACAACAACAAAAAAAAAGACGACAAAGTGCTCAGCGCGCTCTCTAATACTTTAAGAATCACCCAGGAGCACCCTCTCACCAGCTCTCCTTTCCTTGCTCACTACTCCCCGCCACTCGCTTCCGGCTCTCTAACCACCACCTTTGCTCTCGCTTAATAGAAATAGAGGCAACTTTTTCCAAAAAAAAAAAACAAAAAATCGGTTAAATTTACCCACAAAAATGAGCGAACAACCTGATGAGAAAAGAGCAAGACTGGTAGCCCTAGACGTGTTCGGAGATGTGGCATGCCGGTAAAAAGAAGGGGCAGGCACCAACATGGTATCCACGGAAGAAAATTGGATAAATCGCGAAGACGGGAGGAAGAAATTATCCCATCACATCAACACATTGACGAATGGTGACGCGATTAAAACCGATGCTAACCATCAAACAATCATCAGGTAATTGCTTAGACGGTCAACGGGCGTGCAGATAACCGTCCATCCAAACTATCAACCCAGAAATCAAAAAAAAAAAACAAGTACACGTGATCCGTTGAAATTCAGGAAGAAATCAGACATCATGCAGGAGAAATAGTGAGGAACGGAATGATGGTTCCTTACCTGTCCCAGTTAACCTCCGTCTGGCCGAAAGATCCGACGCCGGCGTGGGTGGGACGCACGGCCATTCCCGTAAAGCCACCAACTCGCTTGTCGGGGAACCCTCCGGCGGGTCTCTCTCGCTCGCTCGCTCGATCGTTCAAAGTTCAGTTTCCAGGTTGACCGGAGAGAATAGAGCCGCTTCGCCCTCGCACCGACCCTGTGACCAGTTTGGCTTGGTATTCACGTTACTTCGGCTTGCAGAAGCCGCCGGCGACCGAATGTTCCGGAAGCATCGTCCATCCAGCTGCACGCCGTAATGCCCGTAGTATTTACGCAATGGGTGGTCGCTTGACTGTAAATGGTAGATCGTCTGTACAACGGGCCGTATAGAGTCGAATCCGTATTTTATTGGCAAAAAATATACCAAATTATTATTATTAGTTAATTATTAAAAAACATGTCGAAATATTATTAGTTAATCTGTTTTAAGTTATCTTTTAAGAAATAATAAACAAGCAATTAATAGATAAATAAAAATATGTAAACATAATATATAAAACGATCTAATATATTAATATAAAAAGAAAATTGCAAAAATCAAAATATAAAAGAGAATACACATTATAAAACTACAACATGCATTCAAAAAATTATACAATAGTTCTGAATTACAACCCTGTCATAAAATTCTTTAACATCAGATAAAAAATAAAATAACGTTATTGATGTTTTTTTATCTTTGATGCAACTTGGATGTTAGATGTTGGGTGGTCTAAGAATATGGGTCGCCAACGTTTTCATTAACTGATATGGTTATCCGACAATGGATTCTATTCGAGATATATTTGATCTTGTATTCGTATTATTAACAAGCTTAGAATATTTTGTTATAGTCTGTCGTCCACGAAAAATTAAAAAATTTAAAATACGTTTCTAAAACATAATGTGTTTGCTTTTAATTGAAGCTTTAAATGGTTTTAGAAGAGTAAAGAGAACAACTTTTCTTAAGAAAGGAAGATAAAATAAGCATTAACAGAGCATGTCCTTACATAATTGGTCCCCGATAGGAATGGGGACAAGGGTAGCATCCAACATCCCATTTGATTAACAAATTGGTTACCTAGTTACATGTCCTAGGAGCAAATTAATACGATGATGATGCAATTAGACTTCAACAACAATTGAGACTACCACGTGTTGAGCTTTCCATGGTAAAGGACCAGAGTTGTTAATGACATCAACGATGACTTTAGCATCACTTTTGATAACGGAAGGTTATGGGGTGTTTGGTTGCATGATAATGAAGGTTTTTGTTTTAATTTTTAAAAATTGTAAGAAAACTTGTTAAAAGAGGTGTTTGGTAACCATGATAATTTTATATTTTAAAAATGATTTTCTTCTTAAACAAAAAAAGAGGGTCTCACCTCTTTCTTTTTTCTTGTGGTCTCCCACTTTGTTTGGTCATGTGTGATAGTTACTCTTTTTATAATCACATCCCTCCAAACATGATAATTTTATGTCATGAGTTGGTTCACTTTTTATTTTAATACAATTTTTTATCATGAAAGTGTACAAAAAATTATCATGCAACCAAACACCCCATTAGCCTTCCTAAATTGCTCTGGCACATGCCTTCGAAATGGCCTCCACGTTCAAGATCGATGGATCAGCAAAGTAAGATTTCCAAGTTTCCCAGTGGAGAAAGCAATCAACCTCATTCCTCATAATCATATTGATTGCTCCAAGCTGATTGTTGGTAGCATCTCTATATTAATTTTGTTGTGGTAGAGGTCCGAGATTCTCATGTCACACTCATGATAACCTTGTTAGCTTCAACACTAGTGGAGAAAAATTACACAACTTGATGGGCCTTTTTATAGATAGTAAACAGTTCTTTTGTATTGTTTATGATGTTAGTGTTGCAACTCTCAAAATCTTTGAAACTAGAAACTTGAAATTGTTATTTTGTATACTATGGAACATGTTTAGCATGATTTTGGTTGGGTAGAAATATTTTTCATGAGATTTAACCCTATATTAATTATGTATGTGATTATATGCTAGATAAAACTTAGAATTGAAATATAATTATATGTAGACTTGAAAAAATCAAAGAGAAACAAATTTACATTTTTTAAAACCTGTTTAGGTCAGATTATTATTGATTACATCAGAACTTAAATTGTTTAGTTTATGCCAATCTTGATTTAGGTTAAATATCTTGTATATGTAATTAAGTATGTTTAGTTCGGCTTGTCATTGCATGTGTATAGATTATGTAAATTTTGATTAGTTTGGTTCCAAATTATGCATTATATCATGTATGATACGGTTATGTTCATATGGTCAAATTTGGTATAGGTTTGATTTAGAATATATCAACCAGGTTAATTAGTACAAGTCTTGTATAGTTTTTGGTAAAATAAGTTGTTTTGCATGAAAGGCATTAGAATGTCATATTTATGTCTTGTGTGTATGAAATTAATCAGGTGTGTCATAATTTAAAACTTGTTACGAATTCTTGATACGACATGTTATGAAGGTTTCACCAGCCTATTTTAGTCAATTGCCCCGTGGGTAACGGGTAACCTAGATGAATTTGGCCCTCCCACAGATCCCGGATTACTGTAATTTTTCCCTTAGTGTCACTACTACTTAGGTGCACTTTGGGCTAGTTTAGTATATGTTACTGCTATATATATTAGAGTTGGTGAAAGCATTTTTTTTACATGTGAAGCAAGATGACCAATTTCTTGCTATTTGGCTATGAGTTTGAAAAGAATACGAAATTATGTTACTCGTGTGTCATGTATAGATGTTAAATCATGTCACATTAGAAAAATCAGATTTGTCTCATTTTAGTTTGGTCATGTTAAGTTAAGTCTTTTGGTCATTACGATGATATTTGTCTAGTTTGTATGGTCTTGTGTGCATTGGTCTAGAATTGAATAGCATTGGCATAATTTTTTTCCTTAAGGATAATCATGATTTGGTTATGAGTTATAGATAAATATAGAAGGCATTTTATTATCTTTGTATTACATCTCAATTTAGATATGTTATCTGTCATTGCATGATTATATGTTAGTTATCTGATTGGCAAGAAATGGGTGTAAATCCTACGAAGTCTCCGGACTCACCCCGTCATGGGTTAAATTTTTTAGTAGGTTTTGAAGTTTTAGGAGCTTGAAGTTGAGGTTCAGATGAAACCAAAAGAATCAAAGTCATCTGTACTTGGAGTTAAGAGATATTCTCTACTTAAGTAGTTGATCTTGGTAATTTTTGAGCAAGAATGTTGTTAAACTTAATAGTATGATTATATTCTCTTATTTTGATGGATCTTATAAACATGATTGTTTAAGTTTGAGTTTTGAAATTTCATGAATCAGTTGGATTTTAATGGAGGTTTTGTAGAATGTTTATTTGGGGTTATGAAATCCAAATGTTGAATTTTATCTCAGTGTCACAACGTTGTGTATTTCGGCTGCATATTTGTGGTTATGTTATTTGAATTCCAAGTCATGACAAAGTCATTCCACATATTTGGTGGGATAACGCTCAGTTTGAGGATACGCTACTAAGGTTCTCGCATGGACACTACCAGGTGTGACAATGACACATGGCCAACATTTGCCGCAGCCAACAGTCGCGGTGTTTTTCACCTCTCTCGACGATGACACATGGTGGTCCTCCTCTCTCGGTGACATTTTCCACCTCTCTTGATGACAACTATGGGTGTCAATGGCTTGGGGCTTGAGTTGGCCCGGCTCAGGCTCGATTCAGCCCACCTACGTAAAACTCAAGTCTGTGTCCATGTAAAAAAACGGGCCAAAGTTTTATAAACGGGCTTTAAGCCCTCCAAAACTCACCAGCCTGTTAGAGCCCATTGACCCGTCAAAGTTGTTACCGAGCCATGTGTGATGCCCACACTCTAGCAATAGGCATGAGGTCCGTTGGTAGTCAAAATCCATTGACATTGTGACGTCGACAATCAAAATTTCATATGCAAGTAAAAATATATTATTTAATTCATGAGGTTGGTAGAAGATGTACATCACTATTTTATGGAGGTTAAATAATATATTTTTATCGTAAAAGTCATATTAAATAAAATTTTAATTAATTTAAAATAAAAATTATATGAGAAACACTAATAAATTGAGTGAAAATCATGTATTACTATAAATGGTAAAAAATCATAAGAAAAATAATCTCTCATATTTTTTATTTAAAAATAATTTTTAAAAAGTATATTTATAATTATTATAAAATAATATTTTTAAAAACTTTTTATAAAATTATATTTTTGTAATAAAAATTCTATATTATGTTACCATGCACAACATTTTACCTTCTAATTTTCTTAACCCTAGTTTTAATGGGCTTAAATCTAAATATCATAAAGATTCTTTCAATGAGATGATTGGTTGAAATACATTTTTAGATATGTTTATGTAAAATAATATATGAAAATTATACATAGAGTAGCTGAAGATATAAATCAACCTATGAAGCATAGGTCATGTATATAAAAAAGGATTTTCTCTAAATATAATTGAACATGAAAGCCAACTATGGCTTTCAACAAGTTTTGTTTTAGAGAGTGAGAAGAATTAGAATGGTTGGGGGACTCTGGGCTCCTCCGGAAATTTCTCGACGCGGTGAATCTCATTTACTGCGTGAGGAAAAATTCTCCGTTTCTTCCCTGGTTCTCCAGAGGGACTACACGGTGTGCGCGATCTAGTTTCTTCGTCTTTTCTTCACTCCTGACTTGTTTTTTCTACTTTTTTAGCTATTGAAAACTGCTTATTATTATCAGAGTTCTGTTTCAACGTAAAGGAGAAGTGGGGTTTCTTCATCAATTTCTATTTTTGCCACTTCTGCCGGAGGACGGAGTATTCCCTGTCAATTTATCCAGCTTCTGTTTCAGCTGTATATGGACAACGAACAGGGTGATAATATGTTGGAAGAAGAGCATATTATTCAAAGATTTCAACAAACCTTGAAGGTACCAGATAAGCCTTAGCCGGTAGTTATTGAGAAGTTAGATTCCGATAAAATAGAGAAGTGGAGAAGAACTTTAGTTTTTACAGTCTTAACAAGTGAAAGAATTCGTCCAGCAAGGTTGAAAGAGTGGATAAAAAAAATGTGGGTGCCACTGTCTCCATGGACATTACTTGACTTTCCAAAAGTAGCTTTTCTCTTGACCCTACAAAGTGAAGATGAAATTAGTAAAATATGTAGTCGAACACCATGGTTCAATAATAATGATTTGGTATTAATTAAAAGGGGTCGACAGAATACTCCACTGTTGGCTTACTCTTTGACTTTAGCTGATTTGTGGATGAGGATATATGATCTTCCATTAGAATTGTTGGAAAGGGAGAAAGTTATGAAAATTGCTTCACAGGTTGGTACACCTTTTTCACCTTCTCAGGACATTGTTAATTCTTGGAGCCAATTTGCTCGAATCAAGATAGCTCTGAATATTAATAATCCTCTACCCATGGAAGTTTCGATTCTTATGCCAAATGGCAAAGTAGTAGGGTATGAATTGGCCTTTGAGAGGATTATTAATTTTTGTTATTTTTGTGGGCTGTTGGGACACAAACATGCGAATTGTCAAAGTTTACATAGGCTTCAATCCATGATTAAACCACATCTTTATGCTTCCTTGAAACAACAATTGCAGTCCCAATTAAATTTCAGATTTGGGGAATGGTTGACTGTCACTGGCAAAAAGGAGGGAGGGGATCAGCGACGGGTGATCCGGTCAAATCAAGTTGAAGAAAATTCTTCTTTAGATGTAGTGGTGCATCAAGATAATGTGATTCCAAGGCCAGCTATATCCCTCCCGGTAGACATAATTGATGATAACAAGGAAGACAACATTTTGGATATCCCATTGTTTAATCCGGTTGTTGCATTGTCAGATTCTGTGTCACAAAAGAGTATGATTGAGTCTAAGTCAGGTTCTTCTTGGTGTATTTCAGTGGCTCCATCTGTGAATCAAAGAAATAACCAATTGGCACATACTTCTTTATCTTTGCCGGTGTTCTCTTCTGAAATGACAACTAACCAGCATATGTTTTAGTCACATTCCTTGTTTCAGTCCAATTAGTTATATCCGGTTATCAATTTCAAAGACACTTTGGCTCCTCAGGAAGACATGAGTTCTAATCTTATGTTCAGCAGATCTGGTGACAATATGGCTCTTGATGAGAGTCTGAGGTATACAACACATACTGGATTCCTTCAGCATTTGGCTATTAAGAGACCTAGTTTTAATGACAAGGTCACAAGAAATTCTAGACGATGGTTACTTATAAAGGATCTAGCAAGTGTCAAAGGTTTGAACATATCATCGTCTTTGGTAAATCTTGATGTTGATGCTGATGTTGATAGGGCTTTGGCAGTTGGCCCCAAACAGCTGCCAAGGTCCCAATGAGGATTATATCCTGGAACTGTCGGGGTGGGAATAGGTACTCGATAGTTCAATACATTGATAGGTTAACCCATTCAATTAAGCCGGATATAATTTTCCTAGTTGAAACAAAGTGCACTATGGCTTCTACCTTGAAGTTCTTTCATTCTAGGAACATCAGTAATTTTATGGTTTCACCAGCTTTAGGAAGAGCAGGTGGAATGTGGATTTGGTGGTCTGCTAATACCAAGCTTGAAGTGCTGTCTATATCTCCATCTTGGATAGCTAGCCAGGTTACGGACAGTATTTCAAAGAATAATTTTATTCTTATTACCATATATGCATCTGTCAAGCATAAGGAACGGCTGAAAATGTGGACTCAATTGACTATTTTCTTAAAAAAACAGGTGCACCCAGTTTGCTTAATTGGTGATTGGAACTATATCAGATTTTGGCATGAGAAATGGGGAGGAGCTGCACCTATAGCGTCTCATCTTTCTCATTTTGAACAATTCATCCAACAAAATGGCCTCATGGATATCAGAGTACAAGGACCAACTTTCACATGGTCTAATAGAAGGCATTTTTCCTTTAATATCCGTGAAAAGCTGAATCGGTGTATGGCTTCGATGGACTGGATCCGTTTATATCAACATGCAAAGGTTTGCTTGCTTCCTACTTACCATAGTGATCATATTCCTTTGCTTCTTATTACAAATCCAGTTTCAGTTTTCCAAAAGGGTTGGTTCTGAATTGAGTCTGAATGGTATCAACATGGGTCTTTCAAAATTTTTGCTAAGGAGGCTTGGGAGGTACTCCACCTCTGGGGGATTATGATAGGAAGATGAGGTTTTTTAGAAAGGAACTGTTAGGTTGGAAAAGGAATGTTCTTGGGAATCCTATTGGCAATTAGCGGAAATCAGACATACCATATCACATCTCCAACACATTCTTGCAAATCAAGAACAGATCGATTATGAAGCTTCATTACTAAATACATTAAATAGACTTGAATTGATGGAGGATGCCTATTGGAAGCAAAGGGCTAAGTCTTTTTGCATAATTTTGGAGATAAAAATACCAAGTATTTCACATGAAAGTCATCAATAGAAGAAGGTTCAATAGAATTATGGGTGTTTTCAAAGATGATGGTTCTTGGTCAACCTAATGGAGGGATATACAACAACTTTATTGGGAGCATTTCTCTAAATTATATCAACACGAAACTATACCATCTTTTCAATGGTTCAATATACTACCAGTTACACAGTTAACGGTTGAACAAAGGGATTCCCTTCTTATTCTCCCTACTTCAGAGGAGATAAAAAATGCTTTATTCTCTATGCACCCGGACAAAGCCCCAGGGTCGGATGGAATTTCTCCCAGTTTTTTTCAGCTCATGTGGAATGATATTTCAGAAGATATTATTGCTCTTATACATACTATGTTTTTGTCTCATCATATTCCACATGGACTTAACCATACCATAATTTCTTTGATTCCAAAAAGAGAGAATCCTTTGGTTCCAGATCACTACCGTCCAATCAGTTTGTGTAATGTATTGTTTAAAATACTTACAAAGGTGTTGGCTATCAGAATTAAGCCTTTACTTTCAGATATTATTTCTGAACCTCAAGCAGCTTTTATCCCGGGGAGAATAGGGTTAGATAATATCATTATATTGCATGAAATTATTCATTCTTTCAGATCCAAATCAGGTAAAGTAGGCCAATTTATTATTAAACTGGATATTTCTAAGGCCTATGATCAACTAAATTAGAGTTTTATCAACTTTATGCTGGGAAAGTTTGCTTTTCCGGACAAGATCAGGGAAATTATCATGAAATGTGTCTCTTCGGTTACTTATTCAATCAGTTTAAATGGGATTGCTTCCAACATAATTAAATCCAAGAGGGAATTAGACAGGGTTGTCTCTGTCTCCTTACCTATATATTCTATGCGCGGAAGCTTTGTCTGGACTCGTTAAAATTGCAGTTGATCAGGGGAGTTTTAAAGGAATTTCTTTGAATAGAGGAGAACAAAAAATTACACTTCATGTTTGCGGATGACATTGTTTTGTGTGGTTCAGCTACTTTGGAAGAAACCAAATCCGTTAAGGATATCCTCAATTTATATCAGTATATCTCTGGTCAAAGTATAAACTTTGATAAATCAAGTATTATGTTCAGTAAGATTGTGCCAAGTGTAGTGTCTAAACAGATCTGTGACATTATTGGTTTTGCTATTGCTTCCCCTTTTGAAAAGTACTTAGGCATACCTATTGGAATTTTAGACAACCGGAATAATCACTATAGTTGGCTGATTGAAAGATTCAGGAAAAGGCTTGCAGGTTGGCAATCCAACCTTCTGTCTACTGCGGGTAGAACCACCCTCATTAAATCTACTTTGAATCAATTACCTATTTATATTATGTCTTTGAAAAGATTCCTAAAGCGGTCATTAGTACTCTTGAATCTATAAAGAGGAATTTCTGGTGGGGTCAGCAACAAGAAAGAAAGAGAAAATTACATTTTAAAAGTTGGGATTTGATTAAGATACCAAAGTTTCGAGGGGGGTTAGGTGTTAGAGATCTTCTTTCAGTCAACAAAGCATTATTATTAAAATTGTCTTGGTCGTTTCTTCGGGACAATAATAAGTTATGGGTTAGAATTCTCAAGGCTAAGTACTTAAAATTTGAGAATTTTTGGGAACTAAAGGTAAAGCAAAATAATTCTTAGGTTTGGAAAAATATTATTCAAGCCAGACAATTTTTATTAATGGGAGGTTTTTGGAAGATTAAGGATGGTTCATCCATCAATATTTGGCAACATAGATGGATTTTGGATGATAAAGGGCCCCCAAAGCCTAATATGTCTGTTTTGGATAGACCAAGGTTAGTATGTGAATTGATTGTTAATGGGACCTGGCATGTTGAAACTCTTCACCGATATTTTGATCAACCATTGGTAGCAAGGATATTAAGAACTCCTATTTTTGCAAATGACAATCAGGATGTTTTGATTTGGAAAATTTCTCAAAACGGTCTTCTTAGTGCCAAATTAGCATATGCTTTCTTGTCTCAATCCACTTTTCCTCCAGGGTCATCAGATTTTTCCATATGAAAGAAAGTATGGCACCCACTGTTAGGAAAAAAAATTTCCGACTAGAGTTATTATTTTTTTATGGAAAGTTATAGTTCGGGCCTTGCCTACAAATCAATCCATAGCCCGTCTGTGTTCAAATATTTCATCTACTTGTAATGTCTGTCAGGTTTTGCAAGAATCAATTGATCACATGTTATTTTCTTACCCTCGTAGTAGGGTTATTTGGTTTGGCTCTTCGTTGGGTTTTAATGCTCTGTGGCTGAACTAGGATGCGCATCAGATTCTAGAAGATTTTCTTGATCAGATTCTTACTATACAATTCCTATTCTGGAGTTCTCAGAATTTCTATAATGTGCAAATATGGAAACAGAGATGTGAGAATGCTATGAAGGGAAAAAATATAAATTCACTCTTTATACTACGTAAAGCAACACAAGATGCTTTATTCTTTTTCTCCCAGGTTTTCAGGTTTCGTCAACACAGTATTACAAAATGGGTTTCCTCTTTACCATCTCATGTCAAATTAAACGTGGATGCAGCTACAAATTATGATATTGGAGCAATGGGTATAATAGTTAGAAATCATCAAGGAAAAGTTCTTGCCTGGAAGACCTGTATTTTGAGGTTTACCGATCCACTAATTTTGGAAGTAGAAGCTATATATGAAGCTTGTTCCTGGAAGTTTCTTGATAGTTGGCCATCCACGATCGAAAGTGACACGTAGATAGTGGTGAATGCAATCCGGCGAGAGGATCCAGATGTGTGGCAAGCGGAGACCTTCATCAACAATTGCAGAAGACGTCTCGCTTCGTCGCGTTCGCAGGTGTTCTTCAGCCCTAGAGAAACAAATGCGGCAGCACATAAACTTGCTCGATGGGCTCTACGAATGGGGACGGCTTGCGAATGGACGTCTTCCCTTTTGACTTTGCTGGAAGAAGTTATGTCTCAAATTTTGGAGGATGGTGTAACCTAACTTTGGTAGTTGGGTGTTTGTACAGTTTTTAACTCGTTTTAATATAAGCTGCTTTTCGTGTGTTTCAAAAAAAAACAAGTTTTGTTTTAGAATAGCACATTTTTGTCAATGAAATCTCTTTTACAATTCAATCAAATATCTCCTAAGTTATTTTAGACCACATTATTTTATTTTATAACAAAAAAATTAACAAATATTATTAGTTATGTTTTTGAACTATG
Organism: Cryptocoryne crispatula var. balansae; assembly: GCA_036172225.1. NCBI lineage: Eukaryota > Viridiplantae > Streptophyta > Magnoliopsida > Alismatales > Araceae > Cryptocoryne > Cryptocoryne crispatula. The sequence goes on from CM069919.1 coordinate 14,100,930, forward strand.
TGATGTGACGATAATATTTTAACATCAACAAATTTTGTTCAAAACATTAATTAGCAATTTTATTTTATTTTATCAAAAATGATATTAATTTATAATCTTTGTTTTTATCTTTTGTTAAAATAATTTATGATGAAAATTCTCTTGTATCTTGAATATTTTTTGTAAATGTTTTTACTAAGTAATCTATTTCATAATTTTGTTATTTATTTAAATTATTTTTACTATTTATTTTAAACATATTAAATTATTATAAATAATATATTTATATGTTCATCGATCATTTATTAATTAATCATCAATTATATTTTAAAAGATGGTACCGAACACTTTATAGATACATTCAGAATTAACCTTATAAATAAATATAGTTTTATCTATAATACATAGTTATTGATAACCTCACTATGTAATGCCTTGTTTGGTAACACTATTAAGTATCTCTATCACTATCAATTTCAAATTGATATTGATAGGAACTATTAAGAGATGTTTAGTTAATTATATCAATTTTAAAATTTATAGTACAAACAAAGTATATTATGTAACACAAGTGTCGTCTTGTATTAATTTTGATATTGATACTTTAATATTTAAAAAATATTAATATCAATATTGATATAGTATCAAAAATGAAACTCTAACTAAACAGGGCATAACCCTCATTCGCTTATCTTTGACGTGGTTGGTATCTCTTTGTGCACCCGACCCCAACACTTACATTTAATTGACTAAGTGGGCCAACTCTGACCAAGCCCATCCAACCTATTTAATAACTTGGGCTTCTTCGTGGACTTAACACCAGCCCAACGAGCTAGCGAAACCAGCCCACGTTCTAATTACGGTGGGCCTGCCAACGGGTTTATAAAAGGTCCTTCCATTTAACACCCCTAACGGCAACACACGGTGGTGCCCCTTTCTCGAAGTCTTTGTCTCACGCTGCCTTATCTCACCCACATATGTTTGAATCTTGAGTGCATGGAAAATTGCGGATCCGGCCGCCGATTGTCTACTAGGCATGTAAATGGAATCTGATAATCTGAAATTTTGATTCGATTCTGATAAAAATTAACAAGTTTGAAAACTGTTTTTGTATCTTATAAGTTATCGAAATCAGAATCGGATATTCCGATAGCTTATCGGAATCGGAATCAGGTGATTCCGTTTCCGTTTATCTGATTTCGATAATAAATAATTAAATAAAAATAAAAATAATCAAAATAAAGTCAAATAAATTATAAAATATAATATATAAATTGATAAAATGATAAAAATAAAGTTTCAAAATATTATATCAAAATTTGTTAAATATATGTAAATTATTAATGAATTTTTAATAAAAATTAATATCTAATATCGGAATCAAAAATTATCGAATTCGATTCCGATTTAGATAACGAAATCGGAATTAGATCGAAATCGGAACATGGTGATTCTGAAATTATCGAAATCGGAATCGGAACACTTTATCCCATATTGGAATCGAAATCAAATTTTGTGATTCCGCTACCGAATCTGACCCGTTTACACCCCTATTGCCTACCAATAATCTTTGTGATCTAAGAAGTGCACTCTCCTATGGCACCTCTTCCTTGCCTCAAGGTGGGTGTTCGATCGCACTCACAAGAAGACCATATTCGTGTGGAACGCGATGCTGCGGGTGCTTGTGCTGGTGGACCAGAGCAAAGGGGTGTCTTCGTTGGAAGGTAGGGCTTTAAATGGATAGGCATAAAATCCAAATTCGCTTCGAATTCGTATCCGTTTGGGTGGATAATATCCGATTTTATATATCCGTAAGAACAGATATCTGAATACGAATATTATACGAATGTTAATTGAAGCGGACACAAAAAATATCTGCTTTGTTCCGTCTAATGGCCCATTTGGTTAGAGTTTCAAATTTGATACTATATCAATATTGATATTGATAATTTTAGAAGTTAGAGTATCAATATCAAAATTGATACAAGTTGACACTTATATTACATAATGTGCTTTATTTTCACTATCAATTTCAAAATTGATACTGTTAACCAAACATTTCTCAATGATTATTAAGAATATCAATTTTAAAATTGATAGTGATAGAGGTGTCATATAGTGTTACCAAACAGGGTTTAAGATCCGCTCCGAATCATCTTTGATGACATATGCATAATATATATATAATTATATATTTAAAATCATTATATTTACAAATATGATTAAATATTCTCTATTATATATTAGTATACTAAGTTAATGTTAATAAATATCTGATAATTTTTATATTTTTATTTTTATTCGTATGTATTGTATATTATTAAATATATTAATTAAATTATATTTAATTAACATTCCGAAGCGGATATTATCTGTACCGCTCTGAATTCGAAGATTATCTGACTTATAATATCCGATTTGTATTCGTATTCGATTCGGACTGAATACGAATTATCCGAATAATTAAAGGACGCTGGTACAAAAATATAATATCCGCTCTCTTTGCAGCCCTACTCGTAAGAGAGATCTAGCGAAGCTCCCCTGGACAGCTTCACGTACTCGTTCATACTAAACTGAAGGCTTACGTTGGGGTGCCTCCTAATTTCTCGTCCACTTGGGAAAGAATGGACCACATGGACAGAGTTTTCTTCCTCGTCTGAGTTAAATTCAATAATTAAATATCTCGATTAAGCTCTGGTAAAGAATATTTATATTTTATAAAGAGTATTTGAAAAACTTAGTGAAATCGACATAAAAAAAGCAATCCTATACATGTTTATCAAATCATGACAAGACATCAATTTGAAAATGGTATTATGATCCTTACAGGTATATAATCTATTAAAATCATGATACATAAATGCTAAAAAAGTAAGCATTTAAACACAATGTATTAAAAATAATAGTACAATGAGATTTGTTCACTATTCTTAAATAGTAAATATTACATATTTTGAAAATTATCAGATTGTTTGGATTTAAAATAATAGAATCTGAATTGGAACTAAATCAAAGTGTCATATTTCTGATTCAATCAAAACTGAAATCAGATTAAATGGCAATTAATGGGGTGTTTGGTTGCACGATAATGGAAATTTTTATTTTAATTTTTAAAAATTATAAGAAAACTTGTTAAAAGAGGTGTTTGACAACTATGATAATTTTATGTTTTGAAAGTGATTTTCTTCTTAAACAAAAAAGAGGATCTTACCTCTTTCTTTTTTTCTTGTGGTCCCCCACTTTGTTTAGTCATGTATGATAGTTACTCTTTTTTGTTATCACATCCCTCCAAACATGATAATTTTATGTCATGAGTTGGTTCACTTTTTATTTTAATACAATTATTTATCATGAAAGTGTATAAAAAATTATCATACAACCAAACACCCCACAAATGATAAAATTTTCTAAGAAAAAAAAATCTACACAGCCAACCAAATGGCAATGTTTTCACTTCTTGGAAAGCATGTTTGGTAAAAAACATTTTCTTTTATTTTGGTTTTTCATGAAACCAAATGGGCCCTTTGATCGGTTAGAAGAGCTCAAAACCAGTAATTAAATAGATTCAATGACTCAAATGGAACCAAATCATACCGAACTGTTTGGAACCACGTAAAAGTACCAGCTAGTAAAAGGTATATTTTTTTACAATGCAGTTACTTACATGTAAACCAGGTGTACAAATCAGTTTTTTTTTTTCATAAAAGTTGATCACTCTTGTAACGTTTTGGAGAAAAACAAATAAAATAGTTTTTGTGTAATGCCTCCCCTGTTCCTCTCGTCGGTTGCACGGGCTCGCCTTTTCCTCTCGCCGATTTCTTCTCCGCCCCGATCTCCCTCTTTCTCGCTCTCCCTCGCCATTCCCCTACGCCGATATCCCCCTCCCACTCGGACTCTCGCTGCCGTCTCCCTCTCAGTTACGCACCCCCTTCTTCCCTCACCCTACGTTACGATCGCAGCAGTCATCACCTCCCTTGCCGCCGCCTCTATTCCGTCATCCGCTGCCATCTCCTTGCCTGATCGCCCCAAGCTAGTCACCGAGCCATTACAAAGCCCCCTAGTCCATTACTTGCTATCCTGACTGTAATGCTAAGGTTTTTTTTAAATAATATTTACTGTAATTAGTATGAGATTAATGCAAGTTTATCTCTCTCCCCCCTCCCTTTCTATTTTTCCCCTTTTTCGTTTTTTTCCTTTCTTTCCTCCGATTTACCCTAGCGACCCTCTTCGTGTCCGCCGCCTTCTTTCTCCTTGTGCCGCGTCCCCTCTCTCTCCTTGCCCCCCTATCGCGACCATGCCTCCCGCGTGCGCCACTCGCCAGCGATCGGCCCTCCCGCCTCGCCGTCGTCCCCCTCGTTCTCACGCCAGGCAGACATCGCCCGCCGCCCATGACTTTCCCATGCCATGCAACCCGGCACACCGCCGTCCCACCGTCGGCCACCGCGTAGCCACGCCGACGCCGCCCCCGCCAGCGCCTCCTCGGACGCCCGTCGCCTTGCCGCTGTCAACCGTCGCCCCCTCGCTGACTGTTGCCGCGCGACGTCACCGCCCCCCCTCCCCGGGTTGACTGTCATAGCCGCATCACCCCTCTGCCGCGTATTTGCACGAAGCCGCGGCCGTCCGCCGCCTCAGTCACCCAGCGCGGCAGCTGCCGCCGTTCGCCCGCTGCGGCCGCGCACCATGTGCCAGCCTCGTTGTGCTGCGCGCCACCTCCGTCTGCGCCACCTGTGCGCCCTTATCCGCGTGAGACCCTCTTCTCTCTCTTATCTTCTTCTTCTTCTCTCTCTCTCATATTATCATGATATTTTTTTCTCTAAATTTCCTCTTTCAATTTCCCTTGATCCGATGGCATACCCTCTGATAGAAATGTATGCCCTACAAGCCAATCATATATGATATGATTTGACATTTCTAAACATATCTTATTCAATTAATTAGGCAAATCTTTATTATAAGCTCTTATTAGATGCGAATATCATAATGAAGTCCTTGATCAAATACAATGATGATTAAATCATGATGAGATCATGATAATGAGATTGATCATCTAGAGGTATTAGATCTAAATGTTCCTAGTCATAGGATACTTGAGACGGGACATCAAGGATCCGGATAGACTAGTGTATGTGATGTCTTCTCATGTGATGAGGACGACCGATCTCATTGATCATTAGTGTGGAGACACTAAGATACACATACAGGTGCTCATTAATTGAATGAGTTCACTGAACTGACCGAATTAGAAACCCTGAATGGTATCTTACCGAGCTGTCTATCAGGGTTTTCTATCATCACGGTTGTATGGTTGGACCTTTGACCTGAGTCGCCAAAGATACCTTGTTGGAGCTTGTGCTTTGACCACTGACTTATGGATCACAATTTAGATGGTCCTATATAGCGATGTATCGGGTATAAGGAAAATCCGATGGAGGCAATTGAGCGGACAACAAGGGATCGTCCACTCTCGGTAAGTGAGAGTGAATGTCCTATGGGATAGTACTCTAAATCCCTGGACAGGGTAGATAGGATAATTGGAAAAGGAGTTTTCCAATTGATCCAATTCCGAGTACATGATCCTATAGAGTCGATACACTAAGGAGTTGACAGTCGATGCCGTACTCCTTTCCGACCGGGACATTGGATGGATGAGGGTTTATATATATGCGGTAACTGATGATGGAAAGGCTCAATGGAGATGAGATTATCCCCATAGCCATTTGGGATCATGGGATGTGGCTTGTACCCTTCATGATCGGTAGGCCGATTAATCTGTTATTGGATAACGAATTTAATTAAAATAAATAGAATTGTTCTATTTTATTTAGGCCTCAACCAAATAGGTTATTGGGCCTAATGGGTCACACACAAAAGGACTTATCCACAAGTACAGGGGCAAGGGCGTAATTTATAGAGATTTTTGGTTTTTATGAAAAATTCCATAATTCTCTGTAAATACTAATGGTTTCAGCCAAACTCCATCAAGCCAAGGGTGAAAACCACATCCCAAGCCTCCTCCCTACCTCATCCTCTCTCTAGAAGGTGTCCATGGTCGATGGAGCTCCATTCGGGAAGAGTTCTCGAGACCGGCGCGAAGGGAGAACCTGTTGTGGATGAAGTTCGTGTGGATACTGCTGGAGACCGGAAACTTGAACAGTTTGAAGAGATTAATAAGCTCATCTCCTTCCTCTCCATGGGATTATATGAATCCCTATCAGGTATATTCGAACCCGATTTGGTCAGTTTTCGGTTTTCGTCGTTCGGTTCTGATTGAGACGGATTCTAAAGGAACCCATAGGAATCGTCGCTTACGCTGCACCAAACTCTAATGGACGATTCCTTACAGTGGTATCATTTCCCGGTTTAAGTCTTGGTCGAAACCAACGTCGAATCGACATTATTTTATGTTATTTATGTGTTTCTGAATCTGTGCAAACGTCTGTTTTGATGAGGACACCATATTTTGTGTATGAATAATATAAAATATTTGTTTGCTCCGGTATAATCTCGTGATATAGGGCTTTCCAACGCCACAAACCGTTTGAAGTTTGGATCTCTGTAGTGTTCGGGAGAAGCCTCAAAAGTTGGTGTTTCTGTCATGCCCGAACCGACACCCGAATTTGGGGATTTTGTGAAATCTCCGTCCACAGAAAAAATTGAGACTTGAAAAAGGTTTAGGAGATGGGTAATATGATTACCTAACCTTTCCCTTTGATCTCCAGCTTTGAACAGGGGCGGAGGAAGAGAATTTTTGAGTTTTCCGGCAAACTAGGGTTCTGCGGTGTTTGGCGGCGCCGACTTGTTTCTTCCTGATTTCCCGTTGATATAAAATTTTTATCTAAATGAATATATACATATTTGGAAACTTCATTTGATGAGTATTCTAAATTGTATTTTTAGAGAATATTTGGCTTCCGGGATAAGGAGTTATTCTCGTTGGAAAATAGAGATTTCTGCTACGGAATCTCGGTGACCTCCGCCTCTTCTTCCTCATTTTGCGGTCGATTGGGATTTTTCCTGGATATGAGGCCGACTGTTTTGGATTCCATATTCGATAAGGATTGCATATTTTTTCGTATTTTTTGGAGTTCGGGATAAGGAGATAAATTCGATTCTATGGGATGGATTTCCTCCCGATGAATAGTGCCGGCCGCGACCTTATCTGACTGGCACACTGGCGGCGCAGACGCCGCGGTGGCGGCGGCCATGCAACGCCCCAGCGCCCGCGGCGCAATGGCGGCGAATGCTGGATGGGTGCAGTGCACCGCCATACGCAACGCCAGATCCTTTATTTAATGATTTTAAATTGTTTAAAATCATAGAAAATCATAAAAATTGCCAGAAAATTCTAGAAAAAATCTGAAAAATTCTATAATATTATTTAACATATTTTAAAGTGTTTAATGACATGTTAGATGATGTTTAGTTCTATTTACATAGATTCACTCATGGTTAAACTTTAAAATTGTTTTAAAGGTTTAACTTAAATTATTAGTGTCTTAATTAATTCTGTAAAATTAGATTTTACAGAATATAAATTGGGACATTAATTTATGACCATGCACAGTATTGGGAATGCATGAATGTTCTAAATAGTTTAGTTTTGTATGTTCATTTCATATAAATTGTTTATATGTTGTTGTCATGTTATTTTCATGTTATTTATTTCATGAAAAATCAACATGTATGAAATTGAGAATTTAAAAATAATTTATATATAATTTTATGCTGATATATATGATATATCTCATATAATTATCACGTATGTGCTTTATGTTCATGTGATGAATGTTAGTGTGTATGGAGGTGATCATGGACTTAATTGTGCTTGGCTTGTGATTGCTTTTAATTATGTTGGTTATGTTATTAAATGGGGCCTGCGTGAGCCTCCTCTCTCTCTATACAATCTGATTGTACATTCTACCTCCCTCCATTAATGTACTCCCCTTGGTTAAAACCAAGGTTTCTTATTGAGTTATGTACATTTGTGGGTCTCCATACTCTTAAGCCACTTGTAAGAGTTAGAAGCCGGTTCGTGGAAGGTTGGAGAGTGGGACCACTTGGAGAAGCACCCTTCTGAAGTGGGAGCATGCCAACTCAAGCATCTAAAGCAATGATTTGCACCTATAGGGGTGCCTTAGGTGCATGCTTAGGGTTAAGTCCATGATCACCTGATTTTGTGCATATTTGATATGTGGATGTATGCTACAAGTTATACCTTAGATATATGATACTCCAAAGGTATTATATATACTTAGCACATATTATTGATGAGACTAAAATAAAATCCCTCCTTGTCATAATTAGGTTGATAAATGTGTGACATTAGGAATGATTCACGTAGCCTTCCGTTGTTATGGTCTTGATGAGCCAATCTTAGATTGGATGGGTTTGTTGTGCTACCACAAGACTCATTCAGCAAGGGATTGGTGATCATGGCTAAGGCATTTGCCGAACCTTGGGGTGGACCATTTTCATGGCTTTGTTGTGCTACCACAAGGGCTGTGTGAAGAATTCATTCTCATAACGTAACAAGCGGGTTTGACATAACTAGAGTATATGGCTTGTTGTGCTACCACAAGGTCATAACTCTAGAGGCTAAATGACTAAGAGTTGCAAGAGTTGCAACTGGCAATAGTTGGCTACCTATTAAGTATGGGGTGATTTGTTGTGCTACCACAAGGTCATCACCATAAGGTTAATAGGGTCTTAGTCCCCATTAGGATTTCATCGTGATATCCCGTCTTTGCATAATGAGGGTTATGCAAATTTGTCGAAAATTAGTGGGAGCATAAATTAGGATGAAAGACCATATCTTAATTTTAATGAATTTTTGCAATGTTATATTGATAAAATTATATCTCAGTTGTAGAATACGATAATAAACCACCATTAGTATGGCATATTAGATGCCATATAGCTTAATGGCTCACACTTCTTAGACTGGTTTAAACTAAGAGAATTGTTCTCATAGTTGACCAATTAACTATTCTATTTGAGAAGTATGTGTCTCCTAAATTATCTAGTGATATGAAAGAAAGATAAGATCTTATCTTATAGACAAGATGCATTGTTTGCCTTAAACTAGATGTTAGTCTCTATGAGACATAATTATAGAGACAACATGGATAGATGGATATGAGATCCATCATGGCTCATAGTGATGAGCTAACTAAAGGGCAACTTAGATCAACAATACATCTTAATTACTTCTTGTTGGTGAGACCAATAGTAAGAAGTAAAATCATTAGATAGAAATAGGAGAGAGTTAATAGTAAAAGAAGGTGGTCAAGATAATAAAGCCAGAATAAGACAGGATTCTTACACTATCATGGTGATGATAAGTGGAAGAGGAAGTACAAAGTGTTTTGTATATAATGCAAAGGTGGAGCTTGAGAAGCTTCATGTATCCAAGTCATTGGCACTTACTTGTCTTAAATATACACTTAATAGTATTAGATACTATATGTGTAGATACTATGGATGCATCTAATGGTATGAGATACCAGATATGCATCTTATATCAACAAGGAGTTGTAGATGATGACAAGTAAATGAAGGCTTAATAAAGAAGATGTTGACCTACATATGAAATGGTGCAAAAGTTGCATCATTATTAGTGGGAGGTGCAATTCTTTAATAGCCTTATGGAGATGTCTTAATAATTAATATTGCTATTATATCCTTCTACAATAACATTATATGATTTCCTACTTGAATAAATGTTGATTTATTCTAAGTTATGGAATTGATAGATGTTCTAATAGATTGAATGGCAAAGTGTTTGCCAGTGGGAGCTTAATGAATTGTTTAATCATATTTGATATGTTAGCTCTCATGTTATGTGTGAATATTCCTTTTAAGAGGAAATGGGTTGATTTAGATCAATCTACACTTAAGCTTTATGTAGACATGGATAATGGGTTAATGAGTTGTTAAAACTCGTACATCTAGATGTATGTTAGCCCATATCTAGTAAGGCTAAAGAAGAATATTTCTACTTCCTTCAAAGATGATGACTCTAGGTATGAATACATGTACTTTATGAAGTACAAATCTAAAAACCTTTGAGAAATTATCTGAGATTAAGAATGAAGTAGAGATACTAATGGAAAGAGTATTAGAACTCTTTGATGAGATCAAGGAGAGGAATACTTAAGTACATAATTCACTTATAATTGAAGGATAATAGAATCTAATTTTAAAGGACACCTCTTTACACATTTTAGCTTAATTGAGTAGCTAAAATGAGAAGTCATATTATGTAAGACATAATATGAACAATGACAAGCTTTGCAAAATTCCTCTTTGTCTAATTTTTGGCTAAGTACTCGTTATAACCACTTGATCTTAATAGGTACCTTCTAAGTCTGTTCTGATTATTCCATATAGGATATGGAAAAGGGGTTAAGACTTGACCTTAAGCAAGTTAAGGTTTCGGAATGTCCGACCTGGTGAAGAAGTATAACTCTAACAAGTTGGAATATAAGACTATGAAGTGTTGGCTTGTGGGATATCCTAAGAAAACTTTTGGATATTAATATACGATCCTTATGAACAAGGGTATGTGTTGCTCAGCTCACTATATTTCTAAAAGAAAAGTTCCTTCTTAAGAAAGATAGTGGGAGAAAGATATATGTGGAAGATGTTCCAGTCCCACAACCTAATAACACTTCTATTAAGGTGCTAATTAATAAATACACATTGGCAACTTATAGATCTATTCTTGTGTCCATTCAACATAAGAGATATGTGAGACATATCTCTGATAGATGAAATGAGGCATAAGATATTAAAGATATTGATCCTAAGATCTATATTAAACCAATATGACATATTGATTCATTAATGGGAAGAGACAATAAAATCCGATATAAACTTTATTTATTCTAATCAAGTTTAGAACTTGATAGATCCACCTAAGGATATAGTATCCCTAAGGAATAAATGGATCACTAAAGAATCGATTGGAGTGGATTAGAAGGTAGACACCTTCAAAAGTGAGAATAGTTGAAAAGGATATCATCGAAGTCAAATGGTTGACTATGATGAGATCTTTTACCTATTCCATGGATTAATCCATTTGGATTTTAATTGTTACACTCTATGATTATGAGATAAGCTAATTGGATGTTAAGATAGTGTTCCTCTAAAGTATTTTGAGGAATAGGTGTATATGATACAACTATAGGGAATCAAGTCCCAATAACATCCAAGAAGAGTGTGTACTAAGTTCATTTATGGACTGAAGTAAAACTTCCCATAAATCATATATAAGGTTTAATGAGATTAAATCTTATGACTTCGTTAAGAACGAAGAGGAACCTTGTGTATTCAACAAGATAAGTGGGAGTGCTGTTACTTTCTTGACATTTTATGTTGATAACATACTACTCATTGAGAATGAAGTAGGTGTGTTATCATAAGTGAACCTAGCTATCAAATTGATCCTCCAAACACAATTTGGGTTTTAAGATCTATGGAGATAGATCTAAAATTAATGCCCAGTTAATGTACGTAGTCACCATAGTCAAAGGGTTTGACATGATAAACACCAAGATAGGTTTCTTAGCTATGTGGTATGGAGTTGATCTCTGTAAAGTGTTGTCTTTGTAGACTTCTTGAAAGATAAAGAGATCACCTAAGTAGAGCCCTTATGCCTTTGTCATAGGGTCTATCATTTATATGATGCTACGTACATGATGTGATTAATGCTCTAAGTGTTATGAGCATTCATTAAGAAGATCCAGGTGAGAGTCACTGGATAGTTTAGAGATATATCATTTGGTACTTGAGAAGCACTGAGAATGTATCTCTATACACTAGAGGATAAGACTTGAAGTCTTGTAGTTTTACAAACACAAGCTTCTAATCAAATAAGTTTGATACTAAGTCAGAATAATGGTGGTGCAGTGAGCTGAAAGAGTTCTATGTGATAGAACACTGTAAATTCTACAACATATGTAAACAAGTTTACATAATGGTTGCACACTACTTGAGAAGTAGTCTAGATGAAGATTCTCATCTAAGGTATGGGATAGTCCCAATTTTCTTTGAAAGTGTACCATTGTTTTTGAGAAAACAATGAGGTAGAGCCGATGTCTCATCAGAAGTTTAGAACTTCTGCGGTGATACCATACAATCAGAGATATTGCAGCTTATAGAGATATAATTATAGATAGAATATCTACCACTAATAACATTGCAGATCCACTAACTGAAGCAGTTACTCAAAGAGTGTTTGAGCTTCACCTCGAGCTGATACAGATTAGTCAGATGGGTGATTGGCTTTAGTGCAAGTGGGAGATTGATAGAAATGTATGCCCTACAAGCCAATCATATATGATATGATTTGACATTTCTAGATATATCTTATTCAATTAATTAGGCAAATCTTCATTATAAGCTCTTATTAGATGCGAATATCATAATGAAGACCTTGATCAAATACAATGATGATTAAATCATGATGAGATCATGATAATGAGATTGATCATCTAGAGGTATTAGATCTAAATGTTCCTAGTCATAGGATACTGATGGAAATGTATGCCCTACAAGCCAATCATATGTGATATGGTTTTACATTTTTTGTAATATCTTATTCAATATTAATGGCATTATCTTCATTACTTGATCTATCTAGATGCGTTTATTGTAATGAAGTCCTAAATTGCATGCAATGATGATCGAATCATGATGAGATCATGATAATGAGATCAATCATCTATAAGCATGTGATCTAAATTGTTCCTAGTCGTAGGATCCTTGAGATGGGACATCAAGGATCCGATAAGACTAGTGTATATGATATCTTCTCATTTGATGAGGATGATCGATCTCATTGGTCATCAGTGTGGGGACACTGAGATACATGTACAGGTGCTCATTAGAGGAATGAGTTCACTGAACTGACCAATATAGAATCCCTGAATGGTATCTTACCGAACTGTCGATCAGGGTATTCTATCATCACGGTTGCACGGTTAGATCTTTGACCTGAGTCGCCAAAGATGTCTTGCCAGGCGTACTATGTACTTTGACTATTGACTTATGGATCACTTAGTATTGTGATCCTATATAGTTAATGGATTGGGTATATGGGAAACCTGGTGGAGGCAATTGAGCGGACAATAAGGGATTGTTCACTCTCGGTAGGAGAGAGAGAATGTCCTATGGATAGTACTCTAAAATCCTTGGCCAAGGTAGATAGGATAATTGGAAAAGGAGTTTTCCAGTTGATCCATTCCTGAGTACAAGATTTCATAGAGTCGGTTTATTAAAGGGGCTGACAGTCAGTGCCGAACCCCTGACCGACCGAAACATTGTTTGGACGAGGATTTATATCCGTGTGGTAACTGATGATGGATAGGCTCAATGGATGTTATTTAACTCCCCAAAGTCATTTGGGATCATAGGATGTGGCTTGTACCCTTTATGATCGGAAAGCCGTCAAATTTGTTATTAGATAATAGATTTGATTTAATTTAAAAGAATTGTTCTTTTTAAATTTGGCTTCAACCAAATTGACTATTGGGCCTAGTGGGTCACACACATTAGAACTAATTCTAAGGACAGGGCAAGGATGTAAATATATAGAAGATTTGGGTTTTTGTGAAAAATTGCATCTTCTATATATAATATGCTTGAGAAGCTAAACCCTATCAAGCCAAAGGGTTGGAGAACGTCCTTGGCAGCCTCCCTCTCTCCTCTCCTCTCTAGAAGGAGTCCCCGCATGGTACAACTCCGTTCTGGCAGAGTTTTCGAGCTTGGAGCAAAGGAGAACCGGTCTTTAGAAGAAGTTCGTGTGGATACCGCTAGAGACCGTCCACTTGAACGGTTTGAAGCACCAAGGAACATCCAATCTTCATCTCTGGTGAGGGATTTTTCAAATCCCAAGAAGGTATATTCGATCTCCTTCTTAATCGGTTCCCGATTTTGTCGTTTTGGTTTCAATAAAGGCTAAGACCATGGATTCAAGGAATCAAAAATATTTTAAATGCTTAGTATGATTCCTTACAGTGGTATCAGAGCCAGGTTGAAGCCTTGGTTGAAATCAAAATCGATTTTGAGTGATTTCATGTGTTTTTCGGTTTTCCCGAAATTGTGTAAACCTTGATTTTTGTGGAGTAACCATGTTTTGTATGTGATACAATATTGAGATTGGTTTGCTCCATGATAATCTCGTGACATAGGGCTTTGAAAATATGCAGTCATATTGAATTTTAGACCTCTGTAGAGTCTGTTAGAGTCCTTGAGATTCGGTGTTTCTGTCATGGTTGCGCAGTCACCCGGATTTGAGGAAGTTTGGATTTCTCCTTCTATGGGGATGAGGGAAACTTTCTAAAGTGTTTAGAAGATATGTAATAGACTTACCTTGAGTTTCCTTTCAAGTTTTAGCCTTGATCGTCTCTCCTAGAGGGAGAACTCCATCTTTTTCCGTCGGATATGGTATCCGCGAAACCAGCAACTTCCACCGAGTATTTCTCCTTACAAAGTTTTTTTGGAGGACGAAACTTATCCCATTGGTTTCGTGATACTATAAGGATTCTAAATACTATTTTTCCGGATTTTTCCCACTCCGATTGGATCTCCAAATCGAGGCCGAAATTCCGGCTCAAACTAGGGTTTCCAGCCCCCCCGCCGCCCTTATCGGGCGGGAGAGGTGAATCCGCCGGGTCCGAATCGGACCCGGCGGCCCGGTCGTCGAATCCGGGTTTGACCCGGATTCGGATCCGGCCGGCGCTGGACCGGGCCGGTCCGACCGGGCCCGGTCCGGCGGTTTAAAATTTTTTTTATTTCATTTTTAATTTGATTAGAGATGAAATAAATTGTAAAAAATTCGGGAAAAATTCTGAAAAATTTCTAAAAAAATTGCAGATGTTATTTAATGAGCCATTGAAGTGTTTAATGTCTCATTGAATAATATTTAGCCCTATTTTCATATTATGCTCTCTTTTTGATCTTGAAATTGTTTTAAGATCAAAATTAGTGTATAAAATGATTAAATTAATTCTGGAAAATATGATTTGACAGTTTTAAATTTATATCATTATTTCTGTGGTTTGCACAAGTTTGGGAATGCTCTAATGTGTTTATATGCATGAATGGACTCATCTTAATGCATGTATATTGTTTATGCATTTTTATGCTATTTATTTCATGATAAATACGCTGAGCATGGAATTGAGAATTTCAAAAAAAAAACTATATTCTATAATTTTATGATATAATATTTATATCATATAATTACCACGTATACGCACTTTGCTCATGTGATGATTTTATTGTGTGTGTGGGTGGTGATCATGGACTTAGTTTCTATTATCTTGCATTGGTTATTTATTTGGTTATGTAATTATTGGGGCCTGTGTGTGCCTCCTCCCTCTCTCTACAATCTGATTGTAAATTCTATCTTTCCCCAATGTTTGTACTCCCCTTGGTCAAAACCAAGGTTTCTTATAATGTGATGTATATTCATTGGGTTTGCATACCCGGAACCGCTTGTAATGACAAGAAGACGGCTCATGGGAGATGGCGAGAGCGAGGACCACTTGGAGAAGAAGATTCTGAAGTGGAGACATGCCAATTCTAACATATGATGCAAGCCTTCTTAATTATGCACCTTTAAGGGTGTTTATGGTGCATGCTTAGGGATAAGTCCATGATCACCTATTTTTCTTTATGCATATTAGATATGTGGTTGTGTTCTTCTACTGATACCTTAGATATATGGTATCCAAAGGTATACATATATATATGTAGCACATACTATGATGAGACTAAAACAAAAACCCCTCCTCGTTTAAATTAGGTTGATAAGCGTGAGACATTAAGAATGACTCACGTAGCCTTCCGTTGTTATGGTCGCAATGAGCCAATCTTAGATTGAGTGAGTTTGTTGTGTTTCCCACAAGGCTCATTCAGCAAGGGATTGGTGATCGTGGCCAAGGCTTAAAGCCAAACTTTGGGGTGGACCATTGGCATGGCCTTGTTGTGTTTCCCACAAGGGCTATGTTGAGAATCCATACCTATAACGTAACAAGCGGATTTAACCTAACTAGAGTATATGATTTGTTGTGTTTCCCACAAGGTCACAACTCTAGAGGCTAAAGACTAAGAGTTGCAAGGGTTGCAATTGGCAAAAGTTGCCTACCTATTAAGTATGGGATGACTTGTTGTGTTTTCCACAAGGTCATCACTATAAAGTTAATGGGATCTTAGTCCCCACTAGGACATCATCGAGATGTCCCGTCTTTGTATGTTGAGGGTTATGCAAATTCGGCGAAATTAGTGGGAGCATAAAATTAAGATAAAAGACCTTATCATAGTTTTAATGAATATTTGCAATGTTATCTCATTTTAATATATCTCCTTGTAGATTTCAATGGCGAACCACCCGTTGCGCGGCATACTTGATGCCAACAGGCTCACTGGTCCTAACTTCTCTCGATCGGCTCAGAAATTTGAGAATTGTTCTCACTGCTGAGCGTATAGCCTATGTGCTTGAGAAGCCACTGCCAGATGAACCATCTGATGATGCTAGTGATGATGTGATCGTCACCTTCCAGAAGCACAAGGAGGATGCATCTCTTGTCTAGTGCTACATGTTAGCCTCTATGAGCAATGAGTTGCAGAGGCAACATGAAAAGATGGATGCAATATCCATATTGGCTCATCTTGAGGAGCTATTTGGTGCACATAGTCGAACAGAAAGATATGAGATATCTAAGAATCTGTTCAGGACAAGGATGTCTGAGGGAATGTCTGTGCAAACACACGTTCTCAAAATGATAGAGTGGGTTAAAGGTTAGCTGAGCTTGGGTTCTCTATGAACAAGGAGTTATCAGTTGACCTTATCCTCCAATCTTTACCATCCTCTTTCTCCCAGTTCATAATGAACTTCAACATGAATAAGTTAGATTGCTCTCTAGCAGAGCTTCTGAATATGTTGAAGACTGCTGAAGGAACTATGAACAATGGGAAAGCTCCTGTGCTACTTGTTGGTAAGACCAATAAGAAAAGGAAGGCTAATCAAATGGGGAAGAAAGGCAAATCTAAAGTCAAGAAAGTAGCCAAGAAGACAGAGCCCAAGAAGGACAAAGGACAATGCTTCCATTGCCATAAAGATGGCCATTGGAAGAGGAACTGCAAGTTGTACCTTGCAGAAAAGGCAAAAGGAAAGCTTGGAGAAGCTTCAGGTATTTTTGTCATTGATGTCAATTTGTCTTATAGATCTACATCATGGGTATTGGATACTGGATGTGCATCTCATATCCGCAATGACTTGCGAGGTGTTGACAAGTAGTAGAAGGTTGCAAAGAGGAGAGGTTGATCTGCATGGGGAATGGTGCAAAGGTTGCAGCATTGGCCGTGGGACAAGCTCACCTCAAGTTACCTTCAGGAGATGTCTTACTATTAGATAGTTGCTATTATGTTCCTTCAATAGTTAAGAATATTGTTTCTATTTCATGCTTAAATAAATGTGGATTTATTGTGAGCTTTGGAAATGGAAGTTGTTCCATAACTATGAATGGTAAATTGTTTGCCAATGGATGTTTGATTAATGGTTTGTATATATTAGATATGCATGCTCCAATAATGTGTGTGAATGCACCTCTAAAGAGGAAAAGATTTGATACAGATCAAACCTTATTATGGCATCATAGACTTGGTCATATCAATGAGGAAAGACTTAAAAGGCTCCATAAGGATGGATGCATAAAGGTAAATGATTTTGAATCATTGCCCACTTGTGAGTCTTGCCTCATGGGAAAGATGACCAACTCTTCATTTAGTGGACATGGAGAGAGAGCTACTGAGTTGTTGGAACTCATACATTCAGATGTATGTGGCCCTATGTCAACTCAAGCTAGAGGAGGATATTCTTACTTCATTACTTTCATTGATGATTTCTCTAGGTATGGGTATGTGTACTTAATGAAGTACAAATCTGAAGTCTTTGAGAAATTTCAAGAATATAAGAATGAAGTAGAGAAGCAACTAGGAAAGAGTATAAAGACTCTTCGATCAGATCGAGGAGGAGAATACTTGAGTACTGAATTCACACAATTCATGAAGGACAATGGGATATTATCCCAAAGGACACCTCCATACACTCCACAGCTTAATGGAGTAGCTGAAAGAAGAAACCGTACATTGTTAGACATGGTACGAGCAATGACATCTTTTGCTAAGTTACCTTTATCCCTTTGGGGCTATGCACTTGAAACAGCCGCTTATATCCTAAATAGAGTACCTTCCAAGTCTATTTTGACTACACCATATGAGATATGGAAAGGGAGAAAGCCTGACCTTAAACATGTTAAGGTCTGGGGTTGTCTAGCCCATGTGAAAAGGCATAACCCTGAAAAGTTGGAATCCAAGACTGAGAAGTGTAGGCTTGTGGGATATCCTAGGGAAACCCATGGATATTATTTCTACCACCCTGATGATCAAAGGGTTTATGTTGCTAAACGAGTTGTATTCCTAGAGGAAGAGTTCCTCCTAGATGGAAACAGTGGGAGCACAGTAGAGCTGGAAGAGGTTCCAGAACCACAACCAGAGGACATTTCTGAAAGGGTGCTTGAAAAGGATATCACACGTGTCCCTCGTAGGTCTTCTCGTGTGCCTATTCAACCTGATAGATATGTGGGACATATCTCTGATGGAAGAAAGGAGACACAGTATAATGAGGATGATGATCCTAAGACTTATGAGGAAGCAATATCTGATATTGATTCCAAGGAATGGAGATTGGCAATGAAATCCGAAATGGACTCCATGTACTCCAATCAAGTTTGAAACTTGGTAGATCCACCTCGGGGTATTATACCCATAGGGTGTAAATGGATCTATAAAAGGAAAATTGGAGCAGATGGGAAGGTGGAGACCTTCAAGGCAAGATTGGTAGCTAAAGGATATCGTCAAAGGCAAGGTGTTGACTATGACGAGACCTTTTCACCAGTAGCTATGATTAAGTCCATTAGGATATTGCTTGCCATTGCTGCACACTATGATTATGACATCTGGCAGATGGATGTTAAGACAACATTCCTTAATGGTGATCTTGAGGAAGAGGTGTATATGATACAACCTCAAGGATATGAATCCCATGAACATCCAAATAAAGTGTGCATATTGTTAAAGTCTATTTATGAACTAAAACAAGCATCTCGTAGTTGGAATAAAAGATTTGATGAGACTATCAAGTCTTATGACTTCGTTCAGAACGAAGATGAGCCATGTGTGTATAAGAAGGCTAGTGGGAGTGCTATTGTCTTCTTGATCTTATATGTGGATGACATACTACTCATTGGGAATGATGTAGGTATGTTATCATTAGTTAAAGCCTGGTTGTCTAAGAACTTCTCCATGAAGGATTTGGGTGATGCATCTTTTGTGTTAGGGGTAAAGATCTATAGAGATAGATCAAGGAGGATGCTCGGCTTGACCCAATCTATGTACATAGAAACCATTGTCAACAGATTTGGCATGGAAAACTCCAAGAGAGGTCTTTTACCTATGAGACATGGAGTTGCACTTTCTAAGGAGATGTCCCCTAAAACTCCTGAAGAAAGAGAGCACATGAGTAGAGTACCTTATGCCTCTGCCATAGGGTCTATCATGTATGCTATGATATGTACACGGCCTGATGTGGCACATGCTCTAAGTGTTACGAGCAGATATCAGGCAAATCCAGGTGATAGTCACTGGATTGCTGTGAAATGCATCCTTAAGTACTTGAGAAGAACAAAGGATGCATTTCTGGTATATGGAGGAGCCGACTTAGTACTTAGAGGTTTCACAGACACGAGTTTCCAGTCAGACAAAGATGATAGCAAGTCAACGTCAGGGTATGTATTTACCCTGAATGGTGGTGAAGTGAGCTGGAAGAGTTCCAAGCAAGCAACCACCGGCATTCTACAACTGAAGCGGAATATATTGCTGCTGCCGAAGCTGCCAAAGAAGCTGTCTGGATGAAGAAGTTCATCTCAGACCATGGAGTTGTTCCCTCCATCTCTGATCCAGTTCCATTGTTTTGTGATAACAATGGAGCTATTGCACAAGCTAAGGAGCCGAGGTCTCATCGAAGTCAAAGCACATTCTCGCGGCGTTATCACTTGATCGTAGAGATTGCAGCTAGAGGAGATATAGCTATAGATAGAGTATCTTCGAAAATAACATTGCGGATCCACTAACTAAGGCTCTGACTCAAAGTGTGTTTGAGGGTCACCTTGAGCTGATGGGGATCAGACATGTGGGTGATTGGCTTTAGTGCAAGTGGGAGATTGATGGAAATGTATGCCCTACAAGCCAATCATATGTGATATGGTTTTACATTTCTTGTAATATCTTATTCAATATTAATGGCATTATCTTCATTACTTGATCTATCTAGATGCGTTTATTGTAATGAAGTCCTAAATTGCATGCAATGATGATCGAATCATGATGAGATCATGATAATGAGATCAATCATCTATAAGCATGTGATCTAAATTGTTCCTAGTCGTAGGATCCTTGAGATGGGACATCAAGGATCCGATAAGACTAGTGTATATGATATCTTCTCATTTGATGAGGATGATCGATCTCATTGGTCATCAGTGTGGGGACACTGAGATACATGTACGAGTGCTCATTAGAGGAATGAGTTCACCGAATCGACCAATGTAGAATCCCCGAATGGTATCTTACCGAAACTGTCGATCGTGTATTCTATCATCACGGTTGCACGGTTAGATCTTTGACCTGAGTCGCCAAAGATGTCTTGCCAGGCATACTATGTACTTTGACTATTGACTAATGGATCACTTAGTATTGTGATCCTATATAGTTAATGGATTGGGTATATGGGAAACCTGGTGGAGGCAATTGAGCGGACAATAAGGGATCGTTCACTCTCGGTAGGAGAGAGAGAATGTCCTATGGATAGTACTCTAAAATCCTTGGCCAAGGTAGATAGGATAATTGGAAAAGGAGTTTTCCAGTTGATCCATTCCTGAGTACAAGATTTCATAGAGTCGGTTTATTAAAGGGGGCGACAAGTCGCGTCGAACCCCCGACCGACCGGGACATTGTTTGGACGAGGATTTATATCCGTGTGGTAACTGATGATGGATAGGCTCAATGGATGTTATTTAACTCCCCAAAGTCATTTGGGATCATAGGATGTGGCTTGTACCCTTTATGATCGGAAAGCCGTCAAATTTGTTATTAGATAATAGATTTGATTTAATTTAAAAGAATTGTTCTTTTTAAATTTGGCTTCAACCAAATTGACTATTGGGCCTAGTGGGTCACACACATTAGAACTAATTCTAAGGACAGGGGCAAGGATGTATATATATAGAAGATTTGGGTTTTTGTGAAAAATTGCATCTTCTATATATAATATGCTTGAGAAGCTAAACCCTATCAAGCCAAAGGGTTGGAGAACGTCCTTGGCAGCCTCCCTCTCTCCTCTCCTCTCTAGAAGGAGTCCCCGCATGGTACAACTCCGTTCTGGCAGAGTTTTCGAGCTTGGAGCAAAGGAGAACCGGTCTTTAGAAGAAGTTCGTGTGGATACCGCTAGAGACCGTCCACTTGAACGGTTTGAAGCACCAAGGAACATCCAATCTTCATCTTTGGTGAGGGATTTTTCAAATCCCAAGAAGGTATATTCGATCTCCTTCTTAATCGGTTCCCGATTTTGTCGTTTTGGTTTCAATAAAGGCTAAGACCATGGATTCAAGGAATCAAAAATATTTTAAATGCTTAGTATGATTCTTTACAGATACTTGAGACGGAACATCAAGGATCCGGATAGACTAGTGTATGTGATGTCTTCTCATATGATGAGGACGATCGATCTCATTGGTCATTAGTGTGGAGACACTGAGATACACATACAGGTGCTCATTAGTTGAATGAGTTCACTGAACTGACCGAATAAGAAGCACTGAATGGTATCTTACCGAACTGTCTATCAGGGTTTTCTATCATCACGGTTGCATGGTTGGACCTTTGACCTGAGTCGCCAAAGATGCCTTGTTGGGTGGAACTTTTGCTTTGACCATTGACTTATGGATCACAATTTAGATGGTCCTATATAGCGATGGATCGGGTACAAGGAAAATCCGATGGAGGCAATTGAGCGGACAACAAGGGATCGTCCACTCTCGGTAAGTGAGAGTGAATGTCCTATGGGATAGTACTCTAAATCCCTGGCCAGGGTAGATAGGATAATTGGAAAAGGAGTTTTCCAATTGATCCAATTCCGAGTACATGATCCTATAGAGTCGGTACACTAATAGGGTGTTTGGTAGCGCTTTTAAATTTAAGATAACTTCATTTTGAAGTCAAGATTGAAAGACTTCTCAATATTGTTTTTAAAATCAAAACAGTCCAATTTTTTGTGTTTGGCAAAACTGTCACAATTTTTAAAAATTAGATAGTAGTGTTTGGTAATGACTTTAAAATCAAAAGATTTGTGTCAGCGCCAGTCCCCACCCCATGTGTCGCTGCCGACGCCGGCCCCCATGCGTTCCCGGCGGCCGTCGCGGGGAGCTTTGTGCCGGCGCCGTCTCGTAGGCATCCCCATGTGTTCCATGCCGCCCCCCCCCGCGGACCGTCGTCCCCCGGGAGCCGGCGTCCGCCGTCGCCCCCCGCCGGTCCGCCGTTGCGGGCTCTGCCGGTAGTCGTCGCCCCCCGCGGAATAGTACGGTCGTCCCCCCCGCCGGTCCTCCGTCGCAAGCTCTGCCCGGCGGTCGTCGCCCCTCGCGGAATAGAACGCCGGTCGTCCCTCGCGGAATAGAACAGTCCCCCCCGTCCGTCGTCCCCCCGCCGACGCCGTCGGCTCCGCCGCGCCCCCCACCCCCGGCCGCCGTCGCAGCCCCCCCGGTCCGCCGTCGCAGGCTCCTGCCGGCAGTCGCCCCCCCACCGTCCACCCGCCCCCTCCCCCCCGGAACCGGCGTCCGCCGTCGCCGGTTCCTGCCGCCGTCGCCTCCCCCCCCCCCCCGCGCGGAACGGCTAGGTGTGTGTCCTCCCCGCACGCTGTGGGCGCGATGGCGGGTTGCTGTCGAGGGAGACGCCTGGACGGGGGTGACGTAGATGCCGCAGGAGATGCTTGGACGTGGGAGACGGGAGAGAGAAAACGTGCATCCGCGTCTCTCTTAAAAATAAAACAACTCCTTCCTTGTTTTATTTCTAAGAGAGTTATTAAGAATAGAACTCTTTGTTTCCAAAAAAATGGGAGCGGGACGAAGACGTAACCAAACACCTCTCTTTCCCTATTTTCAAATTTTAGGTAAAAAAAAGGGAAAAAAAATGCTACCAAACACCCTATAAGGAGTTGACAGTCGATGCCGTACTCCTTTCCGACCGGGACATTGGATGGATGAGGGTTTATATCTATGCGGTAACTGATGATGGAAAGGCTCAATGGAGATGAGATTATCCCCATAGCCATTTGGGATCATGGGATGTGGCTTGTACCCTTCATGATCGGTAGGCCGATTAATCTGTTATTGGATAACGGATTTAATTAAATTAAATAGAATTATTATATTTTGTTTAGGCCTCAACCAAATAGGTTATTGGGCCTAGCGGGTCACACACAAAAGGACTTATCCACAAGTACAGGGGCAAGGGCGTAATTTATAGAGATTTTGGGTTTTATGAAAAATTTCCATAATTCTCTATAAATACTAATGGTTTCAGCCAAACTCCATCAAGCCAAGGGTGAAAACCATGTCCCAAGCCTCCTCCCTACCTCCTCTCTCTAGAAGGTGTCCATGGTCGATGGAGCTCCATTCGGGAAGAGTTCTCGAGACCGGCGCGAAGGGAGAACCTGTTGTAGATGAAGTTCGTGTGGATACTGCTGGAGACCGGACACTTGAACGGTTTGAAGAGATTAAGAAGCTCATCTCCTTCCTCTCCATGGGATTATATGAATCCCTATCAGGTATATTCGAACCCGATTTGATCGGTTTTCGATTTTCGTCGTTCGGTTCTGATTGAGACGGATTCTAAAGGAACCCATAGGAATCGTCGCTTCCGCTGCACCAAACTCTCATGGACGATTCCTTACACCCTATGTTCTATATCTTTTATTTTTTCCAGCAATCTTGATAGAGGGAGATATCTTGTTTGAGTTGTTTCGGATTGTGCACCGCGTTGCCGACGTTCAGCAGCACTTTCGGTGGTTGATTCTCGATTTTTCTTGTGCCGTTCAGGTAGGCATCCTTGACGTGTCTATTGTCATTAAATTTCTATTTAATCCTTCATGATTTTTAGTAAATTTTTAATGAGTTGATTAGTCGGGTTAGTGTTGCGTGTTATGGTTTATTAGCATGATTAGTAGTGATGTTCTCTTTTGTACGTAAGGATCGTGTTAGGGTGTTAATTATATTATTTTGTAACGTGTTGATTGGTAGATTTTAGTTGGTCATATTCCTTTTTCAATTTAGCATGTTATTAGGCTAATCTTTGTTACCTTTTTTATTTAATCCCTTTGCATAGGTGTGGTGATAGGTTAACAAGATTAATTAAGATTTTAGCTAGCATTATTAAATCTGATTTTGGCTATGTTAAGTCCTTTTAAACGGGTGATAGGGTTTGATATCCTTATTGTCATATCATGTTGGGTTGAGTATGTGATGTAGTATCACATTAGTCATTATTTATTCTTGTTATTTTATGGTTCTAGCATCATGAACATATTGTTTAGGTGTGGTTGGTCATGATATTTGCATTGATGGTATATTGTCATAGCATGGTGTGGTGTATGTCATTTATCTTATAAATGTGATCATGGCATGGCATGATTGAGGTGGATGCATGATGCATTGAAATTATAATGAAAACAGCTACACCATACTAGTTAGTCGTGACCCGAGGGCAGCGGAGGTTAGAACAGTCCGGTGCATCCTTCGATCCCGGATACCGCGGTTTGTCCCTGTGCCACCACTGCCTAGGTGCACTATGGGATTTCGTTTAGCTATATGGTACTGCTATATATGATAGATCTGGTGGTAGCTGGTTGAGGTGGCAAGACGATGCATTCCTTGCTAATAAGAAAAATGTGTGGTTCTTATTAGAGGATAGGTGCATCTGTGTGAATGTGGTCCTTCATTAGAGGATAGGTGCACTTTTTACATGGTATGTTATAGGTGGTCTAGAGTTGTATTTTATTTTGTCAATTGTCATGTTGGGTTGCTTGGTGTATGCATGGTTTGTCCCATTTATAACATATCATCTTATGGAGCATATAGTAGGTGATTATGCATGTGTTTACCTCATCTTTTCAAATCGTTTTAACGTGTTTATAGGTGCTGGTTGGTGTGTCTATAGGTGTTGGTTGGTAGTTTAAAACACATGGGTTAAGTCAAATGTTTAATATATTGACTATTCTATATTTGTATATAATTGGTTGTAGGTCGGGGTACCTATTTAAATAACATCTAGGGCCTTTTGGCTATCCAATTTGGCGGATGATGGTGTGTCTACTGAGTCGTCATACTCATTCCAATCCTCTTATCAATTTTCAGGTAATCAAGTTTAGCGTAGCAGAAGTGTGGTGGATCGATTCCCGAGAAATCGAGGAAGCAATAGGATGATATTTATGTTTAGATGGTATATAGTTTTGATTAAATTGTAAGTGATTAGTGATGTAATTGTGAATTTGAATTTGTAAAATTATGAACTAGATCCTAGTTGTTTTCATTCGTTCCAAACCGATATAATTTAGGGGTTATTTTCCCCGGTTACGTTGCCGGATTATGTTCCGCTGTGCAGGCTAAAATCCGGGGCGTGACACTGACCGCCGTCGTGACCCACTGTCACCTGCACACCAGCGCGTTGGCATCGTCTTCTTGTGCCAATGCCAGTGCGACCCACGGGCCACCCTCCCGCCTACTCGCTTGAGACCACCGCCCGCCCATGTTTGCCTAGTTTTTTTTAACTAACACACTTTTTTTAAAAATTTTAAAACTAGCACACTAAAACTTTTATTTGTAAATCTAACACACTTTGGTCAAAATCGAGTTTTAAAAACTTGATTTTATTTAAAAAAATTTAAAGTCCAGTTTTAAAAACTCGACTTGTTCATTATTGAAAGTCGAGTTTTAGAATCTCGACTTTCATATAACTACACCATTATGTTATTTTTTTGGTGTTATTTAAAGTCGAGTTCTAAAACCTTGACTCTGGTCAAAGTGTGTTAAATTTGTAATTTAAACTTTTAATGTGTTAGTTTTAAAAATAAAAAAAATAAAGTGTGTTAGTTAAAAAAAACTCCATGTTTGCCTACACCCCTCCTGAGCGTTGACGCAGCGCGCACCCGTAGCCGCACGCCACCATCACCTTGCCGGCCTGCACCATCATCAACCAGCCGCCCAAGGCCCTGCCGCTGCGAGCCTCCTCCCTTCCTCCCCTTGCCTTCGCCGTGGGTCCCCGTCCAACCACCACCGCAGCCACCGTCATTTGCCGCTGCCCTAAGCCACCACCATCGCCATTGATTTACACCGCAAAGGCCCACCCCTGTTTCTGTCGGAACAGCTGCGGGGAGCCCCCCCCCCCTTCGCCGCTGCCACCAGCCTTCGTCCCCCTTGCCTTCACCATCATGGACACCGGCATCCTCCATGCCGATCATCGCCATCCTCTACCACCTGCCATCACTGTCCACCCATCGCCGTTCGCTGCCACCCAGAGCCGCCCTGTTGTCGTTGCCTGCCATCGCCCACCATGCCATCCTATTCCGCTGGAAGCACCATCGCGAGTTCCCCCCCCCTCCCGTCGCTACCACCTCCGGCCTCCACCTTCCTCGCCGTCGCTGTCATGGACACCAGCGTCCTCTTCTCTGATCGTCACCGCCGTCCAACAGCCAGTTCAGCTGGTTCAGACCCGGTCCGACCGGCCGGTTTAGCCAGTTCAACATTTCAAATATTGTTGATTTATAATTGCAAAAATCAAAGGAAAAACCAGAAAAATAACAAAAAATTCCAGAAAATTTAAAAAATTCACAAGAGCTTATAGGTAAGTTTCTCAAGCTTGTCTATATATTTGACCTCATTTGGATAAGAAAATATATATGATATAACTTATGGACCTTAAGTTGACTAGATTTTGACTTTGAACTTATGCTTAATGAGATTCTCGAAATCTTTGAAATCAGAAACCTGAAATTAGTATTTTGTATATCGAAACATGTTTAGCATGATTATGCTTGGGTACAAGTCTTTGTTATCAGATTTGATCCTATGAAAATTATGTAAGTGATTATATGCTAGTTTGGAACGAGAATTGAAAGTTTATTATGTGTAGACTTGAAAAACTCATGGGTCACGAAATTATACCTTTTAGAACTTGTTCAGTTCATATTATGGTTGATTACGTTAGAACATAATTTGTTTAGTTTATGTAAAACTTGATTTAAATTAATTGTCTTGTATATGTAATTAAGTATGTCTAGTTCGGCTTGTCATTGCATACGTGTAAATCATGTATATTTTGATTAGTCTAGTTTCAGATTATGTATTATGTCATGCATGATATGATTATGTTCATATGGTCAAGTTTGGTATATATTTGATTTAGAATATGTCAACCAAATCGGGTTACTATATGTCTTGTCTAGTTCGTTGTGAATGTTATGTCTTGCATGAAGGGCTATGAAATTGGATGGTTATGTCGTGTATGCATGGTATGATCAAGTATGTCATGATTTGAATTTATGTTATGAACTCTTGATATGACGTACTATGAAGGCTTCACCAGCCTATCTTAGTCAATCGCCCATGGGCAGCGGGTAACTTAGATGAATCCAGCCTTCCCACAGATCCCGGATTACCGCAGTTTTTTCCTTAGTGTCACCCACTGCCTATGTGCACTTTGGGCTAGTTTATCATATGTTATTGTTATATATATTAGAGCTGGTGAATGCATTTTGTACATGCGAAACAAGACGACCAATTCCTTGCTATTTGGCTATGTGTTTTAAAAAGAAAATGGAATTATGTTACTTGTGTGTCATGTATAGATGTTAAAACATGTCATGTCAGAAAAATCAGATTTGTCTCATTTTGTTTTTGTCATGCTAAATTATGTCTTGAGGTCATTTATTAGATATTTGTCTAGTTAGTATGGTCTTGTGTGGTTTGGTCTAGAAGTGAATAGCATTGGCATGATCTTTTTCCTTAAAGATAATCAGGGTTTGGTTATGGGTTATAGATAATTATAGAAGACATTTTTATACATTTGTATTACGTCTCAATCTAGATATGTTATCTATCATTATTTGATTATATGTTAGTTATCCGATTGACAAGAAACGGGTGTAAATCTTACGGAGTCCCCGGACTCACCCCATTGTGGGTTAAATTCTTCAACAAGTTTTGAAGATTTAGGAGCTTGAAGACGAGGTTCAGGTGGACCAAAAGAATCAGAGTCTTTTGCACTTCGAGATGATTGATATTCTCTACTTAGGTAGTTGGTCATGGTTGTTTTTGAGCAAGAATGTGGTTAGATTTAACAATATGGTTCTATTTCTTTGTTTCAATGGACTTTTTTTGTAATAAGGATTGTTTGAGTTTAGGTTTCAAAATTCATGAATCTGTTGGATTTTTTGAGGTTTTGTAGTATGTTTAGTTTGGGTTATTAAATCCATGTGTTGAGTTTCATCCCACTGTCACGACATTGTGTATTTTCGCTGCATATTTGTGATTAATGTTATTTAAATTCTGGGTCGTGACAACTCTTTTGTTTGATTTTGTGTAAAATCAAAGTCAACTGAAAATCTTATTAATTGGCCATTGTAGATACGCGAATTCGGCCAGATTACGGAAAGTACAATCTCATTCCTATAGATAACACTTGTATTTCCTCAAACAGAGAAGCCGGTTTGACATAAAAATGACCAAATTTTAGAAAATATGGAGGCGTCCCGACATCGCGACGCCAGGCGTCACGACGTCAGAGCGCCTGTAGTTTCCCGCCTTTTCACCCCTTTATCCGGCCGGACAACGTCGTACTCAAGAATGTACGATGGTACAAGCACTCCACTGCCAGAGCGCTTGCATTTCCGCCCGCGATAGCCGGCATTTCAGGACGGTCAGCGGTGCATTGTCGAAATCGTACCGAGGGTTCAGGCGCTCCGCTGCCGGAGCACCTAGGTCCCCGCCTGCCAACTGACACCGCAGGCTCCGCTGTAGATACGCGAATTCAGCCTCATTACAGGGACCAAACTCTTGTTTTCATAAGCAACACTTGCCTTTTCCGGCCAACGAAACCGTTTCAACATAAAAACAACCGAATTTTGGGAAGAGCTTAAGATGGTCCAGCTCCAGGACACCTGGCGTCCCGATACTGGAGCACTTGCATTTCATGCCCATTTCACCGGCCAACAGTGCAGATGGTCCAGCTCTAGGACACCTGGTGTCCCGATACTGGAGCACTTGCATTTCCTGCCTATTTCACCGGCCGACAGTGCAGATGGTCCATCTCCAGGACACCTGGCGTCCCGATACTGGAGCACTTGCATTTCCTGCGCAGATGGTCCATCTCCAGGACACCTGGCGTCCCGATACCAGAGCACCTGCATTTCACGCCCATTTCACCCCTTTTCTGACTAGCCGACAATATGTCAGAGTCGTACGAAGATGCAGGCGCTCCGTTGCCGGAGCACCTGGATTTCCACCGGCCAACTGACACCGCAGGCTCCGCGTGCGCCGAATTTGCAGTGTCAGCCGTAGGTCGCCAGTGCTCCCCTGTCAAAGCGCTGGGATTTTCACCGACGACTGACACCTGACACCCAGTGTGGTAGGTGGCGGTCAGTATGGCCAGGCATGCTGTCCCGCCGATTTTTCAGCGGATTTTCAGGTGCTCCGAATCTGGGACGCCAAGTGTCCCCCTATCAGAGCACTTAAGCCATCCCGCGGATCTATAAAAGGAGACCCTTCTCCCACATTCAAGAGGTTCCAAAAAAGATTCACAGAGCCATAACTCCACAGAGAGAGTCTTCTTGAGCCTCCCAACACCCTCCCACCATCTTCCAAGCCACACTAGAGTCCACAATCACATCTCCAAGTCATTCAATCTTCCATTACATTTCTTCCACTCCGCTCATTCAACACAACCAAAAGACCATCCCAAATCCCCTCAAGCCATTAAAAGCCTTGAGCCTCCCAACACCCTCCCACCATCTTCCAAGCCACACTAGAGTCCACAATCACATCTCCAAGTCATTCAATCTTCCATTACATCTCTTCCACTCCGCTCATTCAACACAACCAAAAGACCATCCCAAATCCCCTCATACCATTAAAAGCCATTGAAAGCCATTCCAAAGAGCCTCAAGAAGTCTCCTAGAACGGGCCAGGGGTCTGTCCCCCCCTTTTGTTGGAACCGGGAGAAGATCGTGTCAAAGGCTGCCTCCGAAGGACCTAAGCGCTCCTCCGACGGGACGCCAGATGACCTAGAGTCAGAGCGCCTGCAACTTCCAGAAGCCGGAAGCCCCCGGGCTCACCAACGATCTTCTTCCTTATCTTATCCTTACTCTGTTTTCCGTTTGGGTTTCATCATGCATATTGCACTAGCATAATCTAATGCATCTTTAGCTTTAGGCCATTTAGATCCTCCCTTAAGAGGGGTTAGGAGTTAGTCCTAATCCGGTTCGTTCAACCCCTTTTGTCATTCCTCGTCTTTCCTACGAATGGTTACTACTTTCTATTTAGTTCTAATCGTTGTTTCGTTGTGCTTTCATTCATACCTTCTTTTCAGGCAAGCGAGTTTCTCCAAGGCTCTTCTTCCCCGGCCGGCCGAGGAAGGAGAAGATAGAACCCATGCAGTCTCCCCATTCAACGAGGTAACCGGTCATTCTTCCCCCCTCATCAGTGCATCTCTTTTCTTTTAATCATCGTTGCCTCTTTGGCTCCTGGCGACCACACAATCTCTTCCTCTTTTCGGTTCATAGGTTAAGTTAGTGTTGATAACACCACTCACCGTCTGATCTTCTTTCCCTTCTATTCTCCTCACGACTCGGGCCGGTCCTTCGATGCCCAAGTGACGTCAAGGGTTGAGTAGCCCGGGGACAAAGGTGAGTGTGGAGAAAGAAAGAAGCAGAAGAGGTGGGTAATAGACCGGTTTGTTGGAATCATCCACGACCGTGTCTATGGCGTGATTAACACAAACCGACCCTATAAGAACCGTAAGGAAGAAGAAACACACACCCCACACCGAAACGCGCATGCACCGCAGGAGGACGGCGGCCACCGCTAACGGCACACATCTCTACGGCGTCCACATCTGCGTGCGCCGAATTTGCAGGTGTCAGCCGCACGTCATAGGTGCTCCCCTGTCAGAGCGTCGGGATCTCTACTGACAATCGCCGCCTGACATGCAGGGTGGTAGGTGGCGACAAGTATGGTCGGACGTGCTGATCCGCCGACTTGTCGGCGGATTTGCAGGCGCTCCAAGACCGCAACGCCAGGCGTCCTTATGCCGGAGCGCTAGGGTCACTTTTGCGGATCTATAAAAGGGGACCCTTCTCCCACATTTAAGAGGTTCCAAAAAAGATTCCCAGAGCCATAACTCCACAGAGTGAGTCTTCTTGAGCATACGAACACCCTCCCATCACCTTCCAAGCCATACTAGAGTCCACAATCACATCTTCAAGTCATTCAATCTCCCATTACATCTCTTCCACTCCGTCCATTCCACATAACCAAAAGACCATCCCAAACCCCCTCATACCATTAAAAGCCATTGAAAGCCATTCCAAAGAGCCTCAAGAAGTCTCCAAAAATGGGCCAGGGGTCTGACTCCCTTGGTTGGAACCGGGAGAAGATCGTGTCAAAAGTTGCCTCTGAAGGACCTAAGCGCTCCTCCGACGAGACGCCAGGCGACCTAAAGTCGGAGCGCCTGCAACCTCCAGAAGCCAGCCAGCCCTGGGCTCACCAACGATCTTCTTACTTATCTTATTCTCATTCCATTTTCCGTTTGGGTTTCATTATGCATATTGCACTAGCATAATCTAATGCATCTTTAGCTTTAGGCCATTTAGATCCTCCCTTAAGAGGGGTTAGGAGTTAGTCCTAATCCAGTTCGTTCAACCCCTTTTGTCATTTCTCTTCTTTCTTACGAATAGTTACTACTTTCTACTTAGTTCTAATCGTTGTTTCGTTGTGCTTTCATTCATAACTTCTTTTCACGCAAGCGAGTTTCTCCAAGGCTCTTCTTCCTCGGCCGATCGAGGAAGGAGAAGATAGAACCCACACAGTCTCCCCATTCAACGAGGTAATCGGTCATTCTTCCCCCCCTTCTCAGTTCATATCTTTTCTTTTAATCATCGGAGCCTCTTTGGCTCCTGGCGACCACACAATCTCTTCCTCTTTTCGGTTCATTGGTTAAGTTAGTGTTGATAACGCCACCCACTGTCTGATCTTCTTTCCCTTCTATTCTCCTCACGACCCGGGCCGGTCCTTCGATGCCCAAGTGACGTCAAGGGTTGAGTAGTCCGGGGACCAAGGTGAGTGTGGAGAAAGAAAGAAGGAGAAGAGGTGGGTAATAGACCGGTTTGTTGGAACCATCCACGACCGTGTCTATGGCGTGATTAACATAAACCGACCCTATCGAAACCGTAAGGAAGAAGAAACACACACCCCCACACCGAAACGCGTGCGCACCGCGGGAGGACGGCGCACCACCACATCCACGACGTCCACAGCCATCAAGAAATCTGAATTTTGGCACTCTGCACACATTCCAAAAGAGCTTCACTTAACTTGTCAAAATAAATATATACTTTGTTAAATAATTATTATAAAAATAACATTATAAATTTCATTTTTGATTTAATCATTGAAAACTTTAAATAACAGACTAGAATGCACTTAATTTATTTACTAAATAATTACTTTCTAATAGACTTATATTTAGTTAATTTATACATAAAGTAGTGCCAAAGTTATTTCGCATGATCTAAAATATGATATAGTCAATATATGAGAAGATATCAAATTTTAAAATTTTATATTAGGTTAGTAAATATTATTAATACCAAATAACTACATGTTTCTAGCTTGGAATGGTTATAGTTATACATCAATCCTCATAACTAACCTTGCAGCAAGTAATAATCTAAAAAAATACTTAACTTTCTATACTTTGTTGGATACATACCTACATTTACAACGGTCAAAAATATTAACATAGTTACATAGTTTAAGCAGCAGAGACTTATGTTTCAGCAGCATAAAATTTTACGAACTTGAATTTTTTTTAGTTTTAAATATATATATCAAAATATGTTCAATTATGTAAAACAAAAATATTTTATCAATGTTAAAGCCTTTAATTGTTACTTGAAAATTCTATTTTTGTTCAATATAATTAAAAAAATATACTTGTTTATTACATGTTTATCTATTTTACAAAAATGTGACTTTTCAATAATATTTTATTACGTAGTGATTTTAACTATCTCTTTAGACCATTTTACTTAAAAAAAGATCAATCAAAATTTATATTATCTTGCATAAGTATGGTATCAAAAATATTATAGTGAATTTGAAAAATGGCATAAACATAAGGTAAAATGCTTGATCATTTTTGGAGAAAGATGTACATGCGTATAACCAAATAAGAGAAATTGCTTTTGATTTGCCCCAAAAGTCAGTCCGATGAAAATTATTTCCTAGAAATTTTCTTTTATATTTCAACCAAACGGATCCTTAATTAGTACTGCTCCTGGTAATCATAACCATATATTGGGACTCTTGCTGGAAATTGATACGGTAGAGTTCGGATTAGGGGTGTGCAAAATTAGATTTGGTTTAATTTTAGATTGTTTTTTCAAAAGTCAAAATGAAACGAATTATGCTTCTAAACCAAACCTGAACCAAAAGTAATTCAATCAAGTTTGATTTGATTTGACAGTAAAAATTAATTAATTATTTAAAAATAAATTATATAATTTAGCATTAGCCAAAAATAATTAATATAAATAATATTTCATTATATAAACTATATAAATAATATTTTTATTAATAACATAGTAATATATTTATTATATGTAATTTGATTGGATTAATTCAAGCAGAACCTCTAAACCGGTTGAACCAAATTAATAGGATCACGATATGATTAAATTTGACTGTTTCAATAATTATATATACCTTCCTAGTTTGGAGGCGCCGTATTTTACTAGTACTTAATATGTAAGGCTACGTGACATTCATGATTGATGTTTAACTCAAATGATGATATTTATGTAAGATAAATATTATGAGAGCAGATGTCTTGAGGAGGAGGGTGTTTACCTGGTCACTCTCATTTAAAATGTTCTATGAGATCTCTCTTAGAAGATTGGAAAGTGAGTTAGTAATTTTTTTATTTGTTACTGAATTTGAGTTATTAACCTCCTCATTTACAAACTCTGGTACGTACTTACTAAACCACTCATATACTTATTAATCATTCTAAAAAAATATTAATATAGCCATATTTATTAAACTGCTCGTATAAATACCAACTTCCCGACTTACTAACCCAAGCGCATAATTACTAACTTGTGCATATGCTTACTGATCATTGAAAAAAATACTAAGACCAATATATACTTATTAAACCACTTATGTAATTACTCACTTTCTGACTTACTAACTTACGTGCATGCTTACTAACCAGAGTATACATTTATTAATCATCCACAAAAATGCTAACTGAGGCGTATACTTACTAAACCATTTATATATATAGTTATTAACCTCTTAACTTATTAAGTCACACGCATATTTACTTAATCACTCGTGTAGTTACTAACATCTTGACTTACTAACTTGTACGTATGCTTACTAAACTATGTATGTACTTGAAAAAGATATATTAATACTGACATATATTTATTAAATTGTTCTTATAGTTACTAACCTCCTGACTTATTAACTCGTGTGCATACTCACTAAATTTCTCATACAATTATTAACCTTTCAACTTACTAACCCATGTGTATATATACTTACTAAAATACTCATATAATTACTAAATCACTAGTATGTACAAGTGAATAATGGTAAAGAGATAGTGTAGCAACTATATGTATAGTTTAGTAATTATATGTATCTTTTAGTAATCGTATGCCTGTATGCCTAGTTTAACAATAAATAAAAAAAGTACTACAATCTATCCTAACGATCTTGAGATATATCCAACAAAACATTTTAAGTGGGGATGAACAAGGCTGGTTGACCCTTCTTAAGATGTGTGAGCTGAGAGTTTGGATCAGGGTGGAGAGAGTACCCTCAGTCTCCAATGAAAAAAGATCACGATCTCGGTCACTTAAATGATGATAATGAATTAATAAGACGTCGATGGCGATTCTACACTATCGGTAGCGAGTTAATGAGTCAGTGAGTTATTACTGAATCACTACTGACGTCTTACAAACTCACTATCGAACTTAATAGAACTCGTTATCGACGGGTAGTAAGTTAGTAAGATATCGATAACAATTCACCAAACTTGTTATTTGAACCGTCACTAAAATGACTTGAAGTTGTTGCAGATTTTGATTGAGAATTGAAAGTATTCGCTTCACCCCCCGTTGAAGTGATCCGAACTCCTGAGATGACCAGCTGTCTAGATCCGTGGTGTGCATGGGAAGGGGGTCATTACACGTAACGGCCTGCATGAAGCTGACCCCTCTTCATGTCTCCCTCTTCTAGAACCTGCCGGCGGTGGTAGACCCCGCGCCTGCTAGGTTTCTAGTTTTTGTTCCGTGCCGGCCGGCTGTGCATGGCCCCTGCCCGCGCGCCCGCCTCTGTGTGCCGCCGCGGCCCGCCGCCGCCGCCGCCACCGCTGGGCCGGTCTACTCCCGGGAGAAGGTGTTGAAAATCATTATTAATATTTGATTAGCTTTTAATCTCTGTTAGAAGAATTGTTAGCATTTTTTTTTCTTTTTTTGGTCGCACTCTGATTTTGCACCGACCTGTGCAAAACAGCTGGATAGCATTTATTACGTAACGTCAGCTTTGTATAGTCGGTATCAGATGTGGTATTATCTTTTTAAAAACTGCAGTGTATAAATACCAATGTTATAAGGGCAAAGTAAGCCGCTGCATCAACTTTTCTCAGTTTCTGTCTGCATCGCCGGTTTCCATCTATTTTTCCTGCTTCTCCCCTTCTATGGGTCTTGTGATCCTCCTCCGCGTCTAGGCTCCAGCGTCTGGAACGGGTCACTCTGTTCTTCAACTTGGTATCAGAGCGGGAACCAAGTGGGACAGCTCAATGGAAGGAGTTGAAGGCTCGTCGATCAATACTGCCAATGGATCAAGTTTTGGAGCAGAATCTGACAACCCCTACTTCCTCCATTCCTCAGACAACCCAGGAGCAACTTTGGTCACGGCTCTCTTAACCGGTTACAACTATATCTCCTGGCAACGAGGTATGAGTGTTGCTTTGTCTGCAAAAAACAAGATGGATTTTGTTAACGGGAACATCACCAAGCCTCAAGAGTCCGACCCTTCCTACAAGCCATGGGAGCGAGTGAACTATATGGTGATATCTTGGCTCCTTAACTCTATACATAAAGATATTGTTAGCTCAGTTCTATATATCGACACGGCTTATGGGATTTGGAATGATCTCAAAGCTAGGTTCTCTCCAGCCGATGGACCTCGGATCTATAACCTCGAGAGGGCCATATCCACTTGTAAACAAGGGAACGAACCTGTGGGAAGATACTTCAACATTCTAAAGGGGTATTGGGATGAGCTAAACCAATTGGAACCCTCTGTCGAAGGAAGTTATCATGAGAAAAGGAGACTTATGCAATTTCTTATGGGGTTGAATGACACCTACATGGGTGTACGTAGTCAAATATTGCTCATGGAACCACTTCCACATGTGAGCAAAGCATATTCGTTGGTCCTCCAAGATGAATCACAGAGGCTTATTCAACCCCCTAATATAAATGAATATTCAGCAATGATGGCTAAGGGATTTCCAAAGTCGGGAAAAGAAAAAAAAGGATGGTGTACGCATTGCAATATTTCTGGTCATAGTAGAGAGAATTGCTTCAAGCTCCAAGGCATCAAGTGCTCACATTGTCATATGATTGGTCACACCAAGGACAAATGCTACAAACTTCACGGATACCCACAGAGCCACCGAGGGAACAAAGTGTTTTTGTCGAAGGAAAATGTCCAACCTATTCTTACTCAAGAGCAATATGCCAATTTGATAAAGCTTCTGGATACCGGTAAGATCAGTCCATGCTTTCATGTTTCAAATGTGGCAGATTTGCAAACTAACCCAACAGATTGCTGGATAATTGACTCAGGAGCCACTGCTCATATCTCATCCAGTTCTTTCCCCTCCGTTGTTGCTCCAAGCCACAACATCCAAGAAACTCTCTCAGGTATTAAACTGCCAGATGGCTCTCTTGCTAAGATCCAGAGTAAAAGTTCAGTAAGAATAAACGATAGACTCCAACTGCCAGAAGTTTATCATGTTCCATCCTTCAATTATAACCTCCTATCTGTCAGCCAATTGACCCAAAGTTCTAATTGTTCTATCACTTTTTATCCATCATATTGTGTTCTTCAGGACCTAAAGTCGAGGAGGCCGATTGGTCAGGGCCGTGAGATCGGTGGCTTATACTATCTTTTTGGAGATAAATCTAATTATATCTCTCTTGCCTCGGAAGCTCCCAGCAACTTATGGCACATGCGCCTTGGACATCTCTCCCAAAGAAAGCTCCACCTACTAACCAACAAGCTGAAATTGACAGAAACTTCTTCTGAATGTTTTATTTGCCCGAAAGCAAAGCAAGTTCGCCTACCCTTTTACCACAGCAAGAAAAGGAGTGCTTTTCCTTTGGAGCTTTTATTTTTTGATGTATGGGGCCCTTACCATGTTCAGGCTGTATCAGGTGCTAACTTTTTCTTAACTATTGTTGATGATCATTCCCGTTTTGTTTGGATATATATGCTTAATTCCAAGTCTCAAGTTTCCGAGATCATTAAGGGCTTCATAATCTATGTTCAGAGAAAATTTAATACTTTTGTGAAATGCATTAGAACCGATAATGGTTCAGAGTTCTTTAACAAGAATCTTCAAAATTTTCTTATTGATAATGGGATAGAGCATCAGCACACTTGTGTTTACACTTCCCAACAGAATGGAATAGTTGAGAGAAAGCATAGGCATATTTTGGAAATAGCTAGGGCCCTTCGGTTCCAAAGTAACCTACCAAAAACGTATTGGAATCACTGTGTTCTCACTGCCGGATACCTAATAAACAGGCACCCCACCAAGAAACTAAATAATAAAACCCCTTATGAAACTCTCTTCCAATCTATGCCTAATTACGATCGATTGAAGGTGTTTGGATGCTTGTGTTTTTCCTCCACATCTCATTTAGAAAGAGACAAATTTGAATCGAGGGCTAGACCATGCATCTTCCTAGGATATCCACCTCATCAAAAGGCTTACCTTCTCATGGACTTGGAATCTAAGCATATATTCACGAGCAGGGATGTTGTCTTTCATGAAAAAATATTTCCTTATAAGTATCAAAGGATGGCTGAAGATACACCCATTCCTATTCCCATTAATGAACTTGATGAACCATGTAGTGACACAAATTCACATCATGCTAAACCTATTCTTGATAGGTCACCTCAAGCTGGAGTTACTCCCTCTGAGACTGAAACTGACAGTTTTGACATCCCCTATACCATGCCCACTGAAGTCATCACTAGGGGGCAAAGAATGAGGCATAAACCAGCTTATCTAAGGGACTATGTCACCGATCTCATCGCCATTACTGAACCTCCAAAGGTCTCCTCAAGTAAAACCCCATATCCCTTGTCTAACTACATCAGCTACCAAAACCTCTCCACCAATCACCAAGCTTTTTTGAGCTCCATAGACAAATCTTTTGAACCTGCCACATTTGATGAAGCTAAGACAGATCCTCGCTGGCTACAGGCTATGAAAATTGAGTTGAGAGCACTTGAAGAAAATAAGACTTGGGTGATTACTAAACTGCCGGAGCAAAAGAAACCAATAGGATGTAAATGGGTCTATAAAGTGAAATATAATTCTGATGGAACTATTTCTAGATTCAAAGCCAGACTTGTGGCTAAGGGATATTCTCAACTAGAGGGTCTGGATTACCACGATACCTTTGCTCCGGTAGCAAAGTTGGTGACTGTCAGGTGTCTAATATCTCTTGCTATCACAAAGGGCTGGTCAATGCTCCAACTTGATGTTAACAATGCTTTTCTCCATGGAGACCTTGAGGAGGAAATATACATGAGTCTTCCACCGGGGCATAGTAGACAGGGGGAGGCTGTTGCTTGCAAGTTATTGAAGTCTATATATGGCCTAAAACAAGCCTCTAGGAATTGGTTCACCAAACTTAGTTCCACCTTACTTGCTCTTGGTTACATTCAGTCCAAGGCAGACTACACTTTGTTTATCAAAAAAGGGCAAGAAAAATTGGTGGTCGTTCTTGTGTATGTCGATGACATACTCATTGCGAGAAATCAAGAAGATGAAATTGTGCGCTTAAAGACGAATTTGTTCAAGATTTTTCATATGAAAGATTTAGGCGGACCTAAGTATTTTCTTGGAATAGAGTTAACCAAGACACCTTCTGGATGTTTTCTAAGTCAAAGAAAGTATACACTTGATATTGTATCTGATGCAGGATTAATAGGGGCAAAACCTGTTGGAACTCCTATTGAACAGAAAAATAAAGTATTTGAGCCCAGTCAACAAATGGATGATCCAACTCCTTTTAGAAGGCTCATTGGTAGGCTCATGTATTTAACGGTGACTAGACCGGATATTATGTATGCTGTCAATTTGCTTTCCCAATTCATGACAAAGCCATCAAAGAATCACATGGCGGCGGCTACGCATATTGTGAGATATTTAAAGGGAACCCCCGGATTTGGTTTATTTTATGGGTCTGATAATGATCTTCGTTTGCAAGTTTTTACTGATGCCGATTGGGGCTCATGCCCAATGTCTAGACGATCAACTACAGGTTATGTTTGTTTTATTGGGAACCACCCAATCTCATGGAAAGCTAAGAAACAACAAACTGTCTCTCGGTCCTCACCGAGTCGAATATAGGAGCATGGCTGCTGGAGCTTCGAAATTCAATGGCCGACATTCCTCCTTATGCATTTTGGGCTACCAGAACATCCAGTCAAGTTGCATTGTGATAGTAAAGCAGCATTGCACATTGCTGGGAATCCCGTCTTCCACGAAAGAACTAAACACATAGAAATGGATTGCCATTTCGTTAGAGAGCGAGTACAAAGTGGTTTAATTGAGCTGGTGCACACAACATCAGTAAGGCAGGTTGCTGACATTTTCACAAAGCCCCTATCTAAGGATCAATTCAATTGTCATACATCCAAGTTGATCCTTAACATCCACGGTTCAACTTGAGGGGGAGTGTTGAAAATCATTATTAATATTTGATTAGCTTTTAATCTCTGTTAGAAGAATTGTTAGCATTTTTTTTTCTTTTTTTGGTCGCACTCTGGTTTTGCACCGACCTGTGCAAAACAGCTGGATAGCATTTATTACGTAACGTCAGCTTTGTATAGTCGGTATCAGATGTGGTATTATCTTTTTAAAAACTGCAGTGTATAAATACCAATGTTATAAGGGCAAAGTAAGCCGCTGCATCAACTTTTCTCAGTTTCTGTCTGCATCGCCGGTTTCCATCTATTTTTCCTGCTTCTCCCCTTCTATGGGTCTTGCGATCCTCCTCCGCGTCTAGGCTCCAGCGTCTGGAACGGGTCACTCTGTTCTTCAACTGAAGGGCCTACGTCTCGGAGCTGGGCTTCTTTCTGGTACAACGATGATGCCGATCATGACCGCGCATTGGGCGGTGACCAGCGGATTGACAGGGGAGGTGCATGAACTCTAGGGAGATCCAGCTAAAGACAGATACTCAGAGAGAGAGAGACCCGAAGGAGCCACATACATGTTAATGGGGGTGTTTGGTTGCATGATAATTTTTTGTACATTTTCATGATAAAAATTTGTATTAAAATAAAAAGTAAACCAACTCATGACATAAAATTATCATGATTGGAAGGATGTTATTATAAAAAAGAGTAACCACCGCACATGACCAAATAAAGTGGGGGACCACAAGAAAAAAGAAAGAAGTGAGACCCTCTTTTTTTGTTTAAGAAGAAAATCACTTTCAAAACATAAAATTGTCATGGTTGTCAAAAATCTCTTTTAATAAATTTTCTTACAATTTTTAAAAATTAAAATAAAAATCTCATTTATCATGCAACCAAACACCCCATAAGGGATCTACCCTTGGCCTTGATAGACGATAGCGGTGGGTCTGTTCCTCTGAGTCTGCGTGCCAACTTGCTGAACATGTTGAGCAACTCGGGTATTCTCATATATTGCTAGCGCCTAGCTGTGTATATATGCATAAAGATGTGTACATGCATAAAGATGTTGAGTTCAACGTACCAGTCCAATTCATGCTTTCTCATTATTGTACGTAACAAACACCAAGCACACATGTTAAGGAATCTATCCTTGACCTTAATAGACGACAGAGGAGGGTCAGTTCCTCTGAGTTTGCTGGCCAACTTGCTGAACATGAAGAACAACTCCGGTACTCTCATCAAGATGTTGAGTTCAACGTACCAGTCCAATCCATGCTTTCTCGTTGTTGTAATTATTGTACATGACCAGCACTCAGTGGGCACTCATGTGGGCAGACATGAATGACCTTAAATCAGCATGCTATCAGATAACATGGGGACATATGTTAAATGCAAGGAAGGAAGGTAGGGTCTGGCTGGGCCAGTCTGACCCAAAATTGACCGGGATGGATTGGGTCCTGCCCCGGGTCAGGTTCTGGGTCGGCTGGGGTTGAAATAAAAAAATGATAAATATTTTGAAAACATCTTTTGGGTTATGAGCCATGACCCCACTGGATGTTACTGGTGATGTGGTAACGGCAATGAATTCGTAGTAAAGTTGTCCATAAGAAGCGTATTGGCAATGGACACTATTGCCAATGCACAAGTATACCGGTGATAGTTGAAGAAAGGCCGTTGGTAATGGATAAGTATAGGCAATGGCTGAATGAAAGTTGTCGTCGGTATGCTCAACAGAGATGGCTAAGGCCTTCGCCATAACAGTAAGAAATTTTGAAGACAAATTTGAGGCTGAGATTTAGGTCATAAGATATAGTTTCTAAAAGTTGTCACAAATAAATTTACTGGCAACGATTTAAGCCGTTTCTATCGATCAGAACTCAATAGTTCAATGGTCGAAAATGTCTTCTCTATTTTAACCCGTGCTCTTTCCCTCTCTTGCAAAATGCCCTTCATCCCTCCCTCTCTCACCAACGTTGTTGCTATCGTGTTGCTGCCACCAACCGAAACTCCAATTCTCTCTATCTCTTTCTCTCTCTCCTATGAGATCACTATCGATTCCACTGTTGACACCATTGTCAGTTGTCACCGCATTCCTTGTGCCCAGATATTTTACTTTACGTTCCTTCCAATCCCAGCTAATTTGTTTACGATTTTAAAGTATATTTTTTCGGAATTTAGTTGGTTTAAGGTAGGGATGTCAACGGGTCGGATACGGGTCGAATAATAGTATTATCCATATCTGTATTATATAAGAAAAAGATGTATCCACTTGGTGTTCGTTAACTATCAATATTGAGTGTATCCGCGAACCGCATTATTCTATCCGCTTAAAAAAGGTTTACGGTCATCTTGATTTGATATATAATTTTATGATATTTTAGAATATCAATTCCATTTACACCCCTAGTCACCACCGAGGCATAAAGACTTGGAAGCTACAGTCAAGTACTTTGGACATTGACCTTCCTCATCCCCTCCCTCAGCTCCTCGGTGTGGTCGCCGGGGGAGTGGGCACCATCAACACGATCATGGCGGTGTTGATGGTCGCGATGGTAGCACGAGGTCCATGGTGTCATGGGGGGATTCACCAATGCATCAACACCCGTGTTCAATTTGTTCAAATTCCTTTGAAAAGAAATGTTTTATTCATATTAATTATCAATTTGATTGTAAAATTATAGAAATTTGGACAAACATCTAATCCATTTGATTATATATAGCCCTGTGTATTACCGAATGTAAAATAGATTGGAAGTGTGTAATTGCGTGCATTCAAGATTTGAAAGGCTTGTGTAATTTGGTACTAAATCATCGACAAATGCATGAAATAACAACAATCACCATGGCAAAAGGGTAAACGGGTCAATAGAGAAAAAGTTAACAACAATGCAATACCATTGGAGCAGAAGTTACAAAAAATATATAGTTATTGAGTTTATTAAACATTTTCTGACATAGGATTTTCTATACATTACGTCCTGTTTGGTAACACTATTAGGTACCTCTATCACTATCAATTTTGAAATTGATATTGATAGGAATCATTAAGAGGTGTTTGGTTATTTGTATCAATTTTAAAATTTGTAGTGCAAACAAAATATATTATGTAATACAAGTGTCAACTTGTATTACTTTTGATATTGATACTCCAACATTTGAAAATATTAATATCAATATTGATATAGTATTAAAAATAAAACTCTAACCAAACAGGGCATTAAGTGTTGTTTTGGTATCGGGATAACTTGAGAATAAACTTGAGTTATTCTCAAAATTCAGGGGATAACCTACTGTATCGAGAGTTCGTACATCTGTTTTCATCTTTGGATGTGTTTAGTTGGCATTATAGAAGAAAATATCAATTTAAAATAGCTGATGTCCTGTTTATTAGTTAGAGTTTCATTTTTGATACTATATCATTATTGATATTAATATTTTAAAATGTTAGAATATTAATATCAAAAGTAATACAAGTTGTCACTTGTATTATATGATATGTTTTGTTTGCACTACGAATTTTAAAATTGATACAATTAACCAAACACCTCTTAATAATTTCTATCAATATCAAATTTAAAATTGATAGTGACAGAGATACCTAATAATGTTATCAAATAGGACATAACATCACAAAATCTTATCAATGCATACTCATTTCCTTTTGACTTTTTAAGTATAATGATTAGGTTTACATCACTAAGGATTAAAAAATAATCACATATTATTTTCTCTTTCAAGTTCTAAAAAAATGTAGGTATCATCGATTATTAAAAAACTTAAAATTTAAAAAGTGTAGAGATAAATATTATTTCATATTTTTTCCTTTCTCGTAATCCCAACCCAACCACATTTCATTGAGATTTGTATATATTTATATGTATATGAAGCAATCAACGTATTGAATTATTGATGTTCTTCGGTATTATCCGATACTACAGCCAAATGGATCAGACGGAAGGTGGATTATATTCCTACATATTCAAAGTAGGGCCGCCTGCTTTGTCTTAATGGATATATATGTAATTAAAAAAACAATAATTTGACGATCGTTCTCGCTGTTGCTGCATGCGCCGTGGGACCAAATTAATTAATTATATTTGACGGCAGTCATTGTCATCCTTAATTTGAATAGAATAAAAGGACCCAAAAGTAACGCACAAATATTTGTCAGTATCGACGTTAAGATTTCGTGGATGCATCTTGCTGTTCATGCCTCACTTTCTTCTCTTGCACAAGGGCCTGCTTGGTTAGAGTATCAAAAATGATATTATATCAATTTTGATATTAATATTCTAAGAGAATAAAATATTAATATCAAAATCGGCAGTATCAAATTTTTTAAGTGTTTGATAAAATCGTATCAATATTACAATTGATATTATGTGTTTGGTAAAATTATATCAATATCAAATTGATATTAGCTATATTAATTATAGAATCACAATAATTATTATTATCAAAATAAAATATTAATATCAAAATATATTATAAAAAATATAAAATATTAATAGATCT
The DNA here is from genome assembly GCA_036172225.1 of Cryptocoryne crispatula var. balansae. Taxonomy (NCBI): domain Eukaryota; kingdom Viridiplantae; phylum Streptophyta; class Magnoliopsida; order Alismatales; family Araceae; genus Cryptocoryne; species Cryptocoryne crispatula. The sequence continues at coordinate 14,145,839 of CM069919.1, forward strand.
TACCTTTTTATGTCTCTTTTAAATTTTCTCTCTCCTCCACATCAGTGAAGCACACCATCTATTGCGTTCCTCTGCTCCCACGTGATAATGCTTAGTGGAGATAAATTGAGAAAAGAAAAAAAGAAAATAAAAAGTCAATTCTTAACACCGCAGCCCCTTTCTTCTCGGCACCGCCACAAGTTTCCTTCACAGGACAGCAATGCCGCCGTCTTTGGAGGATGCCGCCCACATTTAGAAGATCTTCACCGCTGTGTCTACATTGGAAATCACCAGAGCTCTACTGGCTCGTCACCGCCGGTTTGCCTGGAGCCTCCGTCGATATTATCTGGACTCCTGCCGCTACCACGTTGCCGAGGACTCAACGATGCGATGCTCTACTACGACCAGAGATTGTCGCCGCCGCCGTCTTAGTTCTTCATCGCCGGAGCTCCTTCGCCTCCCAACACCTTCGGTTCTTCGCGCGCCTCTGCTCTACTCCTCACCGGATTGCCAACCGCAGCCTGGACCTTCTTCGCGGCTACTGGAGCACGACGCCGCTGTCCAAGTCCTCGCAACACTTCTCCACGGCCTGTTTCAAAAGCTACATTCCGTCCGAGTTCTGGATCTGAGCAAGAACTGCAACATCTCCATGCTTCGACAAGATCAAGAGCTTCGGATGTCGGGTGAGGCTGAGGAGAGGCGCGATTGGGATTTTTAGCCGCGAGGTGAGGAGACAGGCGCAATCGGGAGCTTCCACACGATTGGTCGGCCACTGAGGAGATGGGCGATTGGGAGCTTCCACCGCAAGGCAAGGAGACAGGTGTGATCTAGAGCTTTGGCCGCGGGGTGAGGAGACACATTATCGGGAATAAGAGTTGGCCCGACTGGTATCAGTTTTAATACAGGAGAATAGCTGTATTGATTTTGATAGATTTTTGTACTCTTAATTTCAAAATTGATACAGTTACCCAAACACCCATTCATGTTACGTATCACTATCAGTTTTAAAACTAATATTGATACACTTAATTAATACTGTTACCAAACAGGCTATATACTATTTTGGTATTTATGTAAGCTGCACTAGCGTAAACACAGAATTGATTAAATGTATATCTATATACATTGATAGATAAATAACTAGATCATGGATAAAGTAAAGATCATTTCACCCGTCGAATCGCCGGAAGACTTCTCCCTCTCCTGCTTAATTACTTCATCGGGTTGGGGATGGGTGATACTGTGTGTATGTGAATTTTACTGGAGACTAGATAACCCAGGGTAAACGAAACACTTAGGCGTCGTTTGGTATCGGGATAAAAATATAGGGGATAGGGATAAGTCACTCCTTATGACTAATCTTATCCCCACTATGTTTGGTTTGACTTGGGATAAATTTTAAGGATAACCTATCCTATGTTTGGTATGTTCACAATAAATTTGAGGATAACCTTATATTTTAACTTTTATTTTTATAGTCTTATTTTATTTCCTATAACATATTGATAAAGATCTTAACCAACTTACATATTCATATAATAAATATAAAATATAATTTAAAAATATAAATAATAATACATTTAAAAATATACATTTAAAGATATAAATAGTATAATTTTAAAAATCGGATAGTGCAAATCGATTTAAAATTTATTTTTAAAATCCAATTAAATTAGAAAATATTGATTTCCGGTCCGCTCCCGCTGTCCCGGTGCCTCGGTCTTTCCGTCCCCAAAGGTTCCCAAAGGTTCTCGGGCGACCTCGAGGTGCCGCGGGAGAGGGCAATCCACGCGGTCCTCCCCGTTTCTCGACGATCGCCCTTCCGATCTTCGCTCCACCTCCGCGAGAAGATCGGCCTGCGGACGGACCCCCCGGCGGACCGACAAGCTGCTCCCCACCCCCCTCCTCGACGGACGGGAGCCCTCCCCCCGGCGGACCGATGGCGCCCGCGGAGCCGCTCCCCGCCCCCCTCTTCGGCGGACCGACGATGCTCCCTCCCCGCCCCCCGGCGGACGGACCCCCCCCCCGACGACCGGGTCGCTCTCCGTGGAGCCGCTCCCCGCCCCCGCCCCCGCCCCCCTCCTCGACGGACCGACGGTGCTCCCCGCGGAGCCGCTCCCCGCCCCTCCGGCCCCCCCATTGGCGGACAGCCCCCCGGCGGGCCGCCGCTCCCCGCCCCCCGCCCCCCAGGCGGACCGCGTTCGGTTCGATTCGGTTCGGTTTGGGACCCGTTCAATTTGGTTCGGTTTGGAAAACCTCTAAATCGATTTAAATCAAACCAAATCATTTAAATCGATTTAATAAAAAAATTATAAAATATGCACGGTGCTCCCCCCTTCCCGGCGCCCCCCCTTTCCCGGCGGATCGCGGCGGCGCTCACCCGGCGGCCAGCGGCCCGCGGCGGCACCCCCGGCGGGCGGCCGCCAAACACCCCGCCCCCCTTCGCGGCGACCACGGCGGGGCTCCCCCCCGGCGGCGGCATCGGCCGCGAGCCCCCCCCTCGCGGCGGCTCCCCGCTGGATGGCGGCGCTCAGCCCCTCCCCTCGGAGCTCCCAGCTCCCCCTCCCCCGCGGCGGCTCCTCGCCGGACGGCGGCGCTCAGCCCCTCCCCCCGAGTCGCCAGCTCCCCCTCCCGCGAAGCGCCCCCCTCCCCCCCGCGGCGGCTCCCCGCCGGACGGCGCCGTGCCCCTCCCCTCCCCTCGCGGACGACGCAGCCCCCCCCCGCCGGCCGGAGTCGCCTCCCCGCCCGCCCCCGCCTCTCTCCCCCCTCCCCGCGGACGACAGCCCCCCCCGCCGGCCGGAGTCGCCTCCCCGCCCGCCCCCGGCTCTCTCCCCCCCCCCCTCCCCCGCGGGACGACAGAGCCCCCCCCCCCCGCCGGCCGGAGTCGCCTCCCCGCCCGCCCCCGCTCTCCCCCGCCCCTCCCGCCGCTCCCCCCGCACCCCGCTCCCGCGGACGCCGGACGGAGCCCCCCCCGGCGGCGCGCGTCGCACCCCCCGGCCCGGCGTTCCCCCCCCCCCTCCCCGGCGCGTTCGCCCCCCCCGCGCGTACGCCGGCCCCCGACCGGCCGAGTCCCCCCGCCGGCTCCCCCCGCACCCCCGCTCCCGCGGACGCCGGACGGAGCCCCCCCCGGCGGCGCGCCCGCCCCCCCCCCGGCCGGCGTCCCCCCCCCCTCTCCCGGCGCGTTCGCCCCCCGCGTGCACGCCGGCCCGACCGGCCGAGTCCCCCCGCCGGCTCCCCGCGCCCGTGGACACCCCGCCGGAGCCCCCCCCGGGGGCGCCGCCGCCCCGCCCGCGGCTCCCCCCCCCCCCGGCGTTCGGCCCCCCTCCTCCCCTCCGGCGGCGTTCGGCCCTGGACCCCCTCCCCGCACGCCTCCCCCCTCCAGACGTCGTATCCCCAAATGTGATCTGAGGATCAGTTTAACCCAAGTATTAGGTGGGATGATTTATCCCCACACTTGTCCCTAATTTTGAGGATAACCTGGATTAACTTAATCCAGGTTAAACCCAATATTAAGTGTGTACCAAACAGGAGATTGGGGATAAACCAGGTCTATCCTAGGTTATCCCCATACCAAACAAGGCCTTAGTTTTCAATTAAAACATGTCACAACTTTTATGTCACTTGAGTGATGATTCAATAATAACATGTTTGCGGTTATTGAATTCTTACTGAATAGTTATTGAATCAACCGGTTCAATAATGAATTACACTGACTCCTTCAGTAACGGCTTGTACTAACTTCATTAACAATTCATTAAAGAGTTCTTATTGAGAACTGAAGATGTTCCTTTCATTGTAGAATTGAGCTGATCGGACTCATTTTTCCACTTTTTTATGTACGATGAGATGAGATTTATTGAACTCTTAATGTGTAATATGTATCAAAAATTGCATTTAAAACACATTTATAATTATCAACGTTATTTTTTGACGTGTCAATATTAAAACGCTATTGATTGGACACCGTATTAAGATCACTTAATGCCCATTAAAATAATTTGACTATCAAACAAACTAGCATAGAGAAGATATGCAATAAGACTAGTTGCAAGATGTCAAGGAGATCAAGAGACTTTTATCAGTCCAAAAAGAAACGCAAATTAGGGATCAACAAAAGATTCGGAGGAGTTTAATTGGTTGGGATAACTTTTATATATTTTCATGATAAAATAACGTATTAAAATAAACCTAAGATAATTAAAGCCATCAAATTATTATATTTTGTGAAGTAACATAACAAAGAAAGTGGGGACCATGTGTAACTAAAATAAGGTGCAGACGACGATGAGGAGGAAAAAAGAGATCTAATCTTTTTTAGGGTTTTTATATAAATTTTTTTATAATAATTTGACATTCCAATTTGTTTATAATCTTGACACATTTTTTAAACTCCCGTGAACTCTTACTATGTTCTCAAGTCCTTACAAGAACTTTTATTATTGAACTTTAGTCACCTTAACCTAATCTAACCAAAGTTTTTTTTTTGCTAACTTATCATCCCTCTCTCTCTCTAAAAAATAAAAAATATTTTAGTAATTTTATTAGTCTAATGCTGAAAAAAATAATAATAATAATAATAATAATAATATATACCTTAATTAATGAAATAAATCTTATAAAAATTAAATATAAATATCTATGATATCAAATAATTTTAGGAACCAATATGTAAAAAAATTTAATTCAAGAAAAAACTCTAAAAGACATAATTTTATCATGATTGTCAAACACCTCTTTTTGACCAGTTTTGTTGTAAGAATATATATATAATATTTGTAGAGAAAATAGCTTATTTTCATGCAACTAAACACCCTATTAGAGTGAGTGAGATCAATTGATTATCGTCAAAAACGTCAAGATCTAGAGTAAGTTTCTAATATCGTTATTACTAGAAAAGGGTTTATAGATTCTAATGTGCCAGCTTATGTGTTTTATCTGACTAGCTAGGATCCTGAGCCTCCATGTCCTTGATCATGTATGAGAATTATAATTCTGAGTATGGTTGAGTAGAATATTAGTTACAATGTCATATTACTTTATGGCCCGTTTGGTTAGAGTTTTAAATTTAATACTATATCAATATTGATATTGATAATTTTAGAGGTTGAAGTATCAATATCAAAATTGATACAAGTTGACACTTGTATTACATAATGTGCTTTGTTTTCACTATCAATTTCAAAATTGATATTACTAACCAAACACTTCTTAGTGATTACTAGGAATATCAATTTTAAAATTGATAATGATAGAGGTGTCAAATAGTGTTACCAAACAGGGCCTTAGATATTAGGAATTATACAATCTATTACTGATGTGTCTTCTAGAAAATCAAAGTTCAACACTCTAATCAAACAGGTATTTAGCTTGAAACTCTTAAAAAATTACCCATACATTTATGGGAGAATGAGTTGCGGTCGGATGTTGTAAGATAACTTAATTACAAGGTATTTAGTTGCATGATAATTTTATATATTTTTGTGATAAAATTTATATTAAAATAAAATTTGAGTGCCCATTTGGTACAAGTTTATCTTGAAGATAAACCTAAGTTATATTCTACAATTTGGGAATATACCAAATTTATCCTCAAATAATCTTGTATTAAACAGCCCTAATTAATGCCCTGTTTGGTTAGAGTTTCATTTTTGGTACCATATCAATATTGATATTAATATTTTCAAATGTTAGAGTATCAATATCAAAAGTAATACAAGTGGACACTTGTATTACATAATATGCTTTGTTTGTATTACAAATTTTAAAATTGATACAATTAACCAAACACCTCTTAATGGTTCCTATCAATAGTAATTTTAAAATTGATAGTGATAGAGGTATCTAATAGTGTTACCAAATAGGGCATAATGGCCCGTTTGGTTAGAGTTTTAAATTTGATACTATATCAATATTGATATTGATAATTTTAGAGGTTGGAATATCAATATCAAAACTGATACAAGTTGACACTTGTATTACATAATATGCTTTGTTTTCACTATCAATTTCAAAATTGATATTACTAACCAAACACTTCTTAGTGATTACTAGGAATATCAATTTTAAAATCGATAGTGATAGAGGTGTCAAATAGTGTTACCAAACAGGCCATAAGGTAACTATAGATATACAAGTATTATGTTTGATAAGATATGATAATCAGAAGAGCGGACACAATGTATAACTAAAACAAATTAGGGACCAAGATGAGAAAAAGAGTGTCTTATCTACCTCTTTTTTTTTGCCCAAAAACATTCTCTATAATGGGGTGTTTGGTTGCGTGATAATGAAGGTTTTTGTTTTAATTTTTAAAAATTGTAAGAAAACTTGTTAAAAGAGGTGTTTGGTAACCATGATAATTTTATGTTTTAAAAGTGATTTTCTTCTTAAACAAAAAAAGAGAGTCTCACCTCTTTCTTTTTTCTTGTGGTCCCCCACTTTGTTTGGTCTTGTGTGGTAATTACTTTTTTTGTAATCACATCCCTCCAAACATGATAATTTTATGTCATGAGTTGGTTCACTTTTTATTTTAATATAATTTTTTATCATGAAAGTGTACAAAAAATTATCATGCAACCAAACACCCCATAAGGTATATTTTTGTAATGATGGTCAAACATCGTTTCTAACAAGTTTTGACGTAAAAACATTTTTTTTTGGGTTTCTACCTCTTTTTTGTGTAACTTAAAACAAGAACCATTGTTCAGAATACAAAGTTTTACATCAACTCGAATAATTTAAAATATTGTGAAATAAAACAAGTGCACTGTTTTGTAAAATCTTACATGTTTTCACTTGGTTTCATTTGAAAAAGTGAACTCTTTAATTTCATGTTGGACCTCTTACCTTCTTGGTTTGCGGTAAAAAAGTGTTTAACATGATTAATATGTTTATACAATAATCGATTGAGTATTTACTCGAAGTCATGTTTTATATGTTATTTCTATCCTATATAGCCAGATTTTGTCACCGAAACCTTGATGGTTTGTTTGGCACTCAAATTTTTTGGGGATAAATCAGATTTATCCCCAAGTTATCCTCGCACCAAACATGTCCTTAGAGTCAATTAAAACATACAGCAAAATTTCAAGAGTTTGAAGGTTGATTAATTAGGGCATAATCAAAACCATATGATTACGTACCCAAATCTCTGACCGAGTCAACTGGTCAGAGGTACGTGTTAGACCAATCAGCATCACCCAAGACAAACGGCAGTGTGATCTACTTCTGATTGATCCCTATTTTGGACTTTGAAGCCGGTTGACGGAATCAGATCCATGCAGAAGAGAGGATGGCAATCATCAGAAGACTACGAGAAACATGACGCGAGACTGGAATGACGCAACGGAAACAGGACAAGTCTTCGCCGAATTGGCGGGCCTTTTGATCTGAGCAGGTTGAGTGGTCAGAGCACTTTGCTCACAGGCGCCTGAAGACATTAAGACTTGGAGGGATTCGAGGAAAGGAACTGGCAGCATCTGCACTAGATATATATATATATATATATCTATCTATCTATCTAGAGAGAGAGAGAGAATCATGGGGCTGATAGGCATAAGCATTTCATAATACCTCATCTATATATGGAGGTTATATAAGGCCCTCTTTCATTACTCCAGCAAGCACCTCCATCAATATTACTAATTGATTTGAAAAATATTAGTGATTTATATCGTGAGTATGTGTTTTGGATATCAATACCATTATTAAAATGTCAAGTGCAAACAAAAAAAAACATGGCATATAATACATGCGTTCACCTAAATCAACTTTGATATTGATGTTCCATCCTCGGTGGTATGATCACCTTTCGATGTTCAAACCAAACCGAAGGGGACATGAGATTTTGTCCTTCTAGGACTCCTAGTTCTTGGAGTTGCCTGTCAGATGATCTTTGACTAGCTTGGCACTGGGAAAGTCGGTCGTCCACAACGAAGAAAAGACCATATTCTTTACGATTTCAGGCGGAGGCCGTGACCTCTCTTTTCTTCTTTTTTTTGGGTGCTTTCCATCTCAAATTGCGTTATATGTCACAACTTGCAACAGCACATTGTTTGGTCTCTCTTTCACAAAATTTATTTTACATTAGAAAACAAAGTTTGTAGAATCTCCGCCATGTGGAGTAGCCCCCCCCCCCCGGTGACGATGGCGCCAAAGTAGTTACTTAATGCTAACTAGCTGTTCGTCCAAAGGCCCCTTGTTTTGGAGAGGAGAGGGATTGGATAGACCTCACTCATTTGAGCGCGGGTTCTCTGAGGCGGATGTCTTGCTATGATTTGCTGTCGGCTGGAAAATGATTAACAAATATAAGGATATACATATGTAATGATCCAATGTATTAAAATAAAAAAGTATAAATAAAGTTGTGGCAAAAACTAACGAGGTGTTTGGTTGCATGATAATTTTTTGTACACTTTCATGATAAAAAATTATATTAAAATAAAAAATGAACCAACTCATGACATAAAATTATCATGTTTGGAGGGATGTGATAACAAAAGAGAGTAACTACCATTCATGACCAAATAAAGTAGGGGACCACAAGAAAAAAGAAAGAGGTGAGATCCTCTTTTTTTGTTTACGAAGAAAATCACTTTCAAAATATAAATTTGTCAATATTGCCAAACACCTCTTTTAACAAGTTTTCTTACAATTTTTAAAAATTAAAATAAAAATCTTCGTTATCATGTAACCAAACACCCCATAAAGTACAAAAGAGAAGTGGCATCTACAAAAGTTATTTATAAAGTTACGAGACAGTTTTAATTGTATCTTCTCCATAAAATAATTCGTATAAGATAGAAAAATAAAATAACAATGCCTTTTCATCTTTGATGTAAATTAGGTGTCAAGTGTTAGGTTGCTTTAGAATATATATGTATAGGCCATTTGATGTATTCTAATTATTAGCAGGTGTAGTTATCTGGTAACATATTTCATTTGAGGTTTATCCATTTTTCACATTTTTTAACTTTGAGAGTTATCAGTTATCCATATGGTTGAAACCAAACTATCATATAATTATTTATTAATTTAATAAATGAGTCAGATAATTGAATAATCACTTGTCCTTGACATCCCTAATTAACGCCATCCGTCAACAATAAAAGCATTTAATCGAACTCTTATCCAAAGTGATTAGCATCAAGCACATCAACCGAAGTTACTGCCCAACTAGCAAACCACACATGCACCTTTCTGTCATCAGTCATCTTTCTTCTTTCTTCTCAAAAAATAGGTTTTGACGTCATTTTATTTTGTTTTACTCCTTACAAATCATTTTTTTAACAGTGACCCAGTGGTCGATAGTCCCATTGCACCGCGGGTGAAGAGAGTGTAATAAATCGTCCATAAAAGTTTGGTGCAGCGGAAGCGACGATTCCTATGGATTCCTTTAGAATCCGTCTTAATCAGAATCGAACGACGAAAACCGAAAAACGATCAAATCGGGTTCGAATATACCTTATAGGGATTCATATAATCACATGGAGAGGAAGGAGATGAGCTTCTCAAGCTCTTCAAACCGTTCAAGTGTCCGGTCTCCAGCAGTATCCATACGAACTTCATCAACCGCAGGTTCTCCCTTCGCGCCGGCCTCGAGAACTCTTCCCGAACGAAGCTCCATCGACCATGGACACCTTCTAGAGAGAGGAGAAGGTAGGGAGGAGGCTAAGGACGTGGTTTTCACCCTTGGCTTGATTGAGTTTGGCTGAAACCATTAGTATTTATAGAGAATTATGGAATTTTTCATAAAAACCCAAAATCTCCATAAATTACGCCCTTGTCCCTGTACTTGTGGATAAGTCCTTTTGTGTGTGACCCACTAGGCCCAATAGCCTATTTGGTTGAGGCTTAAATAAAATAGAACAATTCTATTTAATTAAATTAAATTCATTATCCGATAACAGATTAATCGGCCTACCGATCATGAAGGGTGCAAGCCACCATCCCATGATCCCAAATGGCTATGGAGATAATCACATCTCCATTGAGCCTTTCCATCATCAGTTACCACATGGATATAAACCCTCATCCATCAAATGTCCCGGTCGGAAAGGAGTACGGCATCGACTGTCAACTCCTTAGTGTACTGACTCTATAGGATCATGTACTCGGAATTGGATCAATTGGAAAACTCATTTTCCAATTATCCTATCTACCATGGCCAGAGATTTAAAGTACTATCCCATAGGACATTCACTCTCACTTACCGAGAGTTGACGATCCCTTGTTGTCCGCTCAATTGCCTGCATCAGATTTTCCTTGTACCCGATCCATTGCTATACTGGACCATCTAAATAGTGATCCATAAGTCAATGGTCAAAGCACAAGTTCCACCCAACAAGGCATCTTTGGTGACTCAGGTCAAAGGTCCAACCATGCAACCGTGATGATATAAAACCCTGATAGACAGTTCGATAAGATACCATTCAGGGTTTCTAATTCGGTTAGTTCAGTGAACTCATTCAACTAATGAGCACCTATATGTGTATCTCAGTGTCTTCACACTAATGACCAATGAGATCGGTCGTCCTTATCACATGAGAAGACATCACATACACTAGTCTATCCGGATCCTTGATGTCCCATCTCAAGTATCCTATGACTAGGAACATTTGGATCAAATACCTCTAGATGATCAATCTCATTATCATGAGCTCATCCTGATTTAATCATCATTGTATTTGATTATAGACTTCATTATGATATTCGCATCTAATAAGATTTTTTAATGAAGATTTGCCTGATTAATTGAATGAGATATTTTTAGAAATGTTGAATCATATCATATATGATTGGCTTGTAGGGCATACATTTCTATCGGAGAGTTTGAGCCTTGCTCGAACCCCACTGTTCACCCCCCAGGGGTGCCCGATTTGTTGCCTCCGAGAGGCAAACTCTCGCCCTACACTCCCAGACGCAGGGACGACACCAGCCGAACTACGCTCCATCGACCTTTACAAACCATTTTAAACAAACTATTCTCGCACAGAGGATGCCCCAACACCTGGCCCTATCGATGCTTCCATCTTCGCCAAAGATTTATGGGGTGTTTGGTTGCATGATAATTTTTTGTACACTTTCATGATAAAAAATTGTATTAAAATAAAAAGTGAACTAACTCATGACATAAAATTATCATGTTTGGAGGGATGTGATTACAAAAAAGAGTAACTACCACACATGACCAAACAAAGTGGGGGGACCACAAGAAAAAAGAAAGAGGTGAAATCCTCTTTTTTGTTTAAGAAGAAAATCACTTTTAAAACATAAAATTGTCATGATTACCAAACACCTCTTTTAACAAGTTTTCTTACAATTTTTAAAAATTAAAACAAAAAGTTTCATTGTCATGCAACCAAACACCCCATTATCTTTTTATTTTAGGGTTCCAGTCATCTGACAAAAAGTAGTGAAGAAAATATCTTCTTTCCTTTCAAAAAAATAAGATTTAGATGATCATCTTAAATTAAATCATTATTTTAAACACAGCGAACTTTATTTTTCTGTGATAAAATGAGAGATATTCTTTCTCTCCGCTAATGTTCTGACATGATTCGAGATTTTTATTTTATTCCGATTTAACTTATTTTTCCCGCGTAAATATTAGATATCATCCCTGCACACGTACGCACGTGGGGGACCCCCTCGGATCCCGACGCCGGCGGACATGAAAGGTTGTGATGGTCCCGATGAGATCCCTTGGCCGGCGATACGGCTTTGACCGCAAAGATGCCTTCTTTACCCTTTCCCATGCCGAGAGAGAGAGAGACAGAACTGCAGGAGATACCTCAGGCACACACGTGCGGGTCGAAGAGAGATGGTGTTTTAACCGGTGAGTTGGTACGTGTGGCCGATGAGAGAGAAGAAGAGACGATGATAATAAGTCGGGACTGGGCAGAGCTCGGTCGGAATCGGACAGGGGACAGTACCCCTCTGCACATGCGCACGTGTGCACAATGATGGAGACAGAAAGGAAGAGAGCGAGTTTTCATGGGGACACGGAGAGAGAGAGAGAGCGCGTGTGAGATAATTTCAGTTTACACCTTACCGAAATGATTATTCGGATTTAAATAAATGCCGGTGCTAATATTTTGAATTGTGTGATCCGATGATGGACGATAATCGAGATGTTTGGTTACATCAAACATCGAGTATTGTATTTTTTTTTGTTCAACAAATAGAACAAAGACTTGTTTAAGATGTTTCGAAATTATCGTAAAAATACAAAATTTTTAAAGAATTTCTTCTTCTATCGGAAAAATGTGAGATCTTTTGTTTTTCAGTGTGATCTCTCCTCGTTTAAAGCATGCATGGTTCCTAGGGCCGTAAACGGAGCGGATACGGAGTGGATATGACGTTTCCGTATCCGCTCCGTTTAGCTATTCGGATAATCTGTATCCGGTCCGAATCGGATACGAATACGGATCGGATATTATAAGTCGGATAATCTTCGAATTCGGAGCGGATACGGATAATATTCGCTTCGGAATGTTAATTAAATATTATTTAATTAATATATTTAATAATATACAAATACATAGAAATAAATTATAAAATATTAAATTTATCATATATTTATCAATATTAACTTAGTATATTAATATATAATAAAGAATATTTAATTATATTTGTAAATATAATGATTTTAAATATATAATTATATATATTATGTATATATTATCAAAGGTGAATTCGGAGCGGATCTTAAACGGAGCGGAGCGGGCATTTCCGTGTCCGCTTCGATTAACATCCGGATAATATCCGTATCCGGATATCCGCTCCGACGGATATCTAAAATCGGATATTATCCGCCTAAACGGATACGAATTCGGAGCGAATCCGAATTTTATCCGCATCCGTTTACAGCCCTAATGGTTCCCACTCATTCTGTGGTCCTATCTCGTCAAACATATAATTATCTAAAATTTTATTTTGATACAAACCTTTATCATAGAAGGACATGAAAATTACTGTGAAACCAAATATCGCGTGAGAGTGAGTTATTGTCGAGATTATAAGGGTAAGAAACCTCGGATATATATATTTATCGCTTTTCAATTTTTAAAATTTTAAATTTTAGAATAATAGTTAATAATCTCTATTTTATTTTATTTCACATGTAAACTTAGTCATCTCAATCCAAAAGTGAACGAAATACTAGGAGCATTCAGTTGAAATTATAAAAAATATTTAATTAAAATATTTAATGTCACATTATTTCATCCAAATATATCTTTTCTTTACTTTTGGATTGTAATAATTAAGTTTAGTTTTGTAAAAAAAAAAGAATAGATAAAAGATATTATCTTTCGTCACAAGTTTAAAAAAACTATTTAGAGATGAACTATTAATTATTTAAAAATTGAAAGTTTTGAAAAAAAATGGAGAGTGGTAAAAGTTATTCCATAAAATTCCATCTATAATCACTAAAAAACGTCAGACCGTCCTTGATTCCTTTTGCTCCAATCATGGCCGTTCAACCGCAGGCCCCAGATTTAGATCAAGGGTTTTAATGGGGCCATTCTTGGGTTTGACCGAGATGGTCCCACATTTGGGGGTGGTGGGCCCCAATCTGAATGTTAGATGACTTGACCCGCGTTTCTTTGCCACGTGTAGAGAGGACGAAGGCACGTGTGCAGTGCAGCCCGGTTCGTACACATCGCAGTCCTCGAACGAGACCCAGACGTGCGGAGGGAGAAGGAAGATATTTTAGGGAGGGATGGCCGTGGAAAGGGGGGTGTCGGATTTTGTTTAACGAGGGGATAATTAGATTCTACTCGGAAAACATATATAGATTCATTTTTTTTTTGCCAATGCGATATTTTTTTCGGTTGGAATGAAATGTGGAGTCTGGGTTAAATGCTTCAATTTTTAATTTACAATCGTTATCTGTTTTAATTAAAAATTCGCTTCAACATGCTACCAGCTCAGAAAAGAGGGTAGAACGTGCTTGTCCTGATCAATAACAAAGAGGGATGGGTAAAGGAAATAAAAGAAAAGAACACGCACAAATATAGACAGAGAAACAAATAACTATATATTTACGGAGAAAGAAAATTTTAATATTGATCTATTTTAACATTCTTTATATATTATTTATTTAAAATTCAGGATATGACAGGAATACGATGAAAATCTCACTGCGGGTGCAAACGAACCAAGACAAGTAATTCGAAATTGGACTCCATAAAAATTTGACTAGACTCATTTATTATGTTAAACGAATAAGTTTGAATAAAAAATAAAAATTAACTCATTAAACAAGTCGAGTTATTTGATAAACTTTTAGTCGACTCGATAAACTCGCGAATAATTTGATTAAATATTTTTATTTTTAAAAATTAAATTAAAATATTAATAATTATATATTATATTTTAAATTCGTTAAGTAGTTCAAATTTTGAATTTAAATTTAGATCGAGTTTCACAAATAAGTTAAATCTAAAGTTTCACGGATATTTTTTTATTGATTTTGAGTTTTGTTAGCGAGATTATATATAACTTAAGTTCGGATGTGAATTGAATTTTAATCTAACTACTATTCGAGTTCGAGTTCGACTCGACTCGATTAATGCACGAACAAAGTTTAAACAAAAATTCAACGTATTCATTAAAATTCGAGTTCGAACTCGAACTCGTGTAAAGTAAACGAGTCAAGTTCGAATATTATCCTACTATACTAGATTTGACTCGTTTGCACCTTCTGACCTCGCCACCGAGGGGGAAGCCCCGGGCGTTACCTCGCCCGCCGCACGGGCACACGAAGAAACGGATTCCAGGGCGCCAAAGCGGAAGCGCGGACGGCGGCAACGGCAGCGAGGAAGGGGCCGGCGGGACGAAATCGACGGAGGAGGGTTGTTTCTTCTGGAAGGAGGCGGGGGCGCTCGGCGAAATCAAGCGTCGGAGCTTGACGGTGCTGCGATGCTTATCATGCCTGTCCGCCGCCTTCTTTATGATGAGTACGTGCCCAAGGTTAGGAACCATCTGGAAACCCAAACCCGGGAAACTTTTCCGAAAAGTTCGGTACTAGGGGTGACAATGGGTCGGGCCGGCTCACGGGTTTGCGGGTTAGGCTGACTGCGGGTCATTTGACGGGCCAAACATTTTAGTCCGCGGGCTTTAGTCGGCCGACATACGGACCGAAGCGGGCCGACGCGGGCTAAAACGGGCCAAATAACTTTCAATTTTTTTATGTCAAAAACATCATTTTTACTTATTAAAAATATATTTTAATTAAATTATTATTAATTTTATAATATTATCTTAAATAATTAAATTTATCATATTTAATAAATATTTATTTATAAAAATATATAGTTAGGCCGGGCCGGGCCGAGTCAAAAATTTTTGCAGGCCGGGTCGGGCCGGGCCAACAATGTAGTGCGGGCCGAGTTGGGCCGGGCCAATATATTTTGGACCGGGTCCTAAGCAAGCCGACCTCGGGCTGGGCCGGGCCGGGCCCATTGACACCCCTATTCGGTACCATGACTATTTGATTCTATGTAATATACATAGTCGACTGCAAATATTTTCTGTTGATCACGTGAAACTTAGATTTTGGCGTTCGCTGCCAATGCGATGTATGTCATTTTTCATTTTCCGGAGATAAAGCGACAGAATAGTTGTTGGCCAAATTAAATAAGCATACGTATATTTATTTATAATTTTAAAATTTTTAATCATGATCTCTAAATAATTTTTTATTAAATAATAATTTTAATTGTAGATTTTTAAGTTGTTAAAATTAAAAAAATTAATCAATTCAAAATGTATACACTTTCACGCCAATATTATATCATAAAAACTTATATATAATTTGTAAACTTATATAGAATGACAATATTTTTATAGAAATGATTAAGTGAAATTAAATATCAAATCATATTTTGATAATTAATGACAGAATCAAAACATAGAACATGTTTCTGGTTTCTCTTCGAATTACTGTAAGAGAAATATTTCAAGAAAATTGTTTTCGGATCCACCAAATAAAACGTATGGGCGTGCTTTTCCGTGAAAAATTAATTTGGGGTAAAATATTTTCAATATTTTTTCTCTTTCATGCAACCAAACGGGCCCTTACCTTTCCTCTTACCACGATATATTACGCCAAAATTCTAATATTTCTATACATTATGTCCCTCGTTTCTGTAATGATCTCTCTCGCAACTTAGTTGAATAGGCGTTAACAACTAAGACATAAACTATGTATCCACCTACTTTTTCTTTATCTCTGTGGAATTTTGTAGAGACTTACTTGATTAATAGTATTTTTCTCTTTCTATGTTAAAAAAAAAACCTAGCAAGCGACTCTTCTCTTCCCTATCATATCATATAGATCCTCTTAATTAAATCAAAATTGATTTATCTTTTAATTCATCTATGCAACTAAACACCTCATTATCCCCTCGTCCCCCCTTTTTTTCTCCTCGTACCAAATAGGGTCAAATGCAGAAATAAAGCTCGGATTGTCAAAAGAATACAGTCTTTTTGTCGCGAACCTAGCTACTAGTATTGTACTCAAATAAACCTAAATAAAAATTATCTGGTTCAACCAGGGTGAAAGTCGGATATTTTTACGATCCTCGTATTCAAAGAGCAATGAGAATGGGGGCTTATTGATACAATAAATATATTATAATACAATTAATATATATATATATATGTATATGAGAATTTTCCAAAACCCTTATCCTAACTCGAACCTCGGCCCCGTCTCCATTGTGGCTTCCACACCTTCTCATGCACGTGAACGCAAATAAATGCCTGGCCGATCGAGCATCCTCCGAGCAGTTTGATGTGTCTCCCTGTATGCTCTTTTTTCTTTCTTCTTCTGCCTACAACTACAAGGAACACCTGTCTCGAGCATCTATGATGTATCCAAGCGAAGGATGCGACTAGTACAAAATTACTATGAAAATTTTGACATCGATAATTTTAAACATAAAGTACTAGTTATCAAATTACTACAAATAAATGTTTTAGTTATAATTTATAATTTGTAATTTATCTGTTATGTAATTCTCAAATTTTACATTAATAATAAATACGTTTGCGTGACAGCGGCGGGGCGCAAACCGAACATGGGAACCGAAATCCCATATTTTCAATAATTTACTGGAAATGAATTAAGTTGATTCCATCTCTTATTTAATTTCTATAAAAATAAGTATATAAATAAAAGTAATTAAAATAAAATAAAAATTTATCATATATTATATATAATAAAAATAAAATTTTGAATAAAATTATATCAAATTGTAATACATGAATTAGTAACTTTTTTTGAATAACAATTACTGTATAATATACATTTCAGAAATCATCAAATTTCGAATTTTATTTTAATAATTTAATTGGAGTCAAGTTAAAGTCGAAATATGACGATTCTGACATTACGAGCATCAAAGCATCTTAAATCTTTATTAAATTCCATCAGTTTACACCCCCCCTCCCTCTGTTTAACAGAGGTTTAATATTGTTACCGCCCAGCACGGCGGTCAAAGGATCTTCCCCGGCGCCCCGGATTCCACTCACATGCCCCCTAGGGCCTGAGGCCCGCCCACACGAGCCGGCGGCAGCAGATCTAAACGACAGGCGTGTCAGGACCGGGAGGCGCCGGAGAAGTACTCTGCCGCCCGTCGGCCGTCGCACCCCCCTTCTTCCCTCTTCTCGGTGGCCGGAAACCGGCCGCCTAAGCTCCCTTCCTTCCCGCATTTACGTTGCTGCCGGTGCCAGCTTTACGCCGGACACCTGCTGCGAACCGGATAGAACAGGAGAGTTTTTTTTTTTTTTGGTTTAACTCTCGTATTTCTTGGTTGGCCGATCTTATCTTGTCTTCTTCCCGGTCGATGCATGCATGTGGGGTTAAGACTGGGTCTGACTCTTGACACGTTTCCCCCCGAATCCGTAACGCGGCCCGAGATTTCCGTCCTCTTAACCTCGCTGTCGCTGCAATGCATTCTCCGGCCTGCCCCTGATTTTCTGTCTATATAAGCGTCCGCCCCGGCCGTAATCTGCGCATCGCACCCGATCGGCGCCTCCCCCCTCCGGCTGTGCCAGGCAAGGTTGGCCTGGAAAAGCTCGCGACTCGCGCGGCGATGGTGGTCCTGATGCTGCTCTTCGGCGCCGGGGTGGTGGGGTTCTTGTGCGCGTGCGGCATCGCGCTGCGGTGGAACGAGGTGAGGTGCAGGGGCAAGGGGTGCCTGCTGCCACCAGGGACGATGGGGTGGCCGGTCTTTGGGGAGACGACGGAGTTCCTGAGGCAAGGGCCCGGCTTCATGAAGAACCAGAGAGCCCGGTGAGCCTTCTTCTAAGCCAAGGTCGGTCGTCTAGATCTTCCGACAGGGAATTCCTTCCCTTTCCGTCCATGGCTGCTCCGGCGAGTACTTGCCATGCTGAATGCCGTCTCCCATCTTCCTCCTTTCACCGCGCCGGCCTTTTCTGCCCTGCTTCCCTCATTCTCATTTTTGGCTCTGTCCATCTCTCTCTGTCTCTCTGTTACGTGGACGTGCCCCATCTACGGCGTCTCGCCGGCTTCCATGTCGCTGACGGCGGTGCGGTCCTGTTTCCCTCCTCCTCGCCGTCGCTGCAGGTACGGGAGCCTCTTCAAGACTCACATACTGGGCTGCCCCACGGTGGTCTCCGTCGACCCGGAGGTCAACAGGTACGTGCTCATGAACGAGGGGAAGGGTCTCGTCCCCGGCTACCCGCAGTCGATGCTGGACATCCTGGGCGAGTGGAACATCGCCGCCGTCCACGGCCCTCTCCACAAGGGGATCAGAGGCGTCATGGTGTCCCTCGTCGGCCCCCCGGCGATCAGGGACCGGCTGCTGCCCAAGATCGACTCCTTCACTCGGTCCTTCCTCGGCCACTGGAGCGGGAAGGTCGTCGACATCCAGGAGAAGGCCAAGGAGGTCAGTGCATGCCCTGGCCTTCGCCCGTTTTATTCTTACTACCGGGAAAAAAAAGTCAGCCGGGTGTGAAAAATTAGCTTGATTTGCTCTGGTTTTCGACCTCAGATGGCGTTTCTCTCGTCGATTGGTATGATAGCCGGCATCGACGCCGGCGAGAGAGCGGAGACCTTCAAGGAGGAGTTCTTCAAGCTGGTGGTCGGCACCCTGTCTCTGCCCATCGACCTCCCCGGCACGAACTACCGTCGAGGCTTCCAGGCAAGTGTATATAGCCTCATCTGCTGCGGTGGCTGCTGAACGCCGGCGCCGATGACTCACGGCCATGGTACGTCTCGCCTCAGGCGAGGAAGAAGATCGTCGGCTTGCTGAGAGACGTCATAAAGGAGCGAAGAGCCTCCGCCGCCTCCGCCGCCCCCGAGGACATGCTAACCTCCCTGCTGCAACCCGAGGAGGGAATGCTAGAGCTCAGCGACGATCAGATCATTGACCTGATGATCACCATCATCTACTCTGGCTTCGAGACGGTCTCGGTGACGACCATGATGGCGGTGAAGTATCTCCATGATCATCCGAGGGCACTTCAAGAGATCAAGGTACGTAGACGCCCCATCCCGCGGCTCCTCCTCTCTCGCCTCGCCGCCCCCCTTCTACTGACTAAACCCCATGGCGCCGCTCGCCGCAGGAAGAGCACATGGAGATCAGAAAGCGCAAGCCCGCCGGGGAGGCCATAGACTGGCAGGACTACAAGTCGATGACTTTCACTCGTGCGGTACGCGGTTGCGCGTGCGCCTGTCGCGCTGTTCTCACACCTCGAGCTCGGCGGTCGGCGGCGGCCGCCGGCGAGTCTCTGATCAGCCACACTGACAGCTCTGTCCCTCTTTTGCCGCACAGGTGATCTTCGAGACGCTCAGGTTAGCCACCGTCGTCAATGGGGTGCTGAGGAAGACGACCGAGGACACGAAGCTCAAAGGCAAGTCCCAAGATCACAGACGACGACACACCTCGTTGTTCTTACGAGAAGTCGTCTGATTTTTTTACTGTAAAAGTTTATTTTTTTTAAAATGGAAAGATGAACCCAGATTTCTATCAAAAAAATGAATTCGAATTTTGATCAAATTGGATTTTCTATCCACCACTTTTTATAAGCAGGACTAACACACTAGAAAGAAAAGTTGAAGAATAGCGCATTTTGGGTGAAAGCGTGATATTAAAAGTTTGACCACTTTCACATTCACCCGAAATGTCCCACATTAAAGTCAGATATATATATTCTGACCTTGTTTAAGACAGCAGATACAAATAAGTTGGAGTAAGTTAGTCTGATTTTAAAAATCGGTTTTTTTTTACACCGATTGGTGACTTTTATTGAGATTTAGACAGAGATTACAACATTTTATACAAGTCTTGATCAACGACTTTCTTAAAGTTGAAGTCAGACTCATGGAGTCCAGCTTTAACGCTCGGGGGAGCTTCCGCATGTGGAGTGGAAGTTAGATTTTTTTATGTCCGATTTTCACCCAAACTGTATTATTCTTTTAATTTGTGTTCTTGTGTGTTAGTTGTACAATTTTTTAAAAAAATTGTGCTACTTGTAAAAAGTCGATATATTTTTTTGTATATTTTCACTTCTTTACAGGGTTTGTAATCCCCAAGGGCTGGAGGATCTACGTATACATTAGAGATACCAACTACGACCCGGTTCACTACGCCGAGCCCCTGAGCTTCGATCCATGGAGATGGAACGTAAGGGTCTCTCGTCTCCGTCTGATCTGATCTTCCCGGACTGACCTACACCGTCCTGGTCTGGTTGCCCTCCTCTCAACCGATACATACTGCAAATCTTGGTCATGTCAGGATATGAGGCTGGAGTCCCATCGCTACTTCACCATGTTCGGCGGCGGGAGCCGGCTGTGCCCGGGCAAAGAGCTGGGAGTCGCGCAAGCATCCGTGTTCCTCCACTATTTTCTGACCTCTTACAGGTGAGCTTGCCGGCTCTCCGCTGGCCGGCCGGCCGGCCATCACCATTATACCGCGCGCCCGATCTCCCTCTTTCTACTTGCCAGCCAGTTATCCGGCGCCTGAGCTTCTGCGGCTTGTGTCTGCGCAGGTGGGAAGAGGTCGGCGGAGACGAGATGGTGCAGTTTCCCAGAGTCGAGGCGCCCAAAGGGCTTCACCTCCGCGTCCGTGACAACAGCTGAGGGGAGGGCGGCTTGGTGTTGTACAGGCACATACCCAAGGAAGACGAGAAAGGAACCGCCACCGGTGGCGGCGGCGGCGGCGGCGGCTGCAGAAGAGATTGAAGATCAGTCAAATACCGACAGACCAGAAGCTTTCTTCACCATCTCTGCGGGTGTATACCGTGTCGAGCTTCATCATGCTGAGCTGAGTGCTCCGATCGTGTTTGAGCTTGATTCTACGTCGAGTTGTTTGATGTCGGTCAACATCTTCTTCTTCCTTTTCCCGTAGAAAGTTGGAATTACAGGATGTCAAGGTTAAAGTAGACGATGGTCTTAACTGTTTGTCGCTTTGTGTGGTGCCTCGACAGTGTTCAGTAGATAGAAAAAGTTAACATAGACATAATTAATTTACTGCATAAGTTGTAGACACTTGTCCGATAAAAATGTATTTTAAGGTAAAATTCAAGATAGCCAAGGGCGTAAAATTGTGATGTTTGGGGGAGATACGTTAATGCGGAATCATGTATGAGTAGAAATATGGGGACCATGAGTAGAAAATGATCCTACCTTTTTTTGTACCAAAAGCATTTCTCGGTAAAATTTTATTTTTCTAATGATAAGAAATAGTGTTCGGTTGCACAATAATTTTTTTTTTACATTTTAACGATAACACTTTATATTAGAATAAAATATAAAATTATTTTTTATAAATTTATATATATATGTAATGATCGTCAAACACACTTTGTAAGTGGTCTTGCATAAACATGTTTCGTCAGAAAAATCTAACTTGCCCCCAAACACTTTCGTTTTAACAATTATGGTTATAGAAATAAATTTTATAACCAAAACTTACATTGTCATGCAACCAAATATCCATAGAAATTAGAATGCAGCACCTCCAAGGTCCTCTTGGTTGCGACCAAATTAGACAAATATTACAATGTCATTTTTGATATTGGCACTTGCTATCTTCACATGAAAGTAAATAAAAATAACCAACACCGAAAATGGTATCGACAAAGGTAACCTAGCTAACCTAACACTCTTTGCAACAAGGGTCCAATTTAAGTAGTGTTAAGACTTAAGACCTCCTGTTTATGATTATAACACCACGTACTTATCTTAAATTTTTTATGCTCTTTCTTTCCTTGACACTATATTTGGTTAGGTTATTAGGGTTAGGTGGGTGCATAAAATAGTTCAAGCTGTTAAATTAAATTGAATTGGTTTAGTTTAAAGCACTAAATTATTTTGACGGGTATGGAGCTCCTCTCCAAATCAAACCAAACTATGAAATTAATTAAACTAAATTAAAATATTATTAGTTAAATAAATTTTATATAATTTTTATGAAAAATATTTTTTATATCGATCATTTATAAATAAAAAACTTGGTGTATATAAATATTTTATTACTTTAATTTTAATTAATTTTTGGTGGACCACACAAAACCATGCACTCCCCTACTTATGCCAAAATTTGGTCCTAGGTTTGGTATTTATGATAATATAACATGTTTGGTTAACTGTATCAATTATAAAATTAATATTGATTGTCATATATATATATTTGTTTCAGAACAAAAACAACCATTAAACTCTATTGATTTTCGAACATGTATTTATGTAATTTTATGGGGTGTTGGTAGGGGTGAACATTAAACGGTTCAAATCGAAAAATCAAACCGAATCGGCTTGTTTGGTTCTGTTCAGTTTGGTTCTGTTTGAACCATGTTCGGTTTGGTTCAGCTTGGAAGTCCTCCAAACCGGTTTAAATGAAGCCAAATTGTTTAAACCCATTTAATTAAAAAATTATACAAAGATTTTTATAATATTATAAAAATTAATATTTTTATAATTTTTATAATAAAATAATATTTATTTTGATTATTTTTAACTTAAAAACCATTATATATATGTAAAAAATAAATAATTAAAATATTTTTATATATTTTTGATTTAAATCGAACCAAACCAAACCAAACCGAATATTTTTATATATGAAATCGGTTTGGTTTGGTTCGATTTGAGGGGTTGAATCGGTCTGAAAAAAATGGCCCAACCCAGACCAAACCGAACCGTGCTCACCCCTAGGTGTTGGGTTAAATAGCAAATTGAGTTTTTGTCACAAAACTAGTTAAACAATGTGTTTGACAATCATTTGGACAAGTAAAAAGGTGAGGCCTTCTTTAATATCTAAATAAGAATAAGTTGTCTTTAATATCCGATATTATCGGTGATGGTTAATGATCAGCTGTCACTACAAACATTACTTGCGATGACTTTTCGCCATCACCAAATCGGAATCTACTTCTGGACCACTGTTGGAAGTGGAGATGACTGGTTTTTTATCTGTCATTGAAGGGAGTATTGGTGATAGTTCTGATCCATCGCCAATAATCTATATGAACAAAAAATAATTTGAATAGTAATGTAAAAAATTTATGCAAGAATACAACTATACATGAATTTATAATAAAACTATATTTCATGTACAATAAAATTTCCATTTAATTATTTACATCTAAGTCACATAACCACATCCACATAACTATAATTGAATAAAATAACACAACCAATCCAAATATTTACACTCATAATTTAAAGACATAATAAAAATATAGTGGAATTCACACTCACAATTTTATGCCATTCATGATATAAAAAATTTCTTTAATCCACATTCACAAATAAATGTTTACAATTCATATCTATATGTATATACAATAGAGATAACACAGAGAATGGAAGTCTTTCATTCATCTTGATCTCCAAATGATCCCTTCTTCTCGTCCTTGCCCTCATCACTGGTGTTGCCATCTTCTGAACCATCTTTCTCCTCTTCGGTCCTAGAGATTGCCTTGAACTCGATGGATCCACTAGTGGGGGGGGGGGGAGTCTCTGTTTAAGTATGGCTAACATTTGTTGTGTTAGCCATTTCATTGCTACTTAAAAGTTCTTTTATTGGTCATTTAATTTTTGTTGGAGACAGTTAATCACCGAGTTTTGCTTCTCGATTTAACTTACTTGATTGTGGAGTAGACCATTTTACTTCTCCACTTTCTCCATCAACTTCTAAACAATTGAACTCACGGAGGTACTCGCACCTCCACCGTTTACACGGTTACACCATACCAAATGTTGCAGGTCTATCCTCTCCCCTCACATCAGGACCAACAAAATCAAGTGATCTTTAATCATATTCTCACTATTTGTGAGAATATAATTCATTTTCAAATTCTGAGATGTCTATGTATTTTGTATGTACTCCCACTTTTTATGATATACATATATATATTCTTTTGCATTCTTACAGTTTATGAGATGTATACATATATTTTCTTATGCACTCTCACTGTCCATGAGATACATATATATTTCTATACAATATCATTATTCATGAAAATTAAAAATGACTCTTATATTCCTGAGTCTCATTAAGCCCATATGCTTAATAAAATTTTTCGCTGAAATACAGTTTGTCTAAGAATCGGCAATTATATTACTAGTGGGGATATTATATTTCTATATATTTTTCTCTAAAGCTATTTTTTCCACTATTAATCAAGTTGATGGTGACTTGATTATCACAATAGATCTTAATTGGCTCATCAACCAAATTGAAACCCAAATCTATTAGAAGTTGTCTAAATCAGACAACATGAATAGTAGCTATGCTATACGCAATATACTCAAATTCCTGTGTATATCTTGCCATCACCACAAAAGGTAAACAAGTGTCTTGAAGTGGATTTTCTGTCATCTTTCTCTCCTCCGAAATCCACATTAGAGTAACCAAGCACTTCAAGTGCTTTCGCTTGGTAAACTAATTTATGATGCACTATACTTTTCAGGTGCTTCATAATCCTACTAACAGCTTCCTAGTGTGTTAGCCCTGGATTACTTTGATATCTGCTCATTAAGTTTACTACAAATGCTATATCAGACCTAGTACAAAGCATTGCATACATTAAGCTTCCAACTGCTTGAGCATAAGGAATGTTAAGCTAATCTTGCCCCTCTTTGGGACATTGTTTCTTACTTAACTTCTTCTTATAAACCAGTGGTGTATTGGTGAGAATGTAACTTTGCATCTCAAATCTTCTAAGACCTTCTATACTTTTTTTAATTTATGCTTAACAATCTAGACTTCTTGTCCCTTTCTTTCTAAACACCAAAGACATAGAATGCGTCTCCCATATTATTCATCTTAACTTCTTACTGACCTCATACTTTACCTTATTCAACTTTCCAATGTCATTTCCGACAAGTAATATGTCATCCACATATAAGGATAATATAATCACCATGCTCCCACTCTTCATGACATATACACAACTATTTAACTTGGAACAAAGTTGAGTTGAATAATTATATCATGAAATTCGAGATACCATTGTTTAGATGATTGTTTTAACCCATTCAAGAATTTTTCTTAATTAACATACCTTATTCTCCTATCCTTCTACTTGAAAATATTCAGGTTGGCCCATATATATATATATATTTTCCAACTCTCCATTGCTATCTTGACATCCAGCTAGTACAATTTTAAGTCAAGATAAGCAACATTAGCCAATATCATCCTTATAGATGCAAATTTTGCCACAGGAGAATATGTTTCTTGAAAATCTATACATGCCTTTTGATTGAAACCCTTGTCAACTAACTAGACCTTATACTTTTCTATACGCCCATCAGCTTGAAGTTTTTTTTATATACCCATTTACACCTAATAACCTTCTTGTTCCTAGGCAAATCACATAATTTCCATACTCCATTAAATTCCATGGGGTCCATTTCTTCTTTCATAGCATGTAACCATAATTCTGATTCATGCAATTTCATAGGATCAATATAATTTATGTGATTTATGTGATCTTCTTCATTTATGTCCATAGTAAGACATGAAGGCTCACATAAGTATAAGTAGAAATCATTCATCTATGCATGTGGAGTTCTAGTTCTTTTGTTATCAATTGTAAGTATATTAGGCGATCCTTCTATCATAGGATTATTTTTTTTTACATCAATTTCTTGTTTAGTTGGTTCTGCTATCATAGGTTCTTCTTCATTTGTTGGATTGTTTATAGAATTTTTATTGTAATAATCATCATTTACTACAACCAATGATTCTTTCTCAATATCACGAGGTCCCTCTTCCTTTAGATTTTCTAAGAATGTAACATCTCTTTATTTAATGATTTCCTTTTGTTTATGAAAGAACCTATAATCATATGATTTTTTCACAATATCCTATGAACTTACACTTTAATGTTTTTGGATTCAACTTATCTCTTAGTTATTTTAGAATGAGAACATAGGCTATAAATCTCCATTTCCTAAGATGGTTCATTTTAGGTTCCTTCCATTCCAAAGATCATAAGGTGTACCTAATCTAGACTTGGTGGGAATTTTATTTAAGACATAATTTGCTGTAAGCAATGTCTCTCCCCATAAATTTTCATAGAGACCCGAATCTGATAGCATACATCTAACAACATTCTTCAATGTTCTATTTTTCCTTTTGGCCACACCACACCATTCTATTGTGGTGTATACAACATTGTTAAATGTCGTTTGATTCCATTTTCTTGACAATACAACTGTCACCTCTATCTATTCTCAACACCTTAATATTCCTTCCAAGTTACCTTTCTATTTCTGTTCTATATTTCTTGAAGCAATTTAATGCTTCTGATTTTGTTAAAATAAGGTAAGCATAGGCAAACTTAGAATAATCATTTATAAATGTTAAAAAAAAATTCTTTGTTATTATATGTCTTTGTGCTTAATGGACCATAAATATCCGAGTGAACTAATTATACCAATTCCTGTGATCTATGTCCTATCAAGAATGGTTTTTTAGTCAATTTTTGACTAAATAATGTTCACAAGATGACAATTACACCTTAGTCAAACTTGATAACAAATTCATTTTTATCATTTGTTCAATTTTAGATTTACTAAGATGTACTAACGTAAAATGTTGTAGATCACACTCAGACAAAACATACAAAGAATAATAAAAAACTTTAGTCTTATTCATTTCATTGTCAATTACGGAGATATAGAATAAATCTTGCTTAGGAACAATTTTTTTCATAGTAAGAACTTTCTTATCTTTTCTTTTTGACACCTTTTAATTGTAGAATCTAATTTTGAGGCTTTTCTTCAACAATGTTGGTATAGAAATGAGGTTCTAGCAGGTTTTGGTACATAAAACACATACTTGAGAATCATAATATGTTTTCTAAGATTCAACATATATGAGCCAACACCTTCTACATCAATGTAAGTGTTATTTCCCATGAATACTCTCTACCCCCCTGCATTGAACTTTTCTAAGAAGACAAGTCCTTTCTTCGTCTTTTTAATGTGTTAAGTAGCTCCTGAATTGACCCACAATTCATTTGAATCTATCATTACTACACTGCATTTAGTTATACCAACAAATTTATGCTTTCTGGTTTCTTTATTTCCTGAGTGTTGATGTTTGCTCTTGTTTCTGTACTTGCTGGAATGGCTTTAAAGGGGTTGAGCTTTCAATAAGAGTAGCAAGCACCTTTAGGAACCTTCTTGTCTTTATTTTGTGGTCTATTCTTGATTGCATCTTATGCGGCTTGTGGAGTCGAATGTGAGCAATTGACTTTATATTCATTACATTTGCCTCTTCTAGATTCACCTCAAGTCTTTCCTTTTAACCAAAATGTCATGTTTTATTGCTAACATGGAAGGCAAGTCAATGACAGATAAAATTTAACCACTCATTCTAAAAGTTGTGGCTGTCATGTCAAGCAAAGGTGGCAAACTATTTAATATAGTTGCCACTTACAACTTTTCTAAATTTTCAGTTCTTATAGTTGCTAAGCCCTTAGCCATGACAATCATTTTGCTCACAAACTCAATTGTGCTATCACCTTCCTACCTCTTACATGTGTTGTAAAGATGCAATAGGAGTTGAGTATTCACTTCAGTCTTAGTGTTATACTTCTCCTTGATAGCTTTCCATAGTTCATTTAATGTTTCATATGTTTCAAATCATTTGATTAAATTATCTTTCATGAACATAAGCATGAATGTCTTAGACTTCTTATCATCTATAATCCATTGATCTCTTTTTTTCTTTTCCATTGGAATGGAAGTATCATGTTCTCAAATATCAACATCTAAGACATATTCTATGTTATCATGAATAAGACCATATCTAATTTTTCAGTGCCACATGCATAGTTTGTTCTGTTCAGTTTATCCAACTTTGCCAATTCAGTAGAAACTAACTTGCTAGCCATTAGGACTAGAGATTTCCTGAAATATAAACAACAAGATTTAATGACATGCCAAAGTAGCATGATGACAATATAGATTAACTTAATTTTATGCTACTTAAATATAGCTATGACAATTAAGATGAACAACTAACAAACTAATACCATAAAGATTCACAAGCAAAAATAATATTATGACAACTATAATTTTAATATAGATGGACCATTGAATATAAGTAATATTGAATTTCTTTATGACTATGACAATTCTGTCTATGTTAATATGAGTGGACAAAACAATTAAATATATTGTACACTACCAAACAATATGGCATGCTTTATCAATTTAGAATAAATGAAATATTAAAATGCTGATATAGCATTCAATTTTTTAATATTCAATATAACATATTAATATATAATATTTTTACCTAGATAATTTTACTAACTTATTTTTAGTCGATGATGTATATGTTGGATAATAAAATAATATGCAGAATAGGTGAAATGACATCTAAGCAGACTTTAGTAGGAGGTATTAAAGTGATGTTAAATTACTCTCCTTTTTATGTGAGGCACAAGTTTCAATTAGATGTTTCAAAATTTTGTTCCTTTTATGTTAAAGAGGAAAATAGACTAACCTTAAGTGAGTTTAGCATTGGAGGGTGGCCAAATGAGAATTTGAGAGAGAACATGGTAACTAGATCAATGGAAGGCAAATGTTTGACAACGAGTGTTGCCAACGACGATGATGGTCGGTAACTATGTCGATGATGGCGCAACGCTTAGAGGTACAATGTTGTGAAGACGTCCTCAGTGCAAAGTAACCAGAAGTGCATTGATAGAAGTAGATGGGCTTAATGGCTACGGTCAACGACAAAACAGTGAACGATGGCAGTTGTATAGAACCTCCACTAGGCAACCGTGGCCTGCCTGACTGAAGCAACTCAGTGGATCGCAATCGTGTTGAAAGCATTGGTATTTTTGATGACGCTGTGACTCCGTTAGTGGTAGCATAATTTGGTAGAGATAACGTTGACAAATTTGGGCTCTGATGGAGAAGAACTTCTGAAGCAATGACGACAATGGCAAGTTATGGTGTCAATGAGGTAACCTTGCTTTGATACCAATGAAGGTTTTTAATCTCCAGTCGCTCAGAAGGAGATCATGAGAGAAGAGAGATTTTGAGTAGTTCTTGAATTTGGGGCGTCTTCTACACTTGTGATGGTACGACTCCAACGATGGAGTCCTCTTTTATAGAGGCTTTCCACCTCATCTCTTTTACTCCAAACTCTAGCTGCCTCCAAATTCTCTAGACGATTCCGTCAGGTGCCCATCCTTATTGATTAAATCGATTTTGATGGGCATGTTCCAACACATTTTCCCTCTCATAGAAGTGTTGGAGGACTGCCATTTCTTTCTCTTTGCCATCGCCTAAGTTTGCAAGAGACTGTGAGAAGCATCATCACTTCTCTTTCCGCACATATTGCCCTCGCACTTGTTGATCCTTTTCTCCCTTTTGCTCTCACCATTCTGGTTATTACCAGCTCCTTTGCTTCTCTCTAATAAGGCTATGTGAAGCTCCCAGTGTCACCTCCTTCAAGAAGCAAGCGAGAAACCCAGCATAGTCTACCAGGTTGCCATTTGCCACCCAGCAACACATCTTCTTCACTGACTAGCTATCTTTCTTCCATGTTTCCAATCCCTTGTTTTATGTAGTTCCTCTTCCTCACTCGGCCAGTCGGCCACTACTTTCCGCATTCATTGTTGCCTGGCTAAACAAATCACTAGCTCCCTATTTGTCGGAGTCTTCCTGCAACCACCACTGTGCCAAATTTGGCTTAGTTATAGAGCCTAAAAACCTTATTTTTGTGGAGTACATTTAAGTACCGCATGGAAGAAACTGAGATTTTCAAAGAAAAATGGAGCTTTTTCTGCATTTTCATGCTTTTGGGACATGATGTTGAGTCAACAAGGTTCCAAGTCCCCAAATTAGTTCCTTGAGTCAGTATTTTATTGACTCTTAACTTTTTATCGATCATATTTGCTAACCATCTTTCAAAATTTTACTGACCACATATGCCTTTGTTGCTGGTCATAAATACACCTTGTTAAGTTGACAATGGAGGAAAGGTACTACTCATCCAAGAGACTCATATTAGTGACCTTTTGTACTGTACATATTACTTTTTACATAATCTCATTAATCATAGATTTATTTCAACAGCTTCAATATACTGTTAGTTTCACGTATTCAAGTTTAAGAGTTGAAAAGATTTTATTTTTTATTTTTTATTTGTGATGCCCTTCTCGATCAAGACAAACTTCTTCAAGGCAAGAGAAGACAGAAGATAGCTTGTCTCCGCAAATGTTATTTTTTTGAGGAAGAATGTTCTCTTCACCATCCAACCAAGATTACCTATGCTAACTGTGTTAGAAATTCAATATTACTTATATTCAATGGTCCATCTATATTAATATGAGTGGACAAAACAATTAAATATATTGTACACTACCAAACAATATGGCATGCTTTATCAATTTAGAATAAATGAAATATTAAAATGCTGATATAGCATTCAATTTTTTAATATTCAATATAACATATTAATATATAATATTTTTACCTAGATAATTTTACTAACTTATTTTTAGTCGATGATGTATATGTTGGATAATAAAATAATATGCAGAATAGGTGAAATGACATCTAAGCAGACTTTAGTAGAAGGTATTAAAGTGATGTAAAATTACTCTCCTTTTTATGTGAGGCACAAGTTTCAATTAGATGTTTCAAAATTTTGTTCCTTTTATGTTAAAGAGGAAAATAGACTAACCTTAAGTGAGTTTAGCATTGGAGGGTGGCCAAATGAGAATTTGAGAGAGAACATGGTAACTAGATCAATGGAAGGCAAATGTTTGACAACGAGTGTTGCCAACGACGATGATGGTCGGTAACTATGTCGATGATGGCGCAACGCTTAGAGGTACAATGTTGTGGAGACGTCCTCAGTGCAAAGTAACCAGAAGTGCATTGATAGAAGTAGATGGGCTTAATGGCTACGGTCAACGACAAAACAGTGAACGATGGCAGTTGTATAGAACCTCCACTAGGCAACCGTGGCCTGCCTGACTGAAGCAACTCAGTGGATCGCAATCGTGTTAAAAGCATTGGTATTTTTGATGACGCTGTGACTCCGTTAGTGGTAGTATAATTTGGTAGAGATAACGTTGACAAATTTGGGCTCTGATGGAGAAGAACTTCTGAAGCAATGATGACAATGGCAAGTTATGGTGTCAATGAGGTAACCTTGCTTTGATACCAATGAAGGTTTTTAATCTCCAGTCGCTCAGAAGGAGATCATGAGAGAAGAGAGATTTTGAGTAGTTCTTGAATTTGGGGTGTCTTCTACACTTGTGATGGTACGACTCCAACGATGGAGTCCTCTTTTATAAAGGCTTTCCACCTCATCTCTTTTACTCCAAACTCTAGCTGCCTCCAAATTCTCTAGACGATTCCGTCAGGTGCCCATCCTTATTGATTAAATCGATTTTGATGGGCATGTTCCAACACATTTTCCCTCTCATAGAAGTGTTGGAGGACTGCCATTTCTTTCTCTTTGCCATCGCCTATGTTTGCAAGAGACTGTGAGAAGCATCATCACTTCTCTTTCTGCACATGTTGCCCTCGCACTTGTTGATCCTTTTCTCCCTTTTGCTCTCACCATTCTGGTTATTACCAGCTCCTTTGCTTCTCTCTAATAAGGCTATGTGAAGCTCCCAGTGTCACCTCCTTCAAGAAGCAAGCGAGAAACCCAGCATAGTCCACCAGGTTGCCATTTGCCACCCAGCAACACATCTTCTTCACTGACTAGCTATCTTTCTTCCATGTTTCCAATCCCTTGTTTTATGTAGTTCCTCTTCCTCACTCGGCCAGTCGGCCACTACTTTCCGCATTCATTGTTGCCTGGCTAAACCAATCACTAGCTCCCTATTTGTCGGAGTCTTCCTGCAACCACCACTGTGCCAAATTTGGCTTAGTTATAGAGCCTAAAAACCTTATTTTTGTGGAGTACATTTAAGTACCGCATGGAAGAAACTGAGATTTTCAAAGAAAAATGGAGCTTTTTCTGCATTTTCATGCTTTTGGGACATGATGTTGAGTCAACAAGGTGCCAAGTCCCCAAATTCAAATTTTTTGCTCGTTGATGCACATATAATCATCGGGTAGAACAATGACCCTAATGCCACCTTCACAGGGGTGTTTTATGTCCAGACATCCTATCTAACCGCACAAACGGTGCCACGTCAGGTACACACAAGACATATTCATTATGTTGACCGATCAATAGGGTGTCATCGACCATATACACATGCGTCATTAATACCAATTCAGGAACCCAGTCTATTAAGATGTTTTGCACATGCACACATCTTTTTCAATATTCTAAATTTGCCCTCCTAGTGGCTACAAGATGAGACACATCTCTAACCTTTCCACCTCATCACCTTTGCTTTTTTTATAAATATTTCTTTTTTGACTTGTCGCCTTTTCGACCTTGTCACCTTTACTTCCTCCTTAAGTTTCATCTTTTTGACTTGTCACCTTTTTCATTTTTGACCTTGTCACCTTACTTGTCACCTTTTTCACCTTACCATCTTACTTTTGATTCTGTCATCTTTTTCACCTTACTTTTGATCTTGTCACATTTTTCACCTTGCCACCTTACCATCTTTACTTCCTCCACAAGTGTCTTCTCTTTCTCCTCCAAGTAGAATGCATCCCCTTTAAAAGGACACACACACCTTTATGAAAAAATGTTGGTCCCAAGCTCCTAAGAAGCTTTAAGCCCTCTTACCCCTTTCTTTCTTCTTAACCCTTGAAGGTTCTCCACCTCCACTCTTAGCCAATACATCCTCCTTCACCTCTCATCCCCCTCATCTTCCTTAACACATCTCAAAGCTTTTCCAACGTTCTTACACTACTCTCGGTGCAAAAAGTCAGTCCAACGGAGAAAAAGAGAAACTCGATCGATGTTCATCACCGCTCTTTGATTTTCATCGAATTTCATATCATTACACTAACGTTGCACTGGTGGATCTAGGATTCCACCATCTGCTGTTCTGGGTTCTCAACAAATCTCTGACATCTTTCTAGTAGATTCAACCAACCTTCTCTTCATATAAAATTCACCCCCGATGAGTCTGCTTTCATTTTCAACAAATGGGAGTCAATTATGACTTCCCCTCTATCCACAATAACATCTACAACGAGACTACGCCGACAAAATCCAATTTCTGTAATTTTTGATCAATATGTTCTTAAAAAAAATTATATCATCTTACCGGTGGATTCAAGCCAACTTATCTTCACAAAAAACCTTTCTTGGTGAGCTATCTTTCATTTGTAACAAACTACAGTCAATTTTAACTTTTGTAGCATCTGTGGCAATCTCTGGAGTCAACGCGTATTTCAGGCTTTTAGTTTCGGACTAGACACCTATATCAGCACCAAACTTTATTGATCCTTCACCAAATCAGCCCACATTAACTTTTTTTCAATGAATTCATACTTTAACCATCCTCTGTAATATTTGTATCATCTTACATATATTTAAGCATCTATTTTGCATTTTAAACATCTTAAACACACTTAAAGGGGGCTAGGATCTAGTCCCAATCCGATTAATCTTCTTCCTTTTATCATTTCAAGCATATTTCTCCTATGGACACTACATTTAATTAGGCTCTAATCCTCTTTCAACTTGTTTGTTTTTTCTTGTGTAATGACAAAGCACATCATCTAGTATAAAAAACAGGTTTGGGCTCCTTCTCGGCCGGCCGAAGAGAAGAAATTTGTATCTCACAATCTCAAGCACAATCTTTTTGCTTAAGTATACTCGGTCACTCTTCAAGCATTGTACAAACCTTCTGTTTACTTTTGAAGCTCGTAGCTTCTGATGACCACCCACAAACCTTGTTGGCGTTGTCACCCTGCAGTGCCATGGCACAATTCGGGCGCCATTGTCTGCTCCGTTTGAAAAAGAAAATAGAAAAGAAAATTAGACGAAATACATATGAATTTTTTTTTAAAAAAAAGGAAGTCCGAAAATTCTAGGTCGGTGTTAAGTTGAATCTCGTCTATTTATTTGACCTTTTCTTATGTAAATATTGCATGAATTCCTTAACACCTAAAAAAAAGCCCGTTGCGTTGTGATTCCATCAAAAAGAATGGGACCGGGCCGACCGGTCCCCCACGTGCCGCCCGGGCGGAGTTCGGATGCTCACGGTCCTGGGAATCGTCGCTGCCGTCCCATGAAAGCGACGCCAAACACGATTTTGGTGGCCAACAAAATAATTGAAGGAACGCAAGAGAACCGAGCGTGCCATATGATTGCAAGGCGGTGATATATATATCTCGATCGGGCAACAACGTATGTATTATAGGGTGCTTGGTGGTGGCTCAATAATTTCGAGATATATTGACAAAAAGAGTTGGGCCTATATATGTATAACAAAAGAGGTGGGAGAAAAAAATTATATACAAATATATTTATGTAACGACTGCCAAATGCACTTTCTAACAAATTACAGAAAGTTAGGTAAATTCCACACATGTTCCAGAATAAGACTATCTAAATTATCGAGTCTCTTAACCAGTGTTCGGCCGCTCAATAGTTTTGAGATACGTTTACAACAAGAGTTGGGCCTATGTACAACCAAAGAAATGAAAGAACAAATTTTTTTTATAAAAATATATTTATGCAATGATCGACAAATATACTTTTTAACAAGTTTTTTAACGCAAAAGTATGCTTTTCTAACGAGAAGTCAAATCATTATGCAACAAGTACCTCGTTAACCTTAACACAATTATTTTAAGGCTGGTAAAGATAATATATACCAGGATGACGGGCGCAAAAAGTCAGATTCAGTAGCCGAATCATCTATATTTGATTCCTATTCCGATAAGAGTTAAGATAGTTCGATTCCAATTCCCTTAATATCGGAACCAGTTAGTTCGATTCCGATTTCACTATCAAAATCTGAATTGAATTCGTTAATTTTCGAAATACATGTTAAATGTTAAATTTTATTTAAAAATAAGTTCATATTTTACATATAATCACTAAAATATGAATAATTCCTCTAAAAATTTATTTTTATTATTATTCTATTAATTTATATATATCATATTTTATGATTTTTTAAATTTATCTCAATTAATGTTACTTTTATATATATGCTTACCACTTATCGAAATGGGATAAATGGAAAACGAAATAACTAATTCTGATTTCAATTTCGATAAGTTATCGGCGATAGTGATTCTGATAGCTTAAAAATCAAGTTTTAAACTTGTTAATTTTTGTTAGAATCCAACCCAAAATTTGAAATATAAGACTCCCTTGACATTCCAAATAATAACCAACATATTAATTTGTTATCCGAAAGTTTATTTGGGCTAGTAGCACATCCGCGTTTCTCGGTCAGTCGTGGTCAGTTTATTTTTTAATTTATTTTCCCTAAAATTTGGAGCTCGAGTGACGTTTGCTTTCATTTGATCTCTCTGGTGGAACCACTCAAAATCTTTATTAGTTACCCACCTCCGAAGATAATAGGGTGTTTGGTTGCATGATAATTTTTTGTACATTTTCATGATAAAAAAATGTATTAAAATAAAAAGTGAACCAACTCATGACATAAAATTATCATGTTTGGAGGGATGTGATTACAAAAAAAGAGCTACTACCACACATGATCAAACAAAGTGGGGGACCACAAGAAAAAAGAAGGAGGTGAGACCCTCTTTTTTTGGTTAAGAATAAAATCACTTTTAAAACATAAAATTGTCATGGTTACCAAACACCTCTTTTAGCAAGTTTTCTTACATTTTTTAAAAATTAAAACAAAAACCTTCGTTATCACGCAACCAAACACCCCGTAAGTAATTTATTATGTGTTTGGTTGCGTAATAATTTTTTGTACTCGTGATAAAACATTATATTAAATAGAATATGAACTAAAAATTATTATGTTTGGAAGGATGTGATGATAAAAAAGAGTAACTATCATATATGTTCAAACAAAACCAGGGACCACAAGATTAAAAAAAAAAGATGGTGTCCTCTTTTTTGTCTATAAAAGAAATGGCTTTAAAACATAAAATTATCGTGTTTGTCAGACACCTCATTTAACAAATTTAATTTTAAAAACATGCATCTAAACATCTCATTAACTGTATGCTTTGCAATATCTAACTTTTGAATCACGAAGAGATTAGATATCAATTACGCCAAAACAAACAGACCTTTATTGGCGACGTTAAAAGTTATTGATGGTGGTGGATTTCTGCCAAAGGGAAATGTTTTTATTGTGTGCAATTTTTTTAGTGGACGATTATCGCAAAAGAGAATGGTTTTAAGTAAGTGTCGATGGCATGTATTTGAATAAATATTTCATTTCAAATATTTATTTGACCGGTTGAACCTTTGTCTCCTTGCGAAACCAAACAGGCCTTTATTGCGCACTCTACGTTCGGCCAGGCCCACTGGGCCGTAGCAGGCCATGTGAAACTGTACCACGAGTCCGTTGGAATAAATGACTCCACCAGTTATTCATTTATTTATTTGCTTATACGCTTGTAAAACTTTACAACCTGTTCGGTGATAATAATGTTTAACAACCGTGTAATTATCAATTTTTAAAATTTATTTTGAAAATGTATTTGCGTTACTACTATCAAAATTTAACGCCCTGTTTGCTAACACTATTAGGTACCTCTATCACTATCAATTTCAAAATTGATATTGATAGAAACCATTAAGAGGTGGTTGGTTAATTGCATCAATTTTAAAATTTGTAGTGCAAACAAAACATATTATGTAATACAAGTGTCAACTTGTATTATTTTTGATATCGATATTCCAACATCTGAAAATATTAATATCAATATTGATATAGTACCAAAAATGAAACTCTAACCAAACAAGCATAGAGTTGCAGTATAAATAAAGTTGGTTCATCTTATTCTGGCTCGTTTGGTTAGAATTTCAAATTCGATACTATATCAATATTCATATCGATAATTTTAGAGATTGGAATATCAATATCAAAATTGATACAAATTGACACTTGTATTGCACAATATACTTTGTTTTCACTTCCAATTTCAAAATTGATATTACTAACCAAATATTTCTTAGTGATTATTAAAAATATCAATTTTAAAAATGATAATGATAGAGGTGTCAAATAGTGTTACCAAACACGGGTTTCAATTTTGATATTAATACTCTCTCCTCTTCTCCGGAAATATTAACCTCAAAATTGATATCGGTATCGTTTTCGATACTATGACAAGAAAGCCATTAGAAATCGTTGGTTCATTGTGAATATTAACTCTTTATTGGGGGGGGGGGGTACATGCTCTCACTTAAAGAAGAAAAAGAAAAAGAAAAGGATGGTCCAGAAAGTATTACATACATGAATACGCGATGGGCTGGGCTGAGAAGACTCAACAAACGGGTGCAACCGTGCAAGTGACTGGGGCACATATTTGCATCAGATTATTGATCTAGACGGTTGAACATGTTTCCTAGTTCCGTGGCAACTAACATAATAGTAGATTTTAATCTAAAGTGCTTTCGATAACGTTATTAAATGTCTCCATCCACTACAAGAAACTGGGTCATTGGCGACGGGTTATTTGCGACGGCTTTTATAAGCCGTCGCCAATAATGATAAAAGCGACGGCTAAATTAACGCCGTCGCTAATATTTGGTAAATAGCGACGGCTCAATTAAGCCGTCGAAAATAATGGTTTTGCGACGGTCGGCCGCCGCAATACCAGTAAAACGACCGTACGGGTTTTTTTTCTCGGAAAAGCTGGCGACGATGGCTGATACGCTGTCGCTAATATGAAGTGGCGACGCTTAAGCGTGCGTACCCGGCAAAACGCGTGCGGATTTTTCCCTCGGAAAATTGGCGACGGCTTATACGCCGTCGCTAATAATATTAGTGGCGACGGGCGTAAGCTGTCGCCATGTAATCCATGGTGACCGTTGAACGGTCGACTTTTGTTGGCCGACGAAAGCCGCCGCTAATGTAACTTATCCGTTATTGGCGACGGCTTCAAAAGCCGTCGCCAATAAGTTTGGGTTAAAAAACCCTCGCCGCCCTCCTTTCTTCCCCCGCCGCGCTCTCTCTCTCTCTCTCTCTCTCTCACCGTCCGTGCCGCCGCCGCCCGGTCGCCGCCGCTCAGCCATCGCCGCCGCCGCCCGGCGCCGCCGCCGCCGCCGCCCGGTCGCCGCCGCCGCCGCCGTGGCCAGCGCTCGCCGCCGCCGCCGGCTTGCCCCTCGCTGCGTGAGGGCACGGAGAGCTACCTCCGTCACCGCCGCGGGTGTCGCCGGCTCCGCGCGCCGCCCGCCGCCACCTCCTTTGTGCTAGATTTAAACCCTACTTAGGGTTAATCGAACCTCCTTTGAGGTATACATCTTCAACAAACGAATTTTATTTTAATTTTTTATATACATCACAAAGCATATATGTGCCAAATAGCCCTAACAAATTAATAGGTTAGGACCTCCTCAAACCAATTATGTAGCACCTTGATCACTTTAATTATTTAGGAGATAGAACAAAGGTAGATAGGTGCATAATTTATTTAATCATGGAATGAGCCTTAGAATAATTTACCGTTTGAAAATTTCGGATGCCGTAAACACGAGATTTTAGAGCTTAAACTTCAAGGAAGAATTTGAGATCTCATTTTTTTTGTTTGAAACATGAAGTTTCAGATTGAGGGAGTTTGAGATTTGATTGTGATTCCGGATCAAAAAATATTCGAGATTTTTCTCGTTTTAGATTTCGCAGTGGCAATTTTAAGATTTCAATTGTTTGATTTGGGCTTTGACATTTCAGCTTTCAAGTGATTTGGGATATTTGGGTATATAGATCGAACCACAAAGTTTCAAGTTAAGGATTTATTTTTTTGTTTGGGATTTTTCGTCTTTGATTTTCAGATTGGAGATTTAGGTTTCGGTTCAAGAGATTGAAGTTTCAAATTAAGAGTTGATTTGGGATTCTTGATTCAAATGCTAGACCTTGGAGATTCCTTTATTGGTGATATTGGCGATTTGGGATTTTGATATCCGGCAGGTTTCATATTTGAAATTTGCAGGTTTTAAACTTTGAGATTTGAAATTTCAGTCTTGATGAGTTTTTCAAGTTTGAGATTTTGGATTTGAACTTTCAGTTTGGAGAGTTGTGAATTTGGGAATTCAGATTTGCATTTTTTTTTTAGATTTCAAAAGTGTCTTCAGACTAAGGATATTCAATTTTGAATTATTAGTTCTTGATTTGGTTACTTATTTTAAGGACCTTTGGACTTCCAACTATTGATTTTGTATAATTTTTGTTTTCGTTTTAACTTAATATAACAAATCAATTCTTAGTTTTCATGTCTAACTATTCGTTTGTGATAAAAATATTTAATTGGTATGTATAAACATTTATTGTTCAACAACAAGTCTAATTTTGATCATTTTATCTCTTTTTTCAGAAACTTCAATCGAGATATATACTTGAGAGTTTCTTCTTTCGGTGGAGGAGGTTCGGTTATATATTGATTTATTTATTAAATTAACATTTCTTCATTGTATTTCAATCTTTTGACAAATTAAGATGAGTAACTTAGACAAATCATGGATGCATATTCCTAATAGATTAGATTCTAGATATATTGAAGGAATCGAAGAATTTTTAAACTATTCTTTTCATGATTCTAGAATACAATTTAGACATGGACAACATAACGATCTAATACAGTGTCCTTGTAAAAAATGTTGTAATATATTTATTTTTAAAAGAAATGTTGTCAAAGAACACCTAATATGCAATGGTATATGGTTAAATTATCAAAAATGGATATGCCATGGTGAAATTGAAGTCAATATGATAAATGAGGACATTTCAATTTTAAATGAACCACAAGATAATTATGTAGATGATGAGGTAATGGAAATGTTACAAGATATTCAAAATAACGAATCTTCTATTCGACATAATGAGGAAGAACACAATGAAGATAATTTTCAATATTCTAAATTATTAAAAGATTCGAAACACCTCTATATGAAGGTGTTAAAAATGTATCTAAATTAAAATTTATATTAAAAGTTGATTCAACTTAAGTCCATTAATGGTCTCACTAGAAAATGTATGGATATGATATTATCTTTATTTAAGGAAGTCTTACCTAATGGGGCATGTGTTCTGATAATTGGTATGAGCTTAAGAAATTAGTTAAGGAATTGGGACTTACTTTAGCGAGAAAATTCATGCATGTAAAAATGATTGTATTCTATTTTGGAAAGAGAATAAAGATAAAAATGTTTGTCCATATTGTAACACCTCCAGATATAAAAATGATCCTAAAAATCAAAATAAAAAAATAACACAAAAAGTTTTACATTATTTTCCATTAGGAGTTAGGTTGCAGCGTTTATTCATATCATCCAATACGGCTAAGTGGATGACATGGCACAGTCAATCACGATCATATCAATTGAGAGGTGAAATGCGTCATCCTGCCGATTCTCCCGCTTGGAAAAGGGTGGATGAACTTTATCCAGAATTTGCGTTAAACGCAACATTCGAATTGGATTAACTTCGAGATGGCTTTAATCCATTTGGTCAAATGTCTTCAAAATATAGTGTGTGGCCTGTTGTTACAATGGTGTACAACTTACCACCGTGGATGTGTATGAAAGCCACATACACAATGATATCATTATTAATACCCGGTCCGAAAGCTCCCGGAAATGATATTGATGTATTCTTACAACCATTGGTGGAAGAGCTAAAAGATTTGTGGGAGATTGGATTGAAGACTTATGGAGCCGAAAAGAAAGAGATTTTCATAATGAAAGTCCTACTTTTTAGTTCTATAAATGATTGTCCGAGATATCCAAATTTATCTCGGTGGAGTACTAAAGGAAAATTGGCGTGTCCTATATGTAACGAAGAAACACATACCATTCGACTTACCCATAGTCGAAAACAATGCTACCTTGGTCATCGTCGGTTCTTACCAGTAGCACATCGGTGGAGAAAGAACCAGCATAAGCATCTTTTTGATGGTCGACGATGTGTGAAGGGAGCACCAAAGATACTTACAGGATATGACCTATGGAGGCAACAAAAGGAGATGGACACTATTAGGTTCGGAAAACCGTTTAAGAAAGATTTAGAGAACTTAAGGAAAAATTTGTCAAAGAATAAAAATTGGAAGAAGAAGAGTATATTTTTTGAGAAACTCCCATATTGGTCATCTCTTATCATTCGGCACCATTTGGATGTCATGCATATTGAGAAGAATGTGTGCGACAATATATTAGAGATGATTAACCTATCGTGAATTGACAAGGACAATTTGAACTCACGGAAAGATTTAGTAGATTTAAATATTCGTCCCGAGTTACATCCGTACGAGGGTTCATCAAAGTTTCCGGGATGCAATTTATAAACTTAGCAACGATCAAAAGTCTAGAATACTTGAATTCATTAAGAATGTTCGAGTGCCGGATGGTTATTCGTCGAATTTTAGTAGATGTGTAGATTTAAGTGTCCGAACAATTAGTGGTTTAAAAAGTCATGATTGTCATGTGATGATGCAAATAATTATTCCTTTGGCATTTCAAGGAAATGTACCGAAGGATGTAGTTAGTACTATTGTAGAGTTATGCCAAAGATTTTAAGATCATCTCACGCTAAGGTTTTCGAAGTAACATTTTGAGAGATTGGGAGACAAAGATTGCAGTAACATTGTGCAAGTTGGAACAAATTTTTCCACCATCATTCTTTGATGTAATGATTCACCTAGTTGTGCATTTGGCTTATGAGGCAAGAATGTCGGACCGATTCAATACCGATGGATGTATCCAATTGAAAGATATTTAAAGAGGCTCAAAGATTATGTGGGCAACAAGGCGAGAGTTGAAGGTTCTATTGCCCAGGGGCTACTTGGTTGAGGAGTGTACCCAGTTTATTTCAACATATATGCGTGATACGAGTGAATATAGTAAAGATCG
Source organism: Cryptocoryne crispatula var. balansae (assembly GCA_036172225.1). NCBI lineage: Eukaryota > Viridiplantae > Streptophyta > Magnoliopsida > Alismatales > Araceae > Cryptocoryne > Cryptocoryne crispatula. Next base: position 14,188,276 of record CM069919.1, read on the forward strand.
GAACTATGACGGTGGTTCAGAAGAAGTTGTTACGGATGATAGTACAATATTCATATCAATAGGTCGCCCTATGAGATGCAGCAGAGTGCCTAAAATTATGACGGAAACAGAACAACATTAATACATGCATACGTGTTAAATCAAGTTGATGACACCGATTATTTTCTTCACTCTCATAGTGATGGTCTTAAGAATAGACCAGCTACGGAAGAAAACTTCTTCGTGTGGTTCAGAACACACATTCAAGAGTTAAGAAATATAGGTTCTTCTAGATATACCAAGGAGCTGGAGATTTTATCACTCAGTCCGTCGAGATTTGCCTCGTCATTAAACGGTTATATATGTAATGGATTTAGATTTCGAACATTGGAATCCGATTCAACCAAATCAACTCAACTAAGTGGTGTTATTGTAAATGACCATCTTCAATCTGGTTGTGACGGTTATTATGGACGAATATTAGATATAATTGAGATATCGTTCGATCGGAATAGCCGTTTAACACTTTTGAATGTGAATGGTGGGATGTACATGATAATGATCGAGGTTTTAAGGTTAATGAATATGGTTTTATATCATTAAACACACAGAGAAGATTAGGAACGGATGAACCGTTGCACTAAAGCCAAGTGGAACAAGTTTTTTATGTAAATGATAACTCTAATAAGGGATGGGTGTTACCCGGTACGATCACTACCTCGTAACTATTACAACATTTCCGGAAATGAAAGTGAAGATGAAAACGAACCGTATCAAGAACAACTTATTAACGTACCTATAACATTTGGAGTAACCGACGAAGATGTACAACTTCAAGAAACTCAGCCTACACAAATAGAAAGTTAATCAGGAAGGATTGGCCAAAAATCCAAGTTTCTCAATCCGGCCGATTGCCCGACGGAACCTTAACGGGTCTGATTGGGCAATCCGCCTCGGATTGGCCAAATCAAGTTTCTCAATCCGGCGGATTGCGTCGACGCAACCCGAACGGTCTCGGATTGGGCAAATCCGGCCTCGATTGGCGAAAAAGCTAAGTCCCATAATCCGAAGCGGATTGCCCGACGAACCCTTAGCGGGTCTCGAGTTAAGCAATCCGGCCTCGATTGGCCAAAATCCAAGTTTCTCAACTGGCCGGATTGCCCGATCGGAACCCGCAACGGGTCTCGGATTGGGCAATCCGCCCGATTGGCCAAAAAATCCAGTTTTCAATCCGGATTGCCCGACGGAATCCATACGGTCTCGGATTGGGCAATCCGCCTGAATGGCAAAAATCCAAGTTTTCAATCCGAAGCCGGATTGCCCGACCGAACCGCAGCGGGTCTCGGATTGGGCAATCCGACCTCAATTGGCCAAAATCCAGTTTCTCAATCCGGGCCGGATTGCCCGATGAACCGAACCACGGGTTCGGATTGGGCAATCCGCCTCGATTGGCCAAAAAATCCAAGTTTTCAATCCGGCCGGATTGCCCGATCGAACCCGCAACGGGTTCTGAGTTGGGCAATCCGACCTGATTGGCCAAAAAATCCAAGTTTCTCAATCCGAAGCCGGATTGCCCGACGGAACCTGGAACGGGTCTCGGATTGGGCAATCCGGCCTCGATTGCAAAAAAACCAAGTTTCTCAATCCGAAGCCCGGATTGCCCGTCCGGAACCACGCACGGGTCTCGGATTGGGCAATCCGACCCTGGATTGGCCAAAAATCCAAGTTTCTCAATCCGGCCGGATTGCCCGACCGAACCCGCACGGGTTCTGATTGGGCAATCCGGCCTGATTGGCCAAAAATCCAAGTTTCTCAATCGGCCGGATTGCCCGATCGGAACCGCGAACGGTCTCGGATTAAGGCAATCCGGCCCGGATTGGCCAAAAAATCCAGTTTTTCAACTCCGAGCCGGATTGCCCGACCGGAACCCGCGAACGGGTCCGGATTAGGCAATCCGGCCCGATTGGCCAAAAAATCCAAGTTTTTCAATCCGGCCGATTGCCCGACGGGAACCCGCACGGGTCACCGGATTGGGCAATCCGCTCGGATTGGCCAAAATCCAAGGTTTCTCAATCGAAGCGGATGTCTCGATCGGGAACCCGCGGGTCTCGGATTGGGCAATCCGGCCTCGATTGGCCAAAAAATCCAAGTTTTTCAATCCGAAGCGGATTGCCCGACGGAACCCGCACGGGTCTCGGATTGGGCAATCCGCCTCGGATTGGCCAAGAAATCCAGTTTTCTGTCCGGCCGGATTGCCCGATCGGAACCCGGTACGTCCGGATTAGGCAATCCGACCTGATTGCCAAGAAAGAAACCGTCCACAACTGGCCGGATTGCCCGTCGGAACCATAGCGGGTCACCAGATTGGGCAATCCGATCGATTGCCAAAAAATCCAAGTTTCTCAATCGGATTGCCGTCGGAACCGGAGCGTCTCGGATTGGGCAATCCGCCCGGATTGGCCAAAAAAACTAAGTCCGCCGATTGCCGGATTGCCCAATCGCGAACCCGGGTCTCAGTTGGGCAATCCGCCTCGGATTGGCCAAAATCCAGTTTTCAACTGCCGATTGCCCGACGGAACCCGCAAGCGGGTCTCAGATTGGGCAATCCGCCCGATTGGCCAAAATCCAAGTTTTCAATCCGGCGGATTGCCCGACCGAACCCGCACGGGTCACCGGATTAGGGCAATCCGCCTCGATTGGCCAAAATCCAAGTTTTCAATCCGGCCGGATTGCCCAGTCGGAACCCGCACGGGTCTCGGATTGGGCAATCCGCCCTGACTTGGCCAAAATCCAAGTTTCTCAATCCAAGCCGGATTGCCCGACCGAACCCCAACGGGTCTCGGATTAGGGCAATCCGCCTCGGATTGGCCAAAAAATCCAAGTTTTTCAATCTGGCCGGATTGCCCGATGGAACCCGCACGGGTTCTCAGTTGGGCAATCCTGGCCCGATTGGCCAAAAAATCCAGTTTTTCAATCCGGCCGGATTGCCCTCGGAACCCGCGGGTCTCGGATTGGGCAATCCGCCTGGATTGGCCAAAATCCAAGTTTCTCAATCCGGCCGATTGCCCGGACCGGAACCTGAACGGGTCACCGGATTGGGCAATCCGCCTCGGATTGGCCAAAAAACCAAGTTTCTCAACGCCGGATTGCCCGACCGGAACCCGCACGGGTCTCGATTGGGCAATCCGCCTGGATTGGCCAAAAATCAAGTTTCTCAATCCGCCGGATTGCCCGTCGGAACCCCAGCGGGTCTCGGATTGGGCAATCCGCCTCAGATTGGCCAAAATCAAGTTTCTCAATGGCCGGATTGCCGTCGGAACCCACCACGGGTCTCGGATTGGGCAATCCGCCTCGATTGGCCAAAAATCCAGTTTTTTTCAACTGGCCGGATTGCCCGATCGGAACCCGCGGGTCTCGATTGCAATCCGACCTCAGATTGGCCAAAAATCCAAGTTTCTCAATCCGGCCGGATTGCCCGTCAGAACGCAACGGGTCTCGGATTGGGCAATCCGGCCTCGAATTCGCCAAAATCAAGTTTCTCAATCCGAAGCCGGTTTGCCCGATCGGAACCCGGAACGGGTCTGGGATTGGGCAATCCGGCCTCGGATTGGCCAATCCGGCCTCGGATTCGCTAAATTTTTTTTATTGCACAATTATAAGCCGGGATTGCTGCCTAATATTTTTATGTGACAGATGAAGAGAATTTTCAGCAAAAGTCGTAGGACATCTCAGACTTCTACACCATCTGAGGGCGGTGGACCTCGGGGTCAATCTCAAGCATCTAGGGATCGACCTTCCACCTCCAGGGGTGTTGCTTCCGAGCTGCGGTTAGGAGGCACCCCATGAGCCTAGTCCATCTCGGACTCCTTCTCACCGGGTTCCGACGACGCCTCCCTACGGATGGTAGTAGTCCATCTTCCCATGCTTCGTAAATATTTGAATAAATGCTAGAAAAAAGTTTTTTTAAAAAATCGCCGTTGTATAATTGTAATTTTTAATTTATACTTAACTAGCGAGATCAGTTAGAAGTGAGAGAGGGCCAGCGAAGGCCATCAGTGTGCGAACACTTGGCCGTGATGAGTCCTACAACGTCGTTAGCAGGAGGATCCGGCGTTGGATCACATGGACAGCAGTATTCCTCGTACTTAGGGGTTATGAACAGAGTTAATTGCGATTTGTGGGAGCATAATTACATGGCACTACCGCAGGAGAAAAAGGATGTCATATTCCGTGATTTAGAGGTAACATTCAAGTAGCTTCATCTTATCTAAATTTTGGTGAACTTTTTAATCATTTTTATATTAATGCGAACATTTTACCTTTGAGCGGAATCCTCAATCGGATGCACTGAGATATTAAGGCATATGGGAGAGATGCAAAGAAAACAAAGAAATCATTTGAAAAGAAAGGTAAAATATAATTTAGAATGTAAATTCGAGATAACTATTTTTTTGTTTACAATATTTGTGTACGTATTTACAGACGATCAAATGAGGAAGCTCGTGCCAACATTCCTCCACGGTCAAGGCAACGAGGAACAATGGCATCATATGTGCCATTTATGGAGTCAAGATGATGCTAGAGTAACTCCAAATTTTATTTCCTCTTTATAATTAGATCCTATTCTTTTCATTTGCATTTTTTTAATGTTGTTTCATTTTTATATATATATGTAGGCATTGAGTGAAAAGAATGCGGTAATAGGCGGCAATTAACAATGCCGTACAGAAGGAAGAACAAATATACATCAGTTAGAAAGAGACTTTGTAAGTAGTTAAAACTTAAAATTTCATATTAGTTGATTCTTATTACGTAATCATCTCTCTTATCTTTATTTTTAATTTTTCGTAAGGTACGAAAAGAAGGTCGACCTCCAACTCGTCCGGAGGTATTCCGGATGAGTCAAACGCATGAAGAACTCGATGGAGCGAGTCATTTGGGATAATGACCAAAGTCGTCTTATGATGGTAATTATTGATTATCATAACCTATTTTTCTTTATAATCCACAATTCATCACGGTGGGATTTTAATTTTTATTCATATTATTTATAGGGAAAATATGCAAGGATCGATGAATCCCCCGGCATCGAATCCTCGGATGCTTTGGGGTATCGCGGCTCCCTCCACTCACCGCGGAGGAAGCTTTCGTATCCGTGTTTGGTAGATCGACCGGGACGGATCCGATGTGGTGGGCGAGGTGAAACTCGCCACACTTGGTATGGTGAGTCAAGCGGAGGTGCTTCTAGCTCGACTCAAGAAGTTCGAGAGCTTAGAGATCGTGGCGAGGCAAGGAGAAATCAATGAACGTTATGAAGAACAAATAACTTCATTGAAACAACAATTGGACAACCAACGAGAAATCATTTCAAGATAATTTCGATCGCCTCAATCCGATCATTGAAGGCTTGACTCAAAGGTTCCCGACTCCCCGATGTGCCATCCACATCGGGGCATCCTCCGCCTCAACAAACGAGAGGACGTAAATGGCGATGACGACGAGGACTACGAGGATGCCGAGGAGAGTGAAGATGATGATGAAGATGAAGATGAAGAAGATGAATAGAAGATGTATTTTTTACTCTCTATGAATGTTATTCATATGTATCAAAACATTTTGTGTATGAATGTTATAACGAATATGGTATGTGAATATGAATTTAAATTTGATGAATTTCAATTTTGGTATGTTAATGTGTGTTGTTTCATCCTAATTCGGTGTCCGTTCCGATGTTTGAACGAGCAATCCGACACCGAAATTATTAATCTACTTCACTTTTTGGATTGGTAGATCGGGTTTTAGATCTTTACGAAAGTTTCAAGAATGATTGATTTTCCGGATTGGATCGTATAATTGATCCAATCCGGCCAATCAAATTATTTTTTTTTTTCAGAAATTGATTATTGGCGACGGCTGTGTATAGCCGTCGCCAATAAAGTTATTTGGGACGGCTGTAGCCGTCGCCAATAAAGTTATTGGCGACGGGTATACAGCCGTCGCAATACGAGTAAAAATTCCCGCGACGATGGCGTGGGGTTTTCGCTTGCCATTTGCGACGGCCTTGCCGCCGTTGCCGCAAATAAATTTATTGGCGACGCTCACTAGCCGTCGCAGATTATTTGCGACGGCTTAACCCGTCCTTAAATAACTTCGTCGGCCGTCTAATCTTCTTATCATTTTCGCGACGGCTTATGCCGTCGCTAGTAAACTTATTGGCGACGGCTGTCTAAGCCGTCTCCAATAAATGGTCGTTTTGCTAATAACTTATGCGACGGCTCATAAGCCGTCGCCAATAAATGCACTAGGGACGGCTTAACAAAAGCCGTCGCTAATATTATTGGCGACGGCGTTATTTGCGACGCGTTTGCGACGGCTTTGAAGCCGTCGCTAATATGTATTAGCGACGGCTTTTTGGTTTTTTGGGACGGCTTACAGCCGTCCCTAGTAACCTATTTTCTTGTAGTGATCATTATCAATTTTAAAATTGATATCGATAGTAATCACTTAGAAGTGTTTAACTAATAGCATCGATTTTAAAATTTATAACACAAACGAAACATATTACGTAATATAAGTGTCAATCTCTATCGATTTTGATATTGATACTCTGACTTTTAAAAATATCAGTATCAATATTAATATAGTTTGATACTCTAACCAAACGGGCCATAATATAAGTTCTGACTACCAAGGTGCAATCATTACTTAATGCCCTGTTTGGTAACACCATTATGTACATCTATCACTATCAATTTTAAAATTGATATTGATAGAAACTTTTAAGAGGTATTTGGTTAATTGTATCAATTTTAAAAATTGTAGCGCAAACAAAACATATTATGTAATACAAGTGTCAACTTGTATTACTTTTGATATTGATACTCCAACATTTGAAAATATTAATATCAATATTGATATAGCACCAAAAATGAAACTCTAACCAAACAAATATTGATATAGTATCAAAAATGAAACTCTAACCAAACAGGGTATTAAATAAGCTATTTCACCTTAGAAAAATTATTACAGAGACAAACTGCACCACGTACTTGAAAAATATCTAGCAGACTGATGTTCCCATCCAGTTTGATTCACCTTTTTCGAAATCAAAATTGAAAAATTCCTTTAGACCTTGAACTGACTGTGAATCGACCATGTTTGGTTCTCTTCATTCATTTACTATAAATTATTTTATTTTTAAAAATAAATAAATAAATAAATAAAATTAAATTTAAATATAATAATTAATTTAAATTAAAATTAGAAATAATATTTTAATTTTAAAAATTAATTATATTTTTATATCAATTCACATATATTTATAATAATATATATATTTAAAATTAATATAATATATAAATAATTAGACTTAAATTGGGTCAATCGGTTTATTGGTCGATTTAGTTTGGGGAAGGGCTAAACTCAACCAAACCAAGCTGTATCGGTTTGGTTTAAAAAACTGAATGTCTATGACCATGAACCAAACACCGTGTCTATCATTTCAGTTCGGTTCAATTCTGTTTGCCAGTTTTAGTTTTACTTGAACACCCAATGTTCACGAGGGCATTGGTGTAATTTGTGATAAGTATTGTATACTAAGAAGATATTTCAAAAATTATATACTGAACAGGGAAGAGAACTTACCTTTTGTTAATCCGCTTTATGTTAACCTATAGATAGGTGGTTATTATTTTGTTATCTTGTGTTTACTAGATATTTATTTAGCCTTCAAACCACATATCTAGTAGCCGTGCATTTCGTTAAGATTATGATAGTGATTTTAGTCATTAAAATCTCTTAAGACCCGTAATTCCATCTAAATACTTATTGTCTTTTTATTTACTTTTAGAATATAACCATTGAGTTTAAATCATTTAGAGAGAGAGAGAGAGAGAGAGAGAGAGAGAGAGTCACAACTCGGATTTTAACATGCAGAGCAAAATATAATCCGGTGATGTAACTGAGAAAATAACTTCTAAATTATATCAGTTTAGAACAAGATAAGACTAATATCATATCCAATACCACAATTCCAATGATTCTTTCTAAAATATTATGGTAATACTATAATTTAACAAATCATATATCAGTCTATGTTACACAACAATCTTTCCCAACCACACAGTTTCTGCTATGCTAAATCTAGTTACCTGAAAAAGATTATTAAGAAGATTAAAATAAATACGACAACTCAGTAGACACCCTACCATTCGTTACATCGGATAGCCAAATGACTTTACATGATATATGAATAAATTAGCAGACTTTCACCCATCGTATACAAGTATATAACTAAACAATATAATAAATGTTTGACTTAACCACATGTTTTAAACCACTAACTAACCTCTAAAAACACATTGATAAACACCTTTAAGTTGACAAACCAACAACACCTATAAACACTTAAAAACAACATGGATCAAAAGGGATAACATATACATGAACATGTACTACATGCTCTATATGATGAAATCACTTTTAAATGAGATAGACCATGCATACCATGCTACACAACCTGATTAAGACAAACTAATGCACATCACAAGACCAAATTCATAATATCATGCAATTAGTATACCTATCCTCTAATAAGAGATCACTGTTTTTTATTTGCAAGGAATGCTTCATCTTGCAATCTCAGCCAGTTAGCATCAGATCTATCATATATAGTAGTACAATGTAGCTAAATGAAATCCCATAGTGCACCTAGGTAGTGGTGGCACTTAAGATAAACTGCAGTATCTAAGATCGAAGGATGCACCAGACTATTCTAACCTCCGCTGTCCACAGATCATGGCTAAGTAGTTTGATGTAGCTCAATCTTCCATTTCAATTAATGTCTCATGCATCTACACAACACATGCCATGCTATGACCATAATTATGCAAAGTTAACAACATGTAATAAGATATACATCACTAGTGCAATTACCACTATTAACATTACATAAACAATCTGTTCATGATACTAAACCTCTAGAATGACAAGTATAGTAGTACAATGTAGTAAATGAAATCTCATAGTGCACCTAGGTAATGGTGGCACTTAAGATAAACCACGATATCCAAGATTGAAGGGTGCATCGGACTGTTCTAACATCCGCTGCCCACAAATCATGGCTAACTAGTTTGATGTAGCTCAGTCTTCTATTTCAATTAATGCCTCATGCATCTACACAACACATGCCATGCTAGGACCATAATTATGAAAAGTTAACAACATGTAATAAGATATACATCACTAGTGCAATTACCACTATTAACATTACATAAACAATCTGTTCATGATACTAAACCTCTAGAATGACAAGTATAGTAGTACAATGTAGTAAATGAAATCTCATAGTGCACCTAGGTAATGGTGGCACTTAAGATAAACCACGATATCCAAGATTGAAGGGTGCATCGGACTGTTCTAACATCCGCTGCCCACAAATCATGGCTAACTAGTTTGATGTAGCTCAGTCTTCTATTTCAATTAATGCCTCATGCATCTACACAACACATGCCATGCTAGGACCATAATTATGAAAAGTTAACAACATGTAATAACATATACATCACTAGTGCAATTACCACTATTAACATTACATAAACAACCTGTTCATGATGCTAAAACTCTAGAATGACAAGTATAGACAAGAGCTAACATGATATTACAATATATACCCAACATAGCATGATAAGAACACACCCAATCAGGCCCTACCATCTAGTTTAGTGACCAAACATAGCAAAAAAAATAATTTAATTAGGCTAGCTAAATATTATCTAATCTTGTTAACTATCACCAATCATATATAATAGGATTAACTCAAAAGGATAACAAGGATTAACAAGATACATGGTAAACTAAAAACAACAATATCCAACCAAAATCTGCCAATTAACATGTTGTAGGCAACCTAAATTCATCCTAACAGGATCCCTATTACATACAAAAGAAAATAACACCACTAATAGCACTAATTACCACAACGTACAACACCAACCCAATTAATTTAAATCATATCAACCACTACTAGTCATGAAGACTTTTAAAACATATAGTTTAAATGGTAATAGACATGTCAGTGGTGCCAATCAGAACGACACCGACGATTAACCAAAGTCCAAAAGAGTCAGATTCAAGACAGCAAATACAATGAAGACGAGGTGGCAATGGCGACGATGAGAACTGAGATGGAGTTAATCTTCTTTTACTGGTTGCCAAGAAGAAGAAAAAGAAAAAAGTGTTCGATAATAAAGTATGAGAGAGATATTTGCATATTATTATATATCTCTTGAACTCAAATTGCACAAAGCCCCATGAAATGTCTATTGGGTTGTATATCCCAGACAGTTTTGGAATGTTAAGATTATATTTCCAAAAGTACAACCTGTTGGGTAACAATATTATGCTTCTCTGTTGATCATTATTAATTTTGAAACATATACAAATGCTTTACTTGTTCGGGGTATTATAACTATCAATTTTTAAACTCGTAGTATAAATAAAACATCTCCGCCTCTATCAAATTTGATGTTATGAATTGAGATTTTCTAAAATCAAGGGGTTGACTTTTTATCTCCTCTCATCTCTCCTTTACTATTAGATGTCATCATGGTGGGTGCAAAAGAAATTTGACATTTTGAAATTCTAATTTTATTTCGATAAATATTAGAATCAGAAAATCATCCCCTTGGTGCACCACGATATAATGGGGATGTGCAAAAGATTATTTTTTATAAAGTTGTTTTGATTAAACTGTATAGCAATCTGTGTTCATTTACCAAGATAAGTTATTTACGAGAGAAAAGTTACTGCACATAAATTGTGACATTTTGAAAATATCTAGGGGTATAACATTTATAGCATTCGTGCAATTCATGATATTTGTGGATTTAGTTACACAATTTATGATATCTAGGGGTATAATAACAATTTTGATCACTCTCAAGTGCAATTTAGATTTAGTTACACTGATTTTACTAGTTCAACTTCAATATTCATTGATAATTTTTCTCCTATTCTCTAAAAAATATTGGATATCACAATGATCAAGATTTCAGTCATTAAAATCTCCAATGATCTATTATCTCATCTGGCTAAATGCATATTGTCATTCTTTCTTACTTTTAAGTTATAGCGAGATTGATTTTTAAAGAAGGAAGAGATATATTCATATCTTCTCTTCCCTCTCGCGGCCACCTTGACGCGTTGACCATTGTCGCCGACCACCCGAGCACGCACGAACCCTTCGCTGCTTTCGTTGACTGCCCTTGAAGCTGCTGTTGCCACCCGGTATGCCCAGTTTCCCATCGCCGAGTGCCTCCATTTGGTGCACAATCGTTTACCAGCCCCACTTGCCCCCTCTTCCTACATGGTTGACCGCCGCCAGCACCTTTGACCTAGTATTTTCTCTTTCATATTATCCTCTCTATTTCTTCTCTTTTATACCATATTCTTCTCCTTTTAATAGATTGTGAGGAGACCTTCCGGCTCGATTTTTCGTTGTCATCGCGATCGGCACGTGTACATTTTAAGCTAGTCATGTAGAACCAAAAGAGGTGAAAAACCACGAGATGAAATTTTTTTGGGTCCACGAAGAAAAAGAAATCTTCTTAAAACATGAATTTGTAATGGTTGTCAAACATTTTGTTATAGAAACATAAAATTACAACAACAAAAAATCAATTTATCATGTGTATATGAAATTATCACCATTAACATTATGATATAATTTTAGTATATTTTGACAAAAATTGAGAAGATAGTTTCTAATTTGGATTTAGCAACTCGATGAGATGGAAGCAGACTGTAACATTGTTTAGTTAAAAGTAAAATGATTAAATTGATTAAAATTATTGAAGCAAAATAAAATAAAATAATTTTTATTCATTTAGGAAATTTTCTATAACTCAAAAATCAATATACCAATGTAAAAAATTAATTATTTTTAATATTTAACTAATTTTAAATTTTGAACTAAACCAAGTTCAAGTTTCAACCAATATGCTAAAATGTCTTTTCTGTTTGTTTGATTGTATGTTTCCCCATGCTTTGATACCAATCTCACTCATGATTTCTCTTTTGGTTTCAAGAAAGAGACAGTACCAATAATTAGTAACTGGTTGGTTTAAGGCAAAGGAATTAAATTGATAACAATGATTGAACAAAATATCATAAAATTATTATTATTCATATAATAAAGTTTCCATAACTCAAAAGCTGTTATAAAAGAGAGTAGATTTGCTCAATCCTCTTATATTAGAGGGGACTTGTCTCCAACCATGATCAAAGGAGATGTGTCTCCGCTACATTGATAGAGCTATTGTAAGAAATCACCTTATAAAATTTGGTGCAGTGGGAGCGATAATTTCTATGAGTTAATTTTGATATTGTCTCAATTGGATTGGAATGACGAAAATCGAATATTGATTAAAACAATTTTAAATTTACCTGTTAGGTACATCTAATCTCATAGAGAGAAGAGTTGTGCCGAAACTATTAGTATTTATACATAAATTGAAATTTTTCAAAAAAATACAAATCTTTATAAATTATGCCTTTGCCCTTAAGAATTAGTCCTTATATATGTGACTCGCTAAGTCCAATAACTTATTTAAGTGAGGCCTAATTAAATATAATAATTTTATTTAATTAAATGAAGTTTGCCATCCAATAGCAGATTTTATAGCCTACCGATTATAAAATGTACAAGTCACATTTTATGATCCTGAGAAATTATGAATGTAATATTATCTCTATTGAGCATTTCCATCGTCAGTTACTGTACGAATATAAACTCTTGTCTATTTAATATTTCGGTGTGATAGGAATACATCATCAACTGCCAACTACTTAGTCTACCAACACTACGTGATCATGTACTCTAAATCGAATCAATTAGAAAATATATTTTCAAATTATTTTCTCTACCATCGCTAAGGATTCAGAGTACTATTACATAAAATATTCACTTTCACTTATCGATAGTGAACAATCCTTTGTTATCCACTTAATTACCTCTATTAGATTTCTCTTATATCCAATCCATCGTTATATTGGACCATCGAGTCGGTGATCTATAAGTATATAGTCAAAGCATAAGATCCACTTAACAAGGCATCTTTGACTATTTAAGTTAAAGTTTGACTGTGCAACCTTGATGATAGAAAACCTTGATTGATAGTTAGGTAGTATATTATTTAAAATTTCTAATTCAGTTAGTGAAGTGATCTAATTCAACTACTGAGTACTTGTATATGTATTTCAGTGTTTTTACACTAATAACTAATGAGATCAATCATCCTTAATATATGATAAAACATCATGTACACTAGTCATGAAGTAGTAAAAAATGTGAAAGAAAATAGAAAAAATATGAGAAGAATGAGAAAGGAAAGAGATAAAAGAAGCATAAGAAGAAAATATAAACTAAATAAATAAAATAATAAAATAATAAAAAGTAAAAAAATTACGTAGAAGAAAAAAATAAAATTAAGAATAAGAATGGTTGAACAAAATTTGAAAGAATGAAAAGAGAAAATTTTGATGAAGAAGAAAAAGAATGAGAAGAAGAAAAATAATAATAAGAAGAATGAGATGTACAAAGAATGTGAAAGAAAGGAAGAAGAAGAAGAAGAAGAAGAAGAAGAAGAAGAAGAAGAAGAAGAATGAGAATAAGAATGAGAATGTGAAATAGAAAAAAATGTTGAAGAAATGAATAAGAAAGAAAATAAATAATAAGATACATAATAATAGTAAGAATAATAACAATAATAATAAGTAGAGAAATTGATGAAGAAAAATAAAAATGAAGTAGAAGAAGAAAAAGAAGATGGTGACGATGAGGAGGAATAGGAAGAGAAATAGGAATAATAATAGTGCGAAGAAGAATAAGAAATAAAAAAAGATGAAATGGAAGTAAAAGTAGGATAAGAAAACAATTTAACCTAAATAAAAAGTAAAAAACGAGGGAAAGAGAAGAAAAAAAAACAAGAATGAACTAGACTATACAAACTAGTTTGGTTTAGGGTTTAGAAAAGCTCAATTAGTTTGGAAACATTTCAAAGGTTGTTTGAACCTATATAAAAAATTAACAAAACACTAGGAAAATGGGCTCATACTACCAAATATGTTTAGCATTACTCTAAACATTTAAAGTTAAACGTATTTAAGATAATCTATTTAACCTAAGTTAAGCAAAGGATCTACACAATCAATAAAACCTATTTAACAAAACTCTACGATGCAAACAAAGCTTAAGAATAATATAAATAACTTAAAGTAATGTATTATCATGTAAATATATTATAATAAATAATTTATAAAAATTAAAAATTAGAACACATAAATAAACAAGTATCTGCACAATCAAGATAATCTATTTAACATTATTCTAAACATTTAAAGTTAAACTTATATAAGATAACTTATTTAACCTAAGTTAAACAAATCATGTACATAATAAAAAAAACTTATTCAACAAAACTCTAAGATGAAAATAATATTTGAGAATAATCTAAACAAACGTAAAGTGATATACTAACATTTAAATAGGTTAGAGGAACAAAGTTCAATAGTAATAAATAATTTAGAAAAATTGACAACCTGAGCACGTAATTACTCAAGCATCTACACAATCAAGAGAATATGTTTAACATTACTCTAACATTTAAAGTTAAACTTGTTTAATTAACCTATTTAACCTAACTTAAACTAGCATATACAAAATCACAAAAACATATTTAACCATACTCTAAGATGAAAACAACGCTTTAAGAACAAACTAAACAAACTAAAAGTGCTGTATTAACATTTAAATGAAGCTCAAAGAATATATTAAACACATCTGGCCCTATCTGGCAACGCTATTAGACATCTCTATTATCATCAATGTTAAATTTGATATTCATATCAATCAAGAGGAAATGTTTGACTAATATTATCAATTTTGAAATTGGTAGTGAAAACAAAGCATGCTATGTGATAAGAGTGTCAATTTGTATCAATTTTGATATTGATACTTTGATCTCCAAAAATATTAATATTAATATTGGAATAATATCAATTTTGAAATTTTAATCAAACAGGCCATTAGGGTTGAGGTTATACCTTAAAGGAGAAGAGCCGCAGCCTAGGGAAGCTTTTGGTGGTGACATCGACAAAGAGTGGGAATAGAGAAATCTAGCAGTGGCCGGTGTGGAACTCCCGATCCGGACCCGGTCCTTCTTCTTTCTTTGCTTCCCCGGGTTGGAACGATGAGCGCCGCTCCTCCTTTCGGTTTCGCCGGTGGTGTAGGGTTGTGGTCGCCAGGAACCGCGGGTTCCGAGAGTAAACGTAAAGAGACAATGTAAGTATTAAAGGAAATGACCGAACGTACCTAAGCGGAGAGATTGTGTTGGGAGATTATGGGTTCCATCTTCTTCCTTTTCGGCCGGCTGAGAATAAAGAGCTTGAAGCACTTTAGTTGTTCCTACAAAAACAAGTAAGCCACGAAAACAAGTGAAAGTGGATTAGGACTAAGATAGTGAAGCATCTTGGAAAAGAAATGGAATAAAACCGCAAAGGGAAGTGGACTAACCGGATTGAGAATAACTCCCAACCCCCCTTTTATGTGTTTTTGGATGATGATATATGATGTTACTAAGTTAAATATGCATGTAAATGCGATGATCTATGATGGAAAACATGAAAACAAAGTAATGCTAGAAAGTGGTGGAAGAAAAACGGGTTTCGGCTTCAAAAACGGCAATCTGGAGTCCCAGACGACCCGGCGGGGTCACACAGGCGACCCGGCGAGGGTCGCACAGGCGACCTGGCAAACAGGTCACCTGGGCGACCCGGCAGACGGGTCACTTCCTGCACCAAAATTCGGTTTACTCCTGGATGCTCCCGCGATGCTTTCGGATGGCTTTAGAAGCTTGATGACGACTCCCGGAAGCTCCTAGGACGTGGATAATGATTCCCCCTTTTATGTAGGAGCTTGAGAAGCTTCGAAATGGATGCCGATGAAGAAACAGGATGAAGAACGTCAATTTACGGAGGTGGATGGAAGTGGGAAGCTCTCAATCTCTTGGGCAATGAGAATTTTGGGGAATGGAAGAGGTTTGGAACTCTCTAAGGCTCTCTTTTGGAAGCTTGGGACGTTCTCTCTCTTCTAACACTCTTCCAACCCTTGAAAAAGTGGTTAGGGGGTCCCTTTTATAGGCAAAAGAGTCACAGGGTCATTTCAGACATAAAAAAAACTTTTCAGAATCAGCAAGCGACCAGTCTGCCGGGTCGCCTGGGCGACCCGTCTGATGGGTCACCTGCGAAACCATAAATGTCATTAAATGCGCGTGCGCCGAAAGTTGGTCGACCGCTGTCCGGGGTCTGCTACAGTGGCAGGCGACCCGTCTGACGAGTCGCCTACGCCCAATCGATTCTGACCGTCCGGACGAGCGTGTGCCGTTCACGGGTCACTTCGTTCATTCCGTACACTGTTTTGGCAGGCGACCCGCCGACCGGGTCGCTTCCAGTACCTGTCCGGATTTGACGTCTCACTTACCATCGTCAGAACGGACGATTTGGCAGATGACCTGTCAGACGGGTCGCCTGGGCGACCCGGCAGGGGGGTCGCCTGGGCGACCCGGCTAGGACTGTTCATGTCAAACCGGAAAACCAAAAAACCGGACCGAACCGAACCGAACTGAACGTCGGTTCGGTTCGATTTGAAAAAAAATTCGGTTTTTAAAACCGAACCAAACCGAGAGTACACTGTTGGTTCGGTTCGGTTTTGCTTCATCCGGAAACCGAACGGACCGATAACCCGAAATAGCATTAGGTCATATAAAAAAATCGCGGATACTTCGCTGTGCGCCGCTCCCCACCTCGCTCTCTCTTTTGCGCCGCTCTCGCTCACGCGAAGAGAGATCCAGAAGCAGCAGGCAGAGGCAGGCGGCAGCAGCCGCTCACGCTCACCGAGTCACCGCGACAGTGCGACTGCGGCACCACCCATCCTTCTCCTTCCTAACCCTACCCCGCCGGCCTGCCGCTCGCAACCTCGCCTCGCAGCCTGCAGGCTCACATCGCACAGCGGCACAGTCGCTACTCGCTCGTTGGCCATCGCTGAGAAATCAGTAGAAAAGAGGCAGCCTGAGGCCTGAGCCGGCAGGCGGCAGCCGCTCACGCTCACGGCTCACCGCGACACCGCCCGTCCACTCGCAGGCGCAGGCGCTCACCGCAGTCCGCAACTACTCACCCAGTCACGCTCACCACAACACCCGCCAGGTGGCAGCACGCCACACCCAATCCCAGGTGCGCTGAGTTTAAATTTTTTTTATTCCCTGTCTGGACGCCTTTTGTTACTTCAGGTTTGTGGATCAGACCCTATGTTTGATTTGGGATTTGGTGGTTTAGATCTTTGGATTTTGGATTTGATGTCGACATGTTTTGTTGTTTCTCTTTTTATGTCAGTTTGGATGTTCGTCTTCACCTTCGAGGATTTTTTATTTGGGACTCATTTTTTTTGTTCCATGTCTTTATAATCATGGTTTTGAAATTTGTATTTAATCCTTAAAACTGATTTACTTTAAAGTCTGGTTTTGAAATTTGGAATTTGGGGCTTTGAGTTCTGATTTGAATATTTGAGATTTCAGTTTTAGGGGGTCCCCTTTACTGTCTTCAGATTGATTTGCTGAATTTCTGGCTTCTGCAAGTTAAATGACTTATCAGATTTTAAAATCTCAGATTTGCAGTCCTCGAGATCCTCAAAAAAAGATTGATTTGTGCGGTCAGCTAGTGAAATGGTTTGTGGGTTGATTTAGAGATTGAAATCTCCTCAAAGTTTTCAATTTATTTAGTTGTGTTATTTTTGCTTGGAATACAAACATACAACGTACAATCTCAGCATTTTATTTCAACGGATTTCAACCCATTGATTTATACTTTCAAGACTAAAAATTTCAACATTTTACTTAGTTTCAATGAGCAACAGGAACCGATGAACCGAACCGAACCGGTTCGGTTCACTATCGGTTTGGCTTCTAAATGAACCGGTTCGGTTCGGTTCACCTTAACGGTTTGGTTCGGTTTGAAGAATTTAAACCTCAACCCGAACCGAACCGAACCGTGAACAGTCCTAGACCCGGCAGACGGGTC
Organism: Cryptocoryne crispatula var. balansae; assembly: GCA_036172225.1. Taxonomy (NCBI): domain Eukaryota; kingdom Viridiplantae; phylum Streptophyta; class Magnoliopsida; order Alismatales; family Araceae; genus Cryptocoryne; species Cryptocoryne crispatula. Next base: position 14,206,384 of record CM069919.1, read on the forward strand.
GCCTGGGCGACCCGGCAGACGGGTCGCCTGGGCGACCCGTCAGACGGGTCATCTACGCCTCCAGAGTTCGCTTTTGAGCCATTTTCTTGGAGGTTTGATTTGTTTATCGGAAAACTCGAATACCTTCTAAGAAAACATGGATCTTAAGCTCCTCAAATAGGCAAAATTTGCGTGTCTACAGCAGGGAAATCCAAATGCGATGGAGGCATGGAGCATTGTCTTGAGAGAGAGGGAAAACGAAGAAAAAAGAAAGAGGAAAAAAGGGGTGTGGGTATTTAAAATAAAAATCTTTGGCGACGACTTCATGTGCCACCGGCCAGTAACAATCACTAGTGACGACTAATGGAGTTGTTGCCAATGACATTTGAAATTCAAACTTTTTGTTAGATAGATGCTCAACTTTCATAAGTTTTTTTATTAAGTCGCCACTAGTGACATCTAACTTAATTGCGATGGTGTCTTCAACTGTGAAGGTATTTGTGAGGACTTTCATAAGTCATAGTGATTAAGGCGTCCCTAATAAATAGTCCCTAATGACCACCTTTCATGTACCGACAATTGCTTATGTATGACATTAGAATTATGATGAGTTCTAAATACATGCTATTATGAGAATCATAGAAATAGCTTATATAAAAATTTGATCTTTCACCAAAATCAAGAATTTATTTGGGCTCGAGAATAGCACACTAAATTAGTTAGAAGCAGGTGTAGTTTGGCGATGTTAGATGCCACAATTTTGTTTCTTTATACTCCACTATCTAGACGTATAGTGAATCATTCAATTAATTGTATGGTACTTCAAATATATATGTACATATACGCACGTAAATATGGTAAAAGAAAAGATTTATCAGTGAAATTCATATGAGTTGTAATGACCGACTAAGTCAACCGAGTGGTCCAACAACCGTGTTACTTCCCAAGAGGTCACCCATTTTTCAGTAGCATATTTAACTTCAGAGTTTTTTCAACTCAACCTTTGAAATTGATTAACCAGTGTTGTTGGTAGTCCACTGATTTAATCTCTTAATATATTCAAAAATTGAGGTGTTACAATCTACTCCCTTTAAAGACTTAACGCCCTCGTCAAGATCACACACATCACATATAACATACCCAGGCGAGTCACATTGGACCATCTGGCTAGGTCATGGTCTGATATCATATGTAATGATCTACTAAATCAACTGACTAGCCAAACAATCGTGCTACTTTCCAAGAAGTCACTCATCCTCCAAAGATAACATGCTTAACTTTGGAGTTTTTTCAACTCAACCTCTGAAAAATAGTTAACCAGTATTGTTGGTAGTTCGTTGATTTAATCTCTTAACATATTCACAAATTGAAATGTTACATGAGTACTATATATTTATATACATGTGTATATATATTATGTGGAGTCTATTGAGTCTCACGAGTCAAGTATAGTTGGCGATGTTGGATGTGACAGTTTTGTTTCCTTATACTTCATTATTTAGACGCAGTATGAATCATTCAGTTAACTATTTCATAGTGTGGAGTCTATCGAATCTCACGCGAGTCATCCCCAAGTTTTATTAAAATATGCTTTCACAAGATTATCGAGCAATTAAAACCCCTTCTTTTCAATTAAGAATGTGTGACTTCTTCCAATTATTTAGTCGTGATTAACTTGCATTCGATAAAGGGAACCCTTGTGGTGAAGAATAAACCATATGTCTCTATGACTCCAATAATCCAATGTTAAAACTGGGTGGCAAAAGTTAGTCACACGAGTACTACAATCAATAAAATAGATCAAAATTTCAAGAGCTCTTAGAAAATGACAAAATACAAAAGATGCATTTAAAATTAGAGTTCTTTTAACTAACACATTTAAAAAAAACTAACACACTAAAACTTTATATTGCAAATCTAACACACTTTGGTCAAAGTCGAGTTTTCATAACTCGATTTTGACCAAAAACACTAATGACATAAGTTAATTACGGATTAAGTTAGTTAAAGTCGATTTATTAAAACTCGACTTTACAAATCAGGTTGTAATAACTTGACTTTAGACTAAGCACAGGGACCACATTTTATTTTAAAGTCGATTTTTAAAAACTCAACTTTCCCACAGAACTTGGTCCCAGGAAAGTTGAGTTTTGTAAACTCGACTTATGAAGAAAATTCGAATCAAAGTCGAGTTTCCCAAACTCTACTTTGATACAGAAACTGTAAAAAAGAGAGCTACCAATCGTAGCTTAAAAAACTAAAATTCAACTTACAAATTGGGTTTCAAAACACTCTTCCAAACACATTGAACTTAAAAATTTCACATATAAACAATCCAACAAATCATATACAAAGATATTGAGCCAAAATTCCATTCCAACCATGCTAAAATCAGTCATTCCATACACTTGTCCATACATAACATAAAAACACAACTCTATTCCATTCCAACACAAACACACAACTTCTTCCACACATAATGAAGTCTATACCAAACACATTCCAAATATACACACACATATCGATACCATATAACGTTTTGAATAAATTGAAAGAAAGGAACACATTTCATAAAAGTGCTACATATTAATCACAACAAAACACAAGTTTAAGCGTTTTACATCTCCATGTGAGAAGAAAATAAAATTACACATTCTATCCTCTCCTTCCTTTCCTTGGACGAGGCTTTCTCCTAACAAGTCTTTGTCCCTCCTCGTCCTCCTCCTCCTCAAGATAAGTTGAGTCTAATCTTTGTGGTTCAACATGGGCCGTTATATTTTCTCTATGTCGACTCGAGTGGACCGGTGCCAATGGGGTGATGTCAATGGATTGTTGCATTCCTTGTACTTCCATCGGAGTCATCATGGAGGGATCACGTGGTCGCCTCCGCCTATATGTCGACAGTCCCGCACTCGAACGGCCCGATGTGTGAGAAGAAGGTCTAGCTTCATATGTAGATTGTTCGGCTCCATACGAAGATGGTCCGGCCATGTCCATAGAGGGTCTGGCTCCAGCAGCTTCAAACTCGGCATTGAAATACGTAGTCTGTCATGCATTTGACGTTGAAGCTCTAAAATATCATGTCGTGTTTGTTCAAATTGGGAGCCATGGCTGTAAATGAGCATTCGTTGAATTTCGTGGTGCGTGAGAAGCTGTAATAAAAATAATAAGTAACACCATAAATATTTTAATGTGGGTAAATACAAAACATGATTTGATAATAAGCAAACATAATCTTACCATATCTCGTTCAACCAGACCCCTTGGATAATACTGTTTGGGAGCTTCCTGAGTATCTTGAACAAGATATGGAATGGTGTGTTCTATATACCATTATTCATATTGTTGAGTTTGCTCCTAAATATCAACTTGCTGCTGGGGAGGTTCATATATATATATTCGGCACGATGATTCCACCAATAAATGAAATATGAATGTGCATGTGTCCAATTTGTCCCCCACCGACCACGTCCATTTTGACGCTTGTATTGTTTTCTATCACATGGTTTTATTTGGACAAGTCCGAATTGCCTAAGTACTCATTCTAGTGCATAGATCTCCATGACCGAACAACAAGGTAGAGGTACCGAAGCTAGCCAGAGTGTGGTATTTTTAACCGACAACTCGGGTACCGATTCCAAAATATTTTGTGTATGGTTGCCATGTAATCTACAAGGAAAACAAATTTGTCTAATATAAAACATGCCTTTTAATTTACAATTGAGCATATCTTCTCAGTATCTAGTTTATTCCTATAAAATAAAAGTGTAAACTTGTGCTGCGGTCGAGTGGGTTGTGGGTTCCACATGTCCAAAACAAAGTACATTAATTGGAGATTACCAACATAATTTAAACTGGGCCAATTTAACAAAAAAATTACTGGTATCCAAGAGATTGTCGTTCTCCACCAATCTCAACCGGTATAGGCAAATGCGGTAGACCAACATGAATATGTTCCCACGACCATATCTATGTAAAAAAGAGTATATGTCAATACATCATTTAAGACAATAACGAATTAATTACAAAATGTAACTCATGAATACATACTTGCAATAAATGTAGACATCTACCAATCCGGTTGCGTTTGACTACCGTAGTTGCACATAATTGGCGGTATAGCAATGCAAGTACCTCCCTGCCTTATGATAATTGATCACATTCTTCAATATCCTCCATAAAAAAAGATATTGCATATGGAGTTCCATCCCAGACATATCCGTCATTAAAAGAGTGCCGATGTATATAAGCATGAGAGCCCGTGTATGATATAGACATACTAAACGGGACTCATCATCATCATCTGTAGGTAGGTCCTCTGTCCTCTAGCCAAATGTATGATATAGCTAGGCCAACCTCAACGTAGAAGGATTCTGACCATAAGGTTCGATCTCATCTCCCTCCTCCGGTTGGATACCTAAATAGAGTTCACATACATCTTTCCAACTGTCAAAGTCCATAGAAGGAACATGGGGAGAGGAAATGACCGGGGGCCCATCTATCCTAAGACCCATAATAATAGACACATTTTGGGGGGTCACTATCATCTCCCCCCGGGAAAAATAAAAAGTAGATGTCTCCGGATGCCATCATTCCGCAAGAGCGGTGATTAATTGGCTATCTAGAGTAATGACACGTAAATGACGCAAATAAATAAAGCCTGCTACTTCCAAATACCCTAAGACTATGGGATTGTCAATTGCCCACGAGGACATTTGATGGAAATGTGAGACCAAATATAGTGTAGAACCCTCCTGAAAAAATTACAAATTGAGTGCAATACGAATTAGACTTTAACAATACAAATTGAAGTACAATACAAATTGAAGCATCCATACAATTTATTAAATTGCTCAAACTTAACTACACGTGTAAATCAAAATCCATAACAAGTTCATGTAATGAAAGTAGTGTTAATACCTCAGGTTCGCCGAATGATGCTGATGATGCTGCTCACGTAGCAGCGATGCATCACGAGGATCTCGTCGATCCATGTCTACATATCATGAATTAACAAAATTAACAGAAAAATTCACAGAATTAACATAAAAATGATTTTAACAAAATAATTTATTATTCTAAAATGAAATGAATTAATAGAAATAGTACCATGAATTCTAAAAACAACTATAATACTTTTTTGGTAATATTACGCACCGTGGATTCCTACTGCAAGTTGACTGGTTGTGTCCTCGTTCTTTACAAATATTACATGCATTTTGTAGTCTGTTCGGGTCACGTTCCATCACCATTGGGTAACGTTTATTTCATGGTCTTCCAGTCTTCCGGATATTAGGAGGTAGCAACAGAATTATGTTCCTCTCTGCGTCAAATGATGGACAATAATGTGCATGCAGAACAGTGTGAAATTCATTTTCATAACTTTCACGATAATAAGCACTGATGTACCACTTTGATGCCTATACATATGGATCCCAGTTAACCGAACCAAGAGCAGTTAAAACATATTTACACGGAAAGTGCCTAAGCATAGGCTCACAACAAGTGCATATAATTGACTCACAGTTGATATCAACTCGAAAAACATGGCCATGTGCATCGTTCAAATCTCATTCATCAACATTGACTCAGGTTTGAATGATGATCTCACGATTTTTTTCTTTCAGGTCAAGCAATTTTTTCTCAAATTTAGTGGTCAGTTGTGTTTCCATGTTCAAGCCACATGCACGACGTTGAAAAAATATAAGTCTAAGCCGATGATATGTCATGTATACTAAAGCATGTATAGGCAAATCTCTTGCAATTTTCAAAACACTGTTAAAACATTTTGAATAATTAGTTGTCAGTATTCCAAATCTTTTACCATCAGTGTCAAATGCTAGAGCCCAGTATTCTGGATTCACTTGTAGTAAACAATCATATGCATTAGGACACCTCAACTATATATCCTCCATTCGTTTGTTAAATTTCAAACTATTAGAAGCCATGCTTGCATCGTACATCATTCTAAATAGATCTTTCCTAGTGAAATGTGTTTGAAAATTTTGTTGATAGTGTCGAAGACAATAACAGTGGGCTACTAAAGGAAACCATCTTTCAATTGCATTCTTGATGCTCACATGTCTATTAGAAATGATACATACTTCATGCCTTTGTTCGGTTACATATGGAATATATGACAATATGTTCAAAGAACCACGACCATGATCGATCATTCTCACTTTTTACAATTGCAAATGCAATTGGAAACAAGCATTGATCAACGTCCACACCGCACACAGCTAGAAGTGTACCACGGTATTTCCTGTGAAGAAATGTACCGTCTACACTTATAGATGGGCGGCAAGAGCGCCACCCTTCAATACATGGCGCGAAACTCCAGAAGAAGAATAATAATTTTTCGTTATCACTGTCACACAAATAAGTATATATTGTCCCTAGCATAGTCATTTTAACTGCTTTCATGTATTTCAACAGATGTGTGTAAGAACTCTCCCAATCACCAAACAACTTCTTGAAATCTTTTCTTCGAGCATTCCAAGCATTGTAATTGGAAAGTCTCAGGGAATACTTAATTTGAACCATATCCATGATGTCCCTTGGTCGGATATCTAAGCGAGATCGAACAATAGGCATGATTAAGTGACAATTGTCGTGCATGTCAATTGCCTACGAGCCATGTTACAAATAGGAGTGGAATAAGTATGATTATTTTTAAAACTCATAATCTTCCATAATCATCCGACCCGAGTACTGACAAATGCATGTAGTCTTCACTTACACCCTTCACCTCTTGATGGACAAATCAAAGTAAGCTTGGACTTTGTTGATTTATCAATTCGGTGTTGGATGTTACACTTCAATGCCCAAGTAGCAACTGCCTGTATGACATCTTCTTTATATATGAATACATCTCCAACTGAAAGGTCATCGACATTTTCTCCATCACCTCTTACTACAATTGTGTCTTCTCCTCCAACGTCCTCTTTGTCACTCTCTTTGTAAATATTGCTTGCAATGACATTATTAATCCAAGTGATGTCTTCGCCGTCATGAAATGCATCGACTGCCATGATACTATTTGCTATCTCATTCGGTAGTTCTTTATTGTCACTTTTCGATTCCTTACTAGCAAACTATTCATCATGTTCATCATCTGCACCTAATTACTTATTCAAATTACTTTCGGTATTCTGACTTGTTCCCATATTCCAAGGACTAATGTTACTTTCAACTTGAGACAACAACTGACCAATGGTTGGTTGATTATATGTTTGTGAACTCCATGTACTACATCCAGCCTGATTTGTGATGTCTAGACATTCTTTTATGATGTAAAGTATAATATCCTGAACTTCAACACATCTCGTCAATAGTGTTTGAGTGGTACTATCATCAACAACCTCATTCACACCATCAAAATAATTATAAAGTAATTTCAAACTTATTGTTCTTGGGTTACACCTAATTGCATCAAATATATAACTCTTCAAATCTTCGTGATTACATCCTTGTAATATCTTAATATTACATTCATATCCACCATAGTAATATACGTAATCGTTACTTACGAAAATCATTCCATCAAACATCATACAGATATTGATTACCCTCGATGCCATATCTTTAATTGTTTCGAACTAACCTGAAAATAAAAATTTGTGAGAATCCAACATCGGAATGGACATTGCACTTAGAATTAATCCAGTCTTTTGACTTATTCCATTTTAGACCAATTCAGTCTGTTCATATACCAATTTGGTCTAATCGAAACGAAATCCAATTGAAATGTAAATGATCATAACTTGATCCCAATTTTGGACCTAAATAATCGTAATCGGATCAAAATCCGATTGAAATGTAAAGGATCATAACCCGATCCCAATTTTACACTTAAATAATTATAACCGGATCGAAATCCGATTGAAATGTAAAAGATCATAACCCGATCCCAACTTTAGACAAGTAGACCTAAATAATCGTAACAAGATTGAGATCCAATTGACATATAAAGGATCTTGACCTCATCGTCATTTTACTCCAAAATTTTTTTAATTCTATTCTACTTATAAATACATTTAGTCCAATCAGAACGAAATCCAATTGAAATTATAAAAAAACGTTATCCAATCCTATTTAACCTAAAACTACCTCATTCTGACATATCGTAAACCGATTCAATCCACACAGAACCAAGACAATCTCTAAGATCCGACTAAATCCAAACAAAGTAACGTATAAACCATGTAGTCAACTAAATTTTTTTCCGGTAACAACCATGGAATAAGTATTTCTACTCAACTTAAAAATAATCTAACCTACGCTAATCAAAGAAAATTTCAAATTATACCTTTTATACAAACCTACTCCAATGTCTATCGATCGAATCCTGAATAGCAAGTCTGCCGGAACCTGCTGTCACCCTCAAATGGTGCCGCCGTCTGCCGAGGAAAACCCCCATCATTCGCCGCCGCCGTCCACCAACAATGTCGACGTCGTCCGCCAACAATGCCGCCGCCGTGCGCCAACACAGCCCCTGGGTTCCACCACCGTCGTCCGCCAAGGAGAGCTGCCACCGCCACCACCACCCACCAAGGAGAGCTGCCGCTGCGGTCTGCCAAGGAGAGATCAGCCGCCGTCCGTCGTCCACCATCCGCCAAGGAGCCGCCACGATGAAGGTGAAGCAAGGTAGAATCGAGTAGGTAAGTTTCGCGATGTAAAACCTAACGAAAGTCAGGTTTACTAAACTCGACTTTAAAGTCGATTAAACATAACTTGACTTTTAACTAAACCAATCTGACCATCATTAGACGGCGCGATTAACCTGTGATGACAATCAAAATCGAGTTTTCAAAACTCGACTTTGACCAAAGTGTGTTAGATTTTCCGATAAAAGTTTTAGTGTGTTATTTTTTTTAAAAAATTACGTTAGTTAAAAAAACTCCTTTAAAATTAAGGTATGTTACAGAGATGCAGGTAAAATAAAACAACAAACTTCTTTAAGATAATCATGTAGGCAGTTGTGTACAGTTGGGTACAGATAGATTAAAACCATGAAAGCTCTATATACTGTCACATTCAAGGCCTTCATTTATGATCTCCGTCTAATCTAACACACATGCACGGTGCGCGGACGCGCCCGCACACACTTGCGCCGGGAGGATGCTTTTCGCCGTCGTCGATCCCGACTTGTCATCGATCGCCGTCGTCCCCACCGGAGCTCTCCGACGTGTGGCCGCCCCTTCTCCGCCGGAAGTGATCTCTCCGATCGTGCTCCTCCCTGCGCCGACAAGCGTGTTATTGGCGCATCCCTCGGCTGCCCTCTTCCGCGACCGAGACTCCGTCCTTTTCCCGCAACCCCACTCCCCCCCCGCTCTCCATCTCTCACACGCGTCTCCACCTCCCCGTCCCTTCGCCGTCGTCGCGGCGGCGGCGGCCGGGGTTCTTTAATGACGCTCTTTCAGATCCGGCGCCCTGCAGCAATCGTGATGTGTAATCAAGGGCGGGGGAGACGTGCTGGCCGACGGAAGGACGCGCGGGCGCGAGCGGCGCATGCAGCGTGTGGTCTGCAGCTCGCTACGTCGTCGTCCGGGCGCCGGATCGACACTACCCCAACATCCGTGCGTGCTCCTACAGGCGTTCCTGATCGGGAGCGCCGCCGACGCGCCGTGAGATCTCTCTACAGCTTTCTTGGCCACATAACTGCGCTGTGTATGCACTGCTGGCTGGCCGCCCCCACTAGCTGTAAGACGACTGGGTTTCTTTCCACACAAGAAGAATCTTCTCCAAGTTGCGCCGCGGCAGCGGTGAGACGAGGCGGCCTTCTGTGATCATTTACACGCACATACATACATATATATACATACGCGTGTATGTTGAAATACGCAGGGTACGATCAAGGTGGGGTTCTCAAAGACCAATATATTATCACTGTTACATTGGGCTTTGACTCAAACTAATTTATTCATGACCACTAATAAATAGGTTGCTAGCTAACACAAGGAGGAAATGATAAAATATGGTCAGAGGTCGATAAAACATGAAGAGAGGTTGCTATGTTACAAAGAGGGTTGGTAAAATATAGAAAGGTTTACTAAAATCTAAGTTGCTCTTCTGCATAGTCTTGAATATGTCGTTTTGAGAGTTAAATGTTGGGTGTAAAAGTGGTGCTCGATCCCTCCATTGGTGCGACAAACAAGACTCAATTTTGATAAGCGCCTGTTTGATTAAGGTATTAAAATAACATTATATAAAATTTAATTTGATATTAATTAATATTTTTAAAGGACATGTTATTAATATCAAAATTGATACGAACATATTTTTTGTAATTTATGACTTGCCAACATTACAAATTTCAAAAGCGACATTAATAATTACAAATCTTATGATGATTTACATTAATATCAATTTAAAATTAATAACGATAGAGACATTTGATGCTGTTATCAAATATATGCCGTGAGTCTTGAAGGGAGGTTAATAAAAACGTACTATATTTGCAATACACATTTAACTTAAATAATGTATGTATTTATGATCATTTAAAAGTACAAATGAGCTTAGTAAACTATAGAGGGAGACTAGTAAATTATAAAAAGAATTCATAAAATATAGACTAGGATTAATGAAATATAGATATATTAGTAAAATGTGTCGCTGTGCATTTATCGGTGGTTTTTATTTAAGTTGATGTGAGAGTTGCAAATGTAATATATCTTCGTTAACAACTTAGAAATTTCCCTCCAAGCGTCCGAGATTTGCTAGCATCAAGATTTATATATGGGGTGTTGGCGGTTGCGCAACAATTTTTTTATATATTCCCCGGTAAAATGTTATACTAAAATACAATCTAATGGCCTGTTTGGTTAGAGTATCAAAAATGATACTATATTAGTATTGATATTGATATTTCTAGCTAGAAGATGGAGTATCAATATTAAAAATTAAAACAAGTTGACACTTGTATTACATAACATGTATTGTTTGCACTACAAATTTCAAAATTGATACTATTAGCCAAACACCTCAAAGTGATTACCAACAATATCAATTTTAAAATTAATAGTGATAGAGATGTCTAATAGTGTTACCAAATAGGGCATAAGATAGCTAGTAACAAAATTTAATTATCATGCATGATTGGTGAGATATGATAACAAAAAGAGTAAGAATCATGCATAACTACCAAACGTGGAGACCACAAGAGAAAAAAATGATTCACACCTTTTTATCTAATCTAGAATCTTATATAAAACTATTTTTTAATGATCAACCCATTAGGTTTTGTTGCTTTGTATAATCTCAACCATGTATAGCTGTGGTCCCTTTTGTGGGCGCGCTTTGTCGCCTAACATTTGGATATGGCTAAGAACATTGTTGCAGTGTCTTATACACTATTATATCTTATTCCAAATTTTTTTCCATGTTCTTTCTCCAGTGGCGTGCTGATGTATGGCATGTGGCTCTTATTGGTAGATGGGGATTACCATATCCATCTTGTCGGATCAAACAAGATTGAGTCAGGATAGCCTAAAGGCAGAGTTTGTTTTGACTTGATCCCAAAGATCTGAATTATTAATTTTATATGTAACCATTTTAATTGTGTCTGAAAAATAAGAAGTTAAAACATATAACATGATTTTAAGAGGGTTATTAATATACAAGGTGTGTATATATATGTTTAGATGTTAATTAAATACAAGTTTAAATAATATAAATTTTCAATTCTTTGGTAGAAACAAAGATCCGAATCAGATCAATCCAACGCAACTTAATTGATGGGAGGTTCCAAACTATATATGTAACTCACATTCAACTTAAATTGTTTTGTTTATGGCTATTATTAAGTGCAAACAAAACCTAAAGAGCGATTAGTACTATTTAACTTATTTACTATTAACATTTTAATTATATATATCTATATCAACATTAATTTTACAGTTGATACTTGATTCAAGTAATTTATGTATAACACATAGTTAATAATAACATATAACTTGGTGATTTTAATATAATATTTTATAAAAGGATACGATTAATGAATTATATAAATTAACATAAATATGAGGCGTGGAATGAGATATCAGCTAAGAGAGTATTAATTAATTCCAAACAATTGACCCCCTCTCATTGACACCGGCTCGCCTATGGCCGACTAAGGCAATCTGGCCTCCGCATATTGTTACCATCATAGTGAAGTCTCTTTGGTCACTTAATTCATGCTAATGAAAAAGGCTGCAAGGCTCTGGTCATTGACTTGATTAAATGTGGGAGCCTTAGAAAAGCTCATCTCCACGAACCCATTGGATCTAAAGATCAATAATGGTTCGAATATATTAGCTAATTTTGTTCTTATAAGATTTCAGTCTAAACTATTCTATTCCGAATTGATTACTTATCAAATTATTTGAATTTATTTTTGATAATATATTGTATCGGATAAAGCGGGATGGGATACAGTTTGTGGCCTGGGTGTGTCATGTGTACAAGTGGCGAAGAAGAGCCGGTAGATTATCATCCACCTTGCTATGTAGCCATCTGTTAGGGTAGATGTTAAATTGAGATGACTCGAGAGAGAACCAACCATGCAACTAGAGATATCTCTTCTTGTGGAGAGAACTAGTTTGTTTCTTCTTTGTCGGGCTTTTACCTCGATCTGTCTCTCTGTCTGTCGCCACTCTATACCATCTTCATGCTTTTATACACTATAGGAAAAGGTGTTATTGGCGACGAGTTATTGGCGACGACTTTTGAAACCGTCACTGCAAATGTTATATATCACGTGAATTAGCGACCAAGTTGGACGTGACGTATGCATGGTCTAAAGATGAACCCTTCTGCCGAGGCAAGAAGAATCATAACGTGGAGAACGAATCACCTGTCGCCCGAAGGAGGAGTTTTTTTTTTAAATAGCACCCATTTTTTATTTTTTATAAGAATAGCACCGTAACTTTTAATTTTGCAAGAATAGCACCGTTTGATGAAAGTCGCAATTTTATACAACGACTTTGTGGATTTCAATCTAAACCCCATGAGGAAGAGTGTATTGAAACTAAAATAAGTCGGTATATTATTAAACGAGTTATTAAATAAGTCGTTATATCGTACAACGACTTAGTAACAGTCTAACTTAAAGTCGTTGTATAATATCACGACTTTATACTTCCAAAAAAACACATTTCGAAACTGAGTCGTAAAAACATATACCAACTTTAAAGTCGTGGTATCGTACAACGACTTTACAATGTGATTTTCTAAAGTCCTAACATGTTTAAACGACTTTAAATAAAACGGTCAGGGGATTAACTTTAACGATATTTTGATCAATAGTCGTTTAGTAGTTAAACAACTTTAATATATAGTCGTGATTATATACAACGACTTGTAATAAAGTCGTTATATAAAATTGAGACTTTCATCAAACGGTGCTATTCTTGCAAAATTAAAAGTTACGGTGCTATTCTTATAAAAAATAAAAAAATGGGTGCTATTTAAAAAAAAACTCCCCTAAGGAGGGAGCTCCCCTTGAGCTGAGAATGGTCAAGTAGGTGGTCTGTCTTGTATAATGGCGGACAGAACCGGCGTTGTACAACAGCTATTGGCAATGGCTTGCATGATGATAAATTTGAGTTAAAAAAAAGATGATATATGCACTAACCAGAATCAGAACATGGTTCGGCTCGTTAAAAATTTGACATATTTGAGCTTGGTTCGTCAAACTGGTCGGTTGTTTTTATCCAGCCAGGACTCTTTTTTTTGGACAGTATCGAGAACTAGATCCAAGGCAGATTTTAATTTGAACTTGAAGCTCGAGCTCGAGCTCGGTTTGAACCTGTTTAGAAAATTTAAATTTAAACTTGTTTTTAAACTTTTGAACTCTAATTTAAGTTTAGAAATTAACTCTAGATCAGTTCACTTAGTTGAACTGTTAATCGATTCTTTAAAAAGCTATTTACAAGTTTTATCAGAGTTGAATGGGAATATGTTCAAGTTCGGCTCATTCACAAGTCTATTTTTTTTTCTTGTTCAAACTTTCTTATTTAACATAATAGAGAAACAAGTGTACCAACTCTTTCGCACCCCTAATCTTAGACCTGTTCTTATCTAGCATTTTCCAAATTCGAGGTAAGAAATGGATATAATTGACAATTTGAGTAGTCAAAAAACAGCATTGTCCATTCCGCGGATCATGACCAACAAGGGACCTTTTGGTGTCAAATTCAAGCTGAACTTAGGCTTTTTGTTCATCTTCATGAGCAGGGTTGGTGTATATGCAAACTTCGGATGAGCCCAGATTATTCTCAAGCATTTCTCATCAAATGGGAACAAAGTCACAAGTGCTTGATTATGGTTGTCCACAAAACTCAATAGCCCCACATTTTGCAATATTTGGATGCGTATGTAATTAGAACCATAATTTCACTCCAGAAGAGTGAAAGATTCACCATGTTTGGATCTGTCTTTGTATGTGATAACCCAGTAACATTTTTTATATACAGTAACTCAAATGGGAATTCACATTGAGACCCACCAACCCAGCAAATCATATGACACAGTTAAGGAACTTCACAAAGAAGTGAGATACTACGGTAACCCTGTTCTCTTACATTACAGTCAGAGCACTTGATTTAGGAGTGTGGCCACATCCCATAAGTGCTAGAGAAAACCTATACGTACGGACGCCACACTATTTTAAATATAGTGCTTGCGTTATTATATATTTAGACCTGGTTATATGAACCAGACTTTTATTGGGTCTGTGTTCGAGAAAATTCTCTCCAATGCTTACTTGAGATGATATGCGCTCTTTGGATTTGATACATCTACAAGCTCCTCGTTCAACAGTCACTCTTAGGTAGTGTTTGATTTGACTTAATTAAGGTAATGTCTAAAGTCTTAATTTCATCCCTAATCACTATTGTAGAACACAAAATCCTTATTCTATATATATTCACTTTTGAAAATAAAAAAAAATGAATCACATAAAATTAAGTGATTTTTAAGAGATTGTTTGTTATTATACTCAGACATTTTACTAAAATATCTGAATGTTTAATATTTATCGGATTCAAAGATTAATTAGTCATCAATTAAGTTAAAACAAATAAGACCTTATCACTTCAAGATTGAGACATGTCTCCAACTCCCAAAAGGAGCACAACTATATATGAAGTCCACCTCAGGCCGGCCTGGAGTTGATGGTTGAGATGAGAGAGTTTTCAAACACCAAACACGGAAGGGTCCTGTAGCTGAAATTAAAAATATAAGATATATAAAGATATGTCACATTAATTCTTGGTCAAGTGATTACAATGAACAACTATCCTTGAACTGTCAATCGGTGTTGGGGGCACCTTATTGGACAGTTCAGATGATTCCCAAGTTGCAATCTTGTGGAAGTGAAGGAACGAGAGTAGGCCTGGTTACCCGTACATGAATATGCAAGTTAGATGTATGAATAACAAATAGATCATCAGTGCATCATAAAAGCCGATCTCTTTTCTTCAGTTCTAGTCAATCATGAATGTCAAGACATTAGAAAGATTCATGTTCGATGATAAAAGTCTAGTTAGTACTAATATGAAAGCATGTTCTAACTGATATGTAACTGGTACTCATGGACCATTTGGTATTATATTCATTTGGGGATAGCCTTAGTTTATACCCAATTTTTAAGGATAAAGCAAATTTATCTCTAAAATATTGATCTTCTTCTCCACGGAACGTGTCCTTCCTTGAGGGAGGTCGGCGAAATTCAGGTATTTCTTCAAAAACATATAAACTATATAAAATCATATGGGACTACATACGCACCCATCTCAGGCCTAATTACTTGAGGTGTACTGGTCCGCCACATGTTTCATTATTCTTTGCTATGTATTTTGATTGGAGTTTTCTTAACTTTAGGTTTTGCTACGTCTAAACCATCTCAATTTTTTTTTATTTGTAGCTAGCTAGCTAGCTATGAGTCATTTCAATTATCATTCGATTGCGGAATCCATATGAGCTGGTTTCTCCTACTGGGGTCTGATCACAGTACAGATTTTCTGTGGACATCTGAGCTCAAGAAACATTCCTCCCCGACAGAGGAGATAAGATTTTCGCGGCAGGTATTGGTCGCCTGTGCGTCAGGTGAGCGCCTTCTTCTAGACTGTCCATAACAGATGAAAATAATAAGGGAAAATTACCATCAGGTCCATTTAAGAAAATCGGTTTACCAAAAACTCCGTTGACCACATTTCGTTACTGTTTAGTCCGTTGACACTGAATTTCATTATCACCCAGTCCATTTTTTCATCCCGTAATTTTAAAATTCCACTTTTACCCCCCCCC
Organism: Cryptocoryne crispatula var. balansae; assembly: GCA_036172225.1. Taxonomy (NCBI): domain Eukaryota; kingdom Viridiplantae; phylum Streptophyta; class Magnoliopsida; order Alismatales; family Araceae; genus Cryptocoryne; species Cryptocoryne crispatula. The sequence continues at coordinate 14,222,659 of CM069919.1, forward strand.
CCCGCCGCGAAGCCCTCCCGCGAACTCCTCCCGCAAACTCCAGCCGCAGCCACCGCGAAGACCGCCGCGAAGCCCTCCGCCGCCGCGAAGGCCAGCCGCCGCGAAGCCCTCCGCCGCGAAGCCCTCCGCCGCTGCCAAGACCAGTGTGCAAGAGGCAAAAATGACATTTCAAATCCAAATTGGAGTGGGTGTGATGCTATTTTGAAAAAACGGATCTAATGGAAAGGTGTTTTTGAAAACGGACCCAGTGGTAAAGTGGTTTCCGTAAAACGGACCTAGTGTGCATTTACACAAATAATAATTAGTAAATACAAATACCGAGACATGTAATTGTTTCCCAGTTTTTACAAACGATCCTTCCTACACGAAGATATGGCTCGTTGGAGTGCAGTTCAACGTAGGAGTCATAGTCTTCTATAAATAATTGTTACGACTCTACGTCTTCTTTTTTGTGTTTACGAGGGGAGTCGTGACAATTGCTCATAAATGTTTGAGACTACTTTTTTTTTCGCCGCACTGTTTAATTACCTATCCAGTTACTTCTTTTCCGTTGATGATTAACGATCACTGTATTTTAATATAACTTTGTATTGTAAGAATGTATAGAAATTGACTGTGCAAGAATTTAATAGGAGGCCCGAACCTTTTGATGCAGGGCCTCGCTCTCGGCTATTGGCGGCACCCTCGCTCCCGGATCCCTCGCCATCCGCGGAACCCTCTCCAGTGGCGGCGCCCTCGCTCGGAGCCCTCGTTCTTGGATCCCTCGCCATCGGCAGAACCCTCGCCAGCGGCGGAGCTCCCGCTCCCGGAGCCCTCGCTCTCGGCTATCGGCGGCACCCTCGCTCGGAGCCCTCGCTCCCGGATCCCTCACCATCAGCGGAACCCTCGCCAGCGGCGGCACCCTCGCTCGGAGCCCTTGTTCACGGATCCCTCGCCATCGGCGGAACCCTCACCAGCGGCGGAGCTCCCACTCCTGGAGCCCTCGCTTTCGACCATCGGCGGAGCCCTAGCTCGGAGCCCTCGGATCCCGGGCCTCGTGCCCGGACATCAGCAGGAGGACTGGTGTCAATTTCACACAATGATATGACTACTCCTGTTTTCAAATGAACGGTAATGTTATAAAAAAATCATTTTATACCTCCCTTCTATTGTTTGAACGGTTCACACAATGTTTACGACTCCTGTCTTCAAATGGACGGTAATGTTATAAAAAAAATCATTTTATACCTCCCTTCTATTGTTTGAAGGTCAGAAAGAGAAATATATATTCTGTTGGCCGAGCTGAACTCGGTTGGCACCCTGGGGTGAACCGTGAGATTCGAGCGGGATTCGAACCTTCGTTCACCCGCGATGCAACGGACCTCGTGGTCACTGGACCACTGCGTGACAAAAAAAAACAAAGAAATATATATTCCCGGGGACTTGTCAGTTCTCACACCGCCGTGGGCGCTCGCCATCGTCTCCGCCGACGTCGTCTCAGCTTCTTCACAGGCATCAGCTCCTCCTCTCAACGCCGCAACTCTCGCGCCCTCGTCCGCAAGCTTAAGATCTTCTTCACCTTATATGAGCTTCTGCGCGACGCCAGCACCACGGACCACCCCCCTCCCTTCCGCCTGCCGCCGCACACTGCTTCGGGGAGCTCTACCTCTTCCGCCCGCCGTGCCGGTGAACTTCTCGACTACTGCATGCAGTCCGAACGCCCAATTCGCCGGCCACTTCCACGGCCTGACCGAGGAGGAGTCCGGATCACTGAGGAGGGCTCCTGAGGGAGCCCCCTCAGGCCAGACACAAGACCCACATAAATGTGGGTCACATCAAGGTCTAAAAGTGGATTAAACAGTGGATGTGACCCACATTTATGTGGGTCTTGTGTCTGGCCTGAGGGGGCTCCCTCAGAAGCCCTCCTCAGGTGATCCGGACTCGACTCGAGGAGATATCCACTCTTCTCTCGATGTTCTCCCCCTCGGTGACCTATCCCTGGCCCCGACGTCCGTGAGCAGGTGGAGGCTTGGAGCTTCTCCGGCGAAAAGCGCGGCGCTCAATGCCCCTCGTTACAGTTGGGGGTAGAAATGAAAAATAAAAAAAAAACATAGACGACCTGTTAACCATCCGTAATGAAATCGGGAATCCGATTCATCTCAAGAGATCTACGTATAACGAATTTCTTAATCTCTTTGCAAAGCGTAAATGATGTGATAGATATTTTGATAATGATTTAGTAAAATTTAACGATGATTTGACAATACATTAAATTTACGAGAAAATTGAGACTCGTCTCAGAAAATTCCTCGAGACAATTCAAACTCTGAAATGGACCTCTCGTGACAAAATTTATGTTAGCTAAGTATTTTATAAATAATATGTGGTATAAATTTTTTTATCAAATTCATTTTGATAGTTGGCTCTTAATTAATTTTCACTTAAACAATTGATGTCGGTGATATTAATTAAACAAGAGAGAAATAAGATAGCTTTAGGCCACGATGACATATAGAACAAACTCATATTTTTATTTAGTTGCTTCCCATATAATATGTACTATATGAATATATATTCCAGAACATCAAACCTCAATATAGAAGAGAGCGGATCCCCTCAGGTGCCCTCCTGAGGAGATTCTTTCAGCCCCCTCACAAAGAAGATGATATGATCGGGACAAGACAGTGATCTGACAGACGTCAGATCGCTGTCACCTCAGCCCCTTGTGAGAGGGGCTGAGGGAATCCCCTCAGGTGGGCACTTGAGGGGATCCGCCCGCAATACAGAGAGGCGGTACAGTAGCTGGACGGAGACCGATGCAATCGAATGGGGGAGGTACAATTCTAGATCGTAATTTCGGCGACGGCCGACGAGCCGTGCTTGATGCCCTCCATGCTGGTGGTTTCGTACACGGGGAGGCTGCCGGCGAGGTGAACGGCGAGGTTGCAGCTGGGAAGGTCGAACAGATCGGAGCTGGAGTCGCTCTCGCCGCCGTCATCCACCTCCTCTTTTCTCCACATATTGTTTCGCTGCGGCGGCGCCGCCAGGAGGTGGTCGGCCCGCAGCAGCTCGCTGCGCACGGTGGCGCAGGCGCCCTCGTTGGCATCCGCCTTCTGCAGCACCCACTTCCTCTCTCCAAGGTAAGGGGCGCCGCCGTCTCCCTCGTAGACGACGCTCCAGCCGTGGTAGCTGCAGCGTCCCCTGCCGAAGGACGACCCGTTCATGGAGGCTCTTCTGCTCCTCTCCCACGACAGATCACAGTAGCTTGACCTCCCCTCGTTGAAGGCCTCGCTCGACGGGCACGACGGCAGCGGCGCGCTTCTGAGGACGTCCTCTGTCACCGCCAGAGACGGCGTCCGTAGGCCGCAGCTGGAGGAGTAGGAGAACGAGGAGGAGGAGTCGCAGTACGCGGCCTGCGCGCGGCTGACGCTGCCTCGCCGCTTCCACCGTCCACCATGGCCGGCGCCCCCGTCGCCGTCCTTGCATGGTACCGTTCCCGTCATGGCGGCGGACTCGGGCTTCTTCTTGGACGAGCCTTGGTGGAAGAAGGAGTTGAGGAAGCTCGCCAACCTACCGCCCGGCGAGCTGGGCTGCTTCGATTTCTTCTCTTTGGTTGCCTTGCCGCCCTTGTACTGGGAGTAGTGCAGATCGGGCCGGTGCGCCGCCGCCGCCGGTTCTCTCAGCATGGCAACGTCTACGCTGCGCCTGTCCCCAGCTCGACCCGCGGCGCGCCTTCCCTCTTTCACGGCCGGCCCGCAGTAGTAGTTGGTGTCGGCGGCGTCGGAGATTCCGGAGTAGTAGCTCGCCGCCTCGAACACGTCGAGCTCATCCTCCACCCGGGCGTGCGCCGCCCACGTGCGGAGGCCGAAGTTAGCGCCGCCGGACATGGCCGGGGAGAAGGGCAGAGGGCACGGGAGGAGGAGGAGGGTTCGGATCCCCTGCGTGGTGGTTGTGAGAGGGACCGGCGGACGGGGAGCCGGAGCCGGCCGTGGAGTTGCAGTAGTAGTGTGATGGTCAGGGAGGGAGACAGCCTTCTTTATAGCATGGGAGCAACGGTGGCGATACAGACCCATTAATTGAATCGAAACTGGATTCCCTCAGGAGGTCTTCAGAAGGAGTCCGATCAGATCACACCCAATTTTTTGATGGGACAGACATCATATCACATTTAATGTCCATTGTATCACCTGTCACGTCAAAAAACTGAGTGTGACCTGACCGAACCCCTCAGAAGACCTCCTGAGGGAATTCTGTCTCATTGAACCCTAATCCCTTCAGCTGCATGTCGGGGCAGAAGAATCGTAGAGTTGCCCCCTTCCACCGAGCTAGACTCGTTAATGGATGCCGCTGCGGACGGCGCTGAACTAGGCATTTTGATATGTTGTCGGTAAGTGATTTAATTTGATTTCAAGGGCTAAGTAGTGATTTTGAGATGAAATACATTTTGATTTCGTTCCGATTCAGAATCCATCGTTAACTTTTGAAATATATAATGTTTATCGTTTTATATATTAATACTTTTTAATTAATATGTATGAACACTTATTTTTTTAACAGCTTATATATCATATTGTTAATAGTTTATATATCTTTACATATTGTAATATTGATTTATATGTTAAATTTCTATCAAAATCTGATAAGTTAATGGAATCGGATAAATTATCGAAATATCTGAATTCGAATAATTTATTAGATGAACATATATATTATAAATCTGTTAATTTTTATTAAAATAAATCAAAATCTCATATTATCGAATTTCATTTGTAGCTAATACCGGGTGTAAAGGGAATGTAAAATTTCGACATTTGGATTAGATTTTGACAAAATTTAATAGATTTGGAATTTAATTAATTATTATATCCGATAACTATCAAACTAAATCAAATTTGATGATAGCCTATTTTGATTCTATTTTACATTTTTTAATTTAATAAATGTTAATATATATTTTTAAAAATAATATCAATAAAAATAAATTGATAACTAATGATGTATAAAGTGAAAATAAAGTAAAAATAATATTTTAAAGTGATCAGATTAGATTCTGGTCATTATATATGACTCATTAATTTATTTATAAACAAAAAGTAATATATTGTATAAGTTTTAGAAACTTGCAAATTTTACTTCTATTTAATAATTAAATCAGAAAAAATGGGATTTTAATTTAATAAAAATAAAATATTAAGCTTTTATCTATTAAAAAATTGACGACTACGTTAATGACCTAGTCAACAAAGTTCGTCGTCTGCTCTAATTAGCTTAACTCAAGCCATCACTCTTATGGTCATCGAGAGTTCACAAGTTAACAAAAATGTTTGGTTGTGTGATGAACTAAAATTTTTTTGTAATAATTTTATTTTTTAATAAAATGTTTTTAAATAATATTTGACCACTATTACGAATTTTTATTCTCAGAGATTTTCTTGTTGGTAAAAAAAAATGAAACTCTTATTTTATCCGGTGATACCCCACCTTTTTTTGGTCATGGATGACTCTCACTCTTCCTTTCTTTCTTTTCGTTATCACTAGGGGCGTCAGTGGGTCGGGCTGGCCCGCGGGCCCTCGGGCCGGGCCAGCCTTGGATTATTTTTCGGGCTACAAAATCTGGCCCGCGGGCCTAACATGGTCATCGCTCGGGCTCATAGTGAAGCCCGATGGCCCGTTGTGTAATATGCGGTTTTTTAAAAAAAAAATTGAAAAAAAAACCCTCTCGAACCCTCTCTCCCTTCGCCGCCTCCGTCACCTGATTTCTTCCCCTCCCCCGCTCACTCCCTCGCCATCTCTCTCTCTCTCGTTCTCGCTCTCTCGCCCACGCGACCACCGCAACAACCCGGTCACCCCATCGCCGTCGCCATCTCGCGTCGCGCCGTCGCCGCCGCTCTCTGTTTCCTCTCTCTCTTCGCGTGCGCCATGCGCCTACGGCCACCCCGCCCCTCTCGTCGTCTCTCTCTCCCTCCAGCGCAGTCGTCGCTACTGCCGACGCCGCATCACCACCGTGGCCGTGGCCGTCTTCCTCTCTCCTTCCCACTCCCGCCATCGCCGTCGTCGTTGCCAACGCCAACACCTCCATCGCCGTCGCCGTGCCCGCGCAACCGCGGTGAAGCCACGAGACCCCGGCCCCCTGCTCCGCGACCCCCTCTCTCTCTGTCTCTCACCTGGCTTTGATCGCCTCCCCGCCGTCGTCATCTCCTCTCCACCGCGAGGTCACCGTCGCCCGGCTCCTTCCCCTCTCTTCTTCTTCCTCTCCTCGCCCGCGCGGTTCGCGTCGCCGCCGCGCCCATTGCCACCGTGCCCCCCCCTCCACTCTGTTCTCTCTCTTTTCCCTCTCCCGCGCTCCCCCTCCGTTGTTTTTGTTAAAATGTCATCATATGATATTATAACTTTTTTTGACTTCTATTTAGACCAAAGAATAAGATAGTTTTTTAAATACTAATTATATATATTAAATTATATAAAACTAATTATAATTATTAATAGTTGATCTAATAAATTTAGAATTTTATTTCTATCCTATTTTATCATTCCATATGTCATATTTTTTATGATTTGTCTATTTTTATTTTCTTATTATATTTATTTTTGTATACTTATATTATATTTTATTTTAAATTTAAAAATAAAAAAATTATCTAATTTTTATTCTGATTTATTAATAGATCAAAAATTTATTAATTTATTAATTATCTAATTTTGATCCTGATTTATTAATAGATCATGTAGTTATTGATTTTTATCTAAATCAAATCAAAATTTATATCTCTAGTCACTCAGTTGTTGTAATAATTAAATAATTTAATTAATTTCACATTTTTTTAGTTGATATTATTTTTTATCACAAATACAGAGATCACCATTAATAAGACACATCATTGGTAAGATCATAGAAGTTATTAAAGTTTTTTGGTTTGATGTTTAAAAAATTAAAAAATATATAAAATATATCTTATAATATGTTAACAAGAACGGGTCGGGCCGGGTCGGGCCGGGCCAAACTTATATTTTTTTTGGGTCGGGCCAGGTCGGGCCGAAATGTAATACGGGCCGGGCCGGGCCGGCCCATTATATATTGGAGCGGGCTTTGTTGGGCCGGCTGCGGGCCGGGCCCGGCCCGGCCCATTGACACCCATAGTTATCACGTCTCCCCAAACACTGCGATTTTGTTTATTGGTTTAACTTAATTATCTTTTATTTTTTAATATAACTTTGCAACAGTAAAGTGTTTGAGGAACAGGATAACCTAGGTTGAACTCCCGCCTCATGATACACCTCTTCTCCCGCGATCTTGTGGCGTCAGCGCAGCCACGTGAGCGTAGATATAAACAACGTGCCCACCCAGCTTCTGCTTGCAACGGGCATGTGATGCATTTAAAAGCGCAAGCACCCAAGAGGGCGTCGGACTTCGTGGAGATGCGTGTGATACCATCGTACTCTTGTTCTTTCTAAGTAAAAAAAAAAGGTACACGTCAGGTAAGTAGGTGGCGTTTTATTTGGTTTAATCTGAAATTTTTAGTTTTTAATTTTATGTCTAATCTCTTAATAAATTTTAAGACAAATTTAAATATGATTAAGATAAAAATGATCAATATTATTTGATAAAATTTTTAAATTAAGATGAATTGATATCAAATGTATACTATACATGTCGATGAAATATATTACTAATATACAACTTATACCATATGTCAAATATAAAAAAGATCGATGAGTAAAATATTATTTTAATATTTATATATAAGCATATTTTAAATATATTATAATTTTAAATATTTTAAATAAGAAAATAAAAACTTGAAATAAAATATTCTATTAACTAAATTTACAACTGAAAAGAGAGAGAGAGATGGGCCTAGCGCAGGCCCGCATGACGCGACACGTTTACGGTGAATAGTTAAGAGTTTTCTAAGGTCTTGTTTGGTACATAGATAAAATTGAGAAGAATAGAGATAAATCACTCCTCACGACTATCTTTATTTTCATTGTGTTTAAGTTAGAATATGTTTAGAGGATATATTTGTCTTATGTTTGATATGATAAATGATTATTGTTTTTAAAATTAATATTGATATATATAAATTATTTGACTATTAATATAAAATATAAAGTTTATATCATAAATGATACATAAATGATAATGTAAAATATTCTATATACTAGATAGGATGACTATCCATCGAAAAAAATTAAAGATAAAATATTTTATATACAAGGTGGGATGACTTATCTTTTACTTTATCCTCATTTTTTACTTAAATTAGATTAAGTTAATGTATGTTAAATTCTATTTTATTTTTAAAATAAATGGAGGATTGAAAATAAACTAAATTTATCTCGGGTTATTCCGATATCAAATATAGCCTAAGAGATCAATGACTACGTCAAATGTATTTTCGTAGAAATTCTCAAACATAAACAAATATCCAAACTCTCTTTTTCTGATCAAATAGAACATTCATTCATAATAAAATAAGAGAGTACAGACCGACCATTATATGGACACAATTACAAGGGATCAGACACTACACAACGACGAGGATATGTGAAGTTCTATTGGGAGTCATCTAACCCAACAAACTAATACATAGTCACAAATCGACCGAAGGTCAAATGGCAGAGATAAGGACTCCTATAAAGGAGTTTAACAGTTGCCAAGGGATCGGATGATCAGAAAAAATAGGTGTGGATATCGCCCAAACTGTCGGTCCCAAATGAGAGATCATGACTATGATAAAGATGTGGAAAGACAATGACACCAAACTCAACCATGACACAACATAAAAGGATAAAAGAAAACATAACAGACATAGACATGGATAGACCGTGCTCCACGAAACTAATGCATTAACTAAAAGCAAAATGCCTAAATACAAATTTAGGCCTAGCACTAGAATAAGAGCAATACTACAACAACTAAACATTTGGGAAGGGAGGCCTCCCTCCCTAATCAAAATCGACCTTAAAATAGCAAAGTAAAAAATATACCAGGGTAAAGTGTTTCGCTGGAGAGGTGGAGAGGTAGAATGGGTAACTGGAGGTAGTTGGAGGGGTAAGGGAGATGTTGGAGTGGACAGGAAGGGCACCGAGAAGAGGAGGGGAGAAGTTGGAGGGGGCGGGGGCGACAGAAATGGCTAGAGGAGAGGGGGAGCAGCAGGAGAGGGGACTGAGAGGGTTTACCGAAGGACAGAGGGGCGCCTCAAGAGTCGCTGGGGGTACTGCCGAAAGGGATGCCGTGAGATGAGGGACAGTAAGAGGGGGGAAGTCGAAGGGGAAAGGGGGGCGAGAGGGATGATGGAGAGGGCTTGATGAAAGGGGGAAGGGGTCTGTTGGAGAGGGGCTGCCGAAGGTTGGAAGGGAAAGGGGATGGGGCATTGGAGAGATCGAGAGGGAGAAGGGAGGTGCCCGAGAAAGCTAGAGGATAGGGGGGCAAGGGGGGGTGCCCAGAATGCCTAGAGGAGATGGGGAGAAGTCGAAGTGGGAGGAGCAAGGGCGGGCAGCCGGAGGGGTTCTGCCGGCAGAAGTCGAATGGGTGGGGAGGGACCAGGGGGCTCCGCTGGGCATTCTGCCGAGAAGTGGTCGATTCCTTTGGGAGAAGAATCCGCCGAAGAAGTTTTGCCGGGAGAAGATTCTGCTGGGATCAGCAAGAGTTCTGTCGAGAGAGACTCCAAGTGAGGGTTCCACCAACATTGCTCTGGGCGAGGGCGAGGGATCAGAATAACTTTCCACCTATGTCCAGACTCTCACCAAACTAGGTTTTGGGCATATTTCAGTTAACCTCACTGTTTATTACTTATCTATGACAGTACAGTCGCTAACTCTTTTGGGCGATGTCCTATAGTTAAAACATTATATATGCAATGCATTAAAATAAAAAGTAAAAATAGTTTAAGTGACAAAATTTATGATATAAAAGAGAATATATATATTTAAAATATCTACATAATTATTCATGAAACTACATTATAGTTCTAAGTTGTATTTTTGTCATAAAATTTATTAATATGATAGAAACTTCTAAATAACAACATTATTTTTTTTCATCTTTGATACAACGTATGTGTTAGGTGTTATGTTATCTTGAATTATAGGTTGTCCGGTGATATAGTATGATTAATGGATATAATTATCACATAATAAATTCGTAGAGATGCATGGCTAGCTTATGCCCTGTTTGGTTAGAGTTTCATTTTTTGTACTATTTCAATATTGATATTAATATTTTCAAATGTTGGAGTATCAATATCAAAAGCAATACAAATTGACACTTGTATTACATAATATATTTTGTTTGCACTATAAATTTTAAAATTGATACAATTAGCCAAACACCTCTCTTAATGGTTCCTATTAATATCAATTTTAAAATTGATAGTGATAGAGGTACCTAATAGTGTTACCAAACTTGGCGTTAGTTTGTGTGGAGAGAGAGAGAGAGAGAGAGAGAGAGAGAGAGAGATACATCCATAAAATTAGTTGGATATATAGAAGTACATATAGAAAAATAAAAGAGATATGCCAGTTAAACTAAAAAAATGAGAGGTACGAATGCATGCCAGTTAAACTAAAAAAATGAAAGGTACGAATGCATTGGACTAAGTATATTATATTTAATATAATTGTAAACTCCATCTTGAATCTAAATTACAGAAATATCCTTTTTTAATATAAAAATCGGTTGATTTAATTCTCATAAAAGAATAGTACACTATCAAAGTTATTTGAAGATCACCTCAGTCAAAAGTTAGAGTATTTGTAACAATTAAATCAACTAGCTTGATCCAACAACTACTTTAATTACCATTAATTTTAAGAGGTCACATATGTTCGTACTACTCTCAAATCACGCTTAACTTCAAAAGTTTTTCAATTCAATCTCTGAAAAATAATTAATCAAAATTAGTAATAGTATTGATCTATTCTCTTAACATATTCATGTACCAAAGTGTTACAATAACTCTATTAAAGACTTGACATTCTTGTCAAAATCACATGTAAGTCGCAACATATCTTTTGTCTGGTTATACCCTAATATCATATGTATGATTAAATTAGTTAATTGACTCAACAATTGTGTTAATTAGTAATCTTCTCAAGAAGTCACCCATTTTTAGACTACTCTCAACAAAAGTATACTTAATTTCAAATTTTTTTCCACTCAATCTCTCAAAAAATAGTTAACTAAAGTTGTATTGGTAGTACATTAATTTAATCTATTGACATATTGATAAATCATTGTGTTACACTCATCTTTGGTCAAAAGTTAAAAATGGATCTTCCAAAGACTATGATTTGACTACGGTAAATTTTCTGTTATTTTTAATATTTGATCAATAAAAATAATAAAATATTTTCTCTTTTTGTCAGAGAGAGTGATTTGAGAGAGAGTTTAGAGAAAGAAAATTATAAGAGAGAGAGAGCGCGCTCACGTGTATGTGTGTGTTTTAAGAGAGAGAGAGAGAGAGAGAGAGAGTTAGGTTTAGTCGAATATTAATGAAGTTAAGTTCAGCTTCATAAGCTAAATAAAATTAATATTAGATTTCAAGGAGTTTAAACATTTATCAAGACTACGTAAATATATCAACAATACAAAGCAATGATAAGGACAAAATTGTAATAAAAGTTAAATCCTCTTGCACTATTGAATATGATGCGACTGACTCTCCTAAAATATTTATATCATACATCTTGGACGTCCTCATCTGTGCTAGCTTGGGTCCCCCCGATCCACACGTCTTAACTTGGTCCGACTGACCCGCTGCGCCTCCGCCGAGCCATGCGCGGCTTGAAGGGGCCATGCCGTCCCGCACGCCGGCGGCGGCGGCCCGCATGGGCGGGCGCGGGTTGGCGTTTGCAGCCAGGGCCCGGAGTTGGCCGCCGCAGAACAGACAAGGTCTGGCAGGCGGCGCCGCCGGTGACCCACCCCTGTCCGCCCGCGCAGGGCCAAGCCTATCCGCATTCCGATCATCTCCGGCTGGCGCTGATCCTCTCGACCAGACGTGTCCTCCGCCCCCCGTTGGGTTGCTTTCTCTGACTGTCCTTCACTAGCTCTGGGAAGAACAGATCATACCCGGCCCCTCGCTGATAGTCAGAGGGATTTTTTTTGAGAAGAGATCGTGGACTTCCGAGGGAGCATCCTCAGGTCACTCACAAAAACGTATTGAATGTCTATCATGTCAATGCATTTAAGACTCATCACGTCATGTATTCAATGAGTTTTTGTGAATGATCTGAGAAAACTCCCTCAGAAATCCACCTTACGCGATCTCTTCTCATTTTTTTATTTTTTACAAAATTAACACACCTTAGTGAAAAGAGAGCCAAGAGTCTAATATGTCCTTGTAAGACTCTTTCTTCAGCACTCTTACAAAATGTCATTAAATACATAACTATTTAATATGATTTTATGAGATATTAAATGTTTGTGAGAGAGCTGCGAAAACTCCCGCTCTCTTGTAGAAATTGGATTACTCAAACATAATTTTTAAAGTCCAGGGCCAAGTCAGAATTTTGGAAGTGGGACTTGTGATGTTTTGTTTGATTTAGGGATAATCAGGAAGTTGGATTTTTAGAATCTGACTTTATTCTTGTCAGAAGAAGAAGAGACTGTTATACTTTCTCAATCCAACTTTGACTTGTACTACGGATGTATCTGATTTGTATGAAAGTGTGGTTGTATTGTAAAAGGAAAAAAAATTTGTGTATTAGTTACGCAAATAAAAATTTAAAAGTGTGTTTATTAAAAAAACAGACGGCACTTCTCCTTCCTATCAGAACGACGGCTCCCCCACCAGTGTCACCCATGTCTGGTTATTTTCTCCCTTTAAATCCGGGACCGGCGGACGGCAGCACTGTTCTGATCGTCGCCTGGCTCCTCCGCCGTATTATCGCTTTCCCCGTCTCTTCTCCCCCGCTGTCAAGACGACACCAAGGGTTCTCGGCCATCTTCCAGTCTGTGGCTGTTGGGCCTCCGAGCGACGGATCCAAGGCTAGCTTGAGAGAAGGAAAGGCTATATATGTATATATATGCATGCTCCCAGTCGTCTTCTTCTCTCTTCCTGCGTTGTTAGGTACGCGCCTGGACGGAGGTCGCCGGATCTGCAGGCAAGCTGTTCGCTGCTCGCGGCGTGTGGCCGTGGCTGCTCCATTGGTGGCAGGTCGGGTGAGCCGTGCCGTCCCGTCGGAAGCGTAGATACCTCTCTCTCTTGTCTTCTGCAAGCTCTCAACACGGCAGACCGATCGAGGCGATGCGCGCCTTTTTAATCGAATCGATCTTCCCACCCCTCCCCCATGCCATGCCAGCGCTGCTCGCGTTAACTCTGAGTGTTGTCGCGTCGTGCCATCTGGATCGATCGCCTAGCTACTTTTCACAACACTAAATGTGGAGAGCAGATCGTCTAACGCCCCGGGTGAAGAGAATAGTCGCAGTCTTCGATTAGAAGCGATCACATATTTTCGTCATTTAAGTGATGGTTCAAATACCGGTTCGAAAAATTGCTATCGAAAAGTCCTGAATCGCTACTATTGCCTTGGTAACTCACTACCTGTTGGTAATGAGTTGTATTGAGTTCTGTAGCGAGTTAGTAATGTGTCAGTAACGGTTCAACAACGGTTCAATAACATCTTAACTTGTTACTCGAAAGTCCTGAACTTGCTACCGAAAAGGGCTGAACCGCTACTGACGTCGGTAGCGATTCAATATTTTTCGGTAGCGGTTCACCGAAACGGTATTTGAACCGCCACTTAAGTGGCGGGGGTATGTGATCGCTTCTGATTGGGGACTGCAGCTATTCTCTCCACCCGGGAATTGAGACGATCTGCTCTCCTAATTGTGTGGTCGTCATAATGTGTCGCAAGCAACGATCCAACATTTACACTCTCTCGATATAGAGTGCGGATCCCCTTGTATGACCTATCAATAGTTTAGGAGAATTATCACCTACTTTATTTAACAAAATGAGTTTATCAAAAATTTTGTTGACCAAATTTCCATCTCATTTAATCAGTTGACTTTCATTTCACTTATCACCCACTCCAATGATCATGACAAATCTCTGTTGTCCTAAAAATAATCAGATTATATATTGTCAATAAAGTTTTAATCATAATTTTTTCATTCAAAATATAATAGTATTTTATTGTTAAAACATTTATATAATTAACATGATCTATTAAATAAATTATTAATAATATTTTATAGTAAAAATATAATAAATATAATTTAATAAACAAAATTTTAATTATAATATTTTTACTCTAAAGTCCAAACAAAATAATATCAAGCAATTAAATAAAATAAACTTAACTTGATGTAATAAATAAGTTAATATTTTATATCAAATTTAAATTTTGATATAAGTAAGATGTGGTAATTTATTGTCTTAGCCATAATAATATTTTGTATTTATAACTTAAATTAATTAACATGATGTAATAAATAACTTGATATTTAATAATTTATAACATATTTAAATTTTTATATAAATAAAATATGATAACTTTTTATTCCAAACACATCAATATTTTGTGTTCATAAATCGATAAAAATTATAAAAGTTCTAAAAGTTAAAAATAAAATTGAATATTTTAATTAACCATTAAATTTAGAATTTCTTGAAATATACTATTAAGAGGAAAGACTAGGTACTTTGTTTAACATGAAAGGGGTAAAAAGACATTTTCATTGAAAAATAAAGCAATTGTGATGATATTTTGAAAATGGACCTAATGATAAAGTTTTTCTGAAAACAAACTTAGTGGTGAAGTTCTTGATTTAAAACAGACCAAGCGTTCATTTAGCTTAAGAGTTTTCTCAGTCTCTCAATCAAAAAATGTCATGATTTCGAGCCACTTAAGTGACAGTTCGATACCAAGTTATTGAATCGCCATTGAACAGTTACTAAACTATTTTTGAACCGGTACTAGACTATTGCTAAGTTGTTACTTGACCTTTACCAAGTTGTTATTGAATCACTATGCGAACCGCTACTGAACCTTGCTAAGTAGTTACTGGACTTTTATAAAGTCATTATTGAACTTTCAATTAGGCATCTCAAAAGCGATTCAGGTAACTTGATACTGAACTATCATTTAAATGGTTTGCAGGTTGTGGTTGTTTCTCACTGGAGATGGAAGGAACTCCCACCTTTAGTTGTCTAAGGTGATTTTCACTTCTCAATATATATGCATAGAAAGAGAAAGCGAATTCATAGTAAATCTAACTTTCAAAAAATGAAATTGTAATTTAAAAGTCTAACTTTATCATTATAACAACTCTTATGGCTCATTGGTCAGAAATGATTAGGAATGGGCACGGTTCGGTTTGGACCATTTTTTTTCAAACCAAACCAAACCAAATCACCCTCTCAAATTGAACCGAACCAAACCGAATCAATTCGATTTGGTTCAGTTTAAACCAAAAATAAATAAAAATATTTTAATTAATTATTTTTTACATATATATACTAATTTTTAAGTTAAAATAGTGAAAATAAATATTATTTTATTATATGATTTATAAAAATATCAATTTTATTAATACTATAATAGTTCTTTTATATTTTTTTGATTATATCGGTTTAAACGGTTTGATTTGGTTTAAATCGGTTTGAAGATTTTCTAAACCGAACCAAACTGAAAGGGAGTCCAAACGGAACCGAATGGGCTGTTTCAGTTTAGTTTCTCGGTTTGAACCGTTTTGCGTCCACCCCTAGAAATGATTGTCGATGTAAACAACATCTAATATTTCAAAATTTTTATTCGATTTGAATAATAATTAATGTGTTTGGAACTTTCGTATTGAGTAAATTATTAGAATAAAATCAAATACCCTTTGGTAGTTTACTAGAATCAAAATTAGTTAATTTAATTTTTTTTATTTATTTTTGATAAAATATATAAATAAAATTAATTAAATTAAAATTAAGTAAATTATAAAATGAAATATAATAATAAAATAAAGTTTTAAAAATATTATATTAAATTTTAATAAATATATATTAATTATTAACTTATTTTAAATAAAAGGTTGATATAACATATATTTCGAGAATATAAGATTAAATTTTAATTAAAATTGAATGCAAATTGAAATATAATGATAATAAAATTTTCGAAATTGAAATTATTTAACTGTTATCGAAGTTGAATATAGGTGATCCTATAATCGAAGGCATATAGATGATCAAAGTTTGAATCCTACAAGTTCCATAAGTCCGATTACTGACTTCATTCTTTTAAAAGTTGAAATTTTCAAATCTGTCTGAACTTTTGTGAGAAGTCTAACTTTGATCCAAAAGTCAGAACTTGAGGACTCCGACTTCTACAAAGTGTTACACTTTCAAAAAAAGTTGTTTGTTATTCTTACAAATAAACTCTTAAAATTGTGTTATTTTAAAAGAAATCAAGCAGAGGAAAGCACTTCCCCTTCTCTCACATGAGAGACTAGAGAGAGCACATTAAACATGGAGAAAATATTAATGTGCTGAACCTCACCCCCTCGCTTAGAGAAGTGGAGACCCTTCCCTCCACCCGCTGGTGGACACAACCAGAATGAACGTTCTATCAATTGTTCTACGTTTTGAGATGTTTCTGCCTACACCTCTGCCCCAACCGCAATCGCCTCCGCATACTCTCAAAAACACACTTTTTAGTTGTTCCGGAACGATGTGATGTTCCCTATTTTCTTGGGATAGTTGCCACGTATCCCATGCACTAGCATCTCTCACTTGGCCATCCATACCAAGTGATTTCCGATCACACACTCACTGCCTGTGAGAATATAATCATTTCTATATTCTGAGATGTTAATAAATTCTTTATGTACTCCTACTATTCATGAGATACACTTTTATTTATATGCATTTTCACTATCCATGAGTTGTATATACATTCTTATGTAGTTCCACTATTCGTGAGATACGTATATATTCATATACATTCATTATCCATGAAATGCATATATTTTCTTTATATTTTCACTATCCACGAGATGTATATATTTTCTTATACACTCCCACTTTCCGTGAGATACATATATATACTCCTATACAATCTTATTATCTGCGAAAATTATAAATGACTTATATGTTCCTGAGTCCCATTAAGCCAACATGCTTAATAAAAATTTCTACCGAGATACCCTTTGCCAAATGTTCGACAATCATATCACTAGTGGGGATATAACTCACATTTATTTCCCCAGCTTTCTGCACAATATCACGTATATAATGATATTGTACTTTTATGTGTTTTCCTCTTGAGCTATTTGCTCCACTATTAATCAGGTTGATGGTGGCCTGATTGTCACAACAAATCTCAATTGGCCTATCAACGAAATTGAGACCTAAGTTAATCAGAAATTGTCTAATCTAGATGGCGTGAGTAGTAGCCATACTATAGGCAACATACTCAGCTTCCTGGGTATATCTTGTCACACACCTCTGTTTCTTGCTATCCCAAGAAACAACCGTATCACCAAAGATGAACAAGTGTCCCGAAGTGGACTTTTCGTCATCTTTATCCCCTCAGAAATCCGCATTAGAGTAACTAAGCACTTCAAGTGTTTCTTTTTGATATACTAACATGTGGTGTAATGTACCCTTTAGGTACTTCATAATCCTCTTAACATCTGCCCAATGTGCTGGTCCAAGATTACTTTGATATCTGCTCACTAAGCTTACTGCAAATGCTATATGAGGCCTGGTACAAAGCATTGCATACATTAAGTTTCTAACAACTTGAGCATAAGACATGTTAAGCGATCTTAACCCTCTTAGGGACATTGCTCCTTAACTTCTTTCCATAAACCAGTGGTGCGATTGCCGGATTGTAATTCTGCATCCCAAATCTTCTAAGTATGGATCGTATGTACTTCTCTTGGCTTATGGACAACAATATAGACTTCTTGTCCTTTTCAATCTGGATACCAAGGACATAGGACGCCTCTCCCATGTTCTTCATCTCAACTTTCTCACTGAGCTTAGATTCAACATTATTCAATTTTCTTATGTAATTTCCGATGAGGAATATATCATCCACATACAAGGATAATATAATAACTGATATAAATGTATGCCCTACGAGCCAATCATATATGATATGATTCGACATTTCTAGGTATATCTCATTTAATTAATTAGACAAATCTTCATTATAAGCTCTTATTAGATGCGAATATCATAATGAAGTCTTTGATTAAATACAATGATGATTAAATCATGATGAGATCATAATAATGAGATTGATCATCTAGAGGTAATTGATCTAAATGTTCCTAATTATAGGATACTTGAGACGGGACATCAAGGATCTAGATATACTACTGTATGTGATATCTTCTCATGTGATGAGGATGACCGATCTCTTTGGTTATTAATGTGGAGACAGTGAGATACACATACAAGTGCTCATTAGTTGAATGAGTTCACTGAACTGACTGAATTAGAAACCCTGAATGGTATCTTGCCGAACTGTTAATTATGGTTTTCTATCATCACGGTTGCATGGTTGAACCTTTGACCTAAATTGCCAATGATACCTTGTTGGGTGGAACTTGTGCTTTGATCATTGACTTATGGATCACCGTTTAGATGGTCGAGTATAGCGATTGATCGGGTACATGGAAAACCTGATGGAGGCAATTGAGAGGACAACAAGGAATCGTCCACTTTGGAAAGTGAGGGTGAATGTCCTATGAGATAGTACTCTAAATCCTTGGCCAGGGTAGATAGGATAATTGGAAAATGAGTTTCTAATTGATCAAATTTCTAGTACAGAATCCTATAGAGTCGGTACACTAAGGAGTTGACAGTCGATGCCGTACTCCTTTCTGACCAGGACATTAAATGGACGAGGGTTTATATCCATGCGGTAAACGATGATGGAAAGGCTCAATGGAGATAAGATTATCCACATAGTCATTTTGGATTATGGGATGTGGCTTGTACCCTTCATGATCGATAAGCTAATTAATATATTATCGGTTAATAGATTTAATTAAATTAAATAGAATTATTCTATTTTATTTAGGTCTCAACCAAATAGGGTATTGGGCCTAGTGGGTTACACACAAAAGAACTTATCCACAAGTACAAGGGCAAGGGCGTAATTTATGGAGATTTTGGGTTTTTATGAAAAATTCCAAAATTCTCTATAAATACTAATGATTTTAGCCAAACCCTATCAAGCCAAGGGTGAAAACCACGTCCCTAGCCTCTTTCCTACCTCCTCCTCTCTCTAGAAGGTGTCCATGGTCGATGGAGCTCCGTTTGGGAAGAGTTCTCGAGGCCGGCGCGAAGGGAGAACCTGCTGTGGATGAAGTTCGTGTGGATACTGCTAGAGACCAGACATTTGAACGGTTTGAAGATCTTGAGAAGCTCATCTCTTTTCTCTCCATGAGATTATATGAATCCCTATCAGGTATATTCAAACCCGATTTGATCAATTTTTGATTTTCGTCGTTCGGTTCCGATTGAGACAGATTCTAAAAGAATCCATAGGAATCGTCGCTTCCATTGCACCAAATTTTTATGGATGATTCCTTACAATAACCATGCCCCCACTCTTCATGACATACACACAGCTATCCAATTGATTTGGAACAAGATCGAGTTGAATAATTACATCATGAAATTTGAGATACCATTGTTTAGATGATTGCTTTAATCTATACAAAAATTTGCTTAATTTACATACTTGATTCCCCTTTCCTTCCACCTGAAACCCTTCAAGTTGTCACATATATATATCTTCTTCTGACTCTCCGTTGAGGAATGCAATTTTGACATCTAGCTGGTAGCATCTTTATAGATGCAAACTTAGCCACATTGGAATAGGTTTCTTGAAAATTGATACCTGCTTTTTGATTGAACCCCTTGGCAACTAACTGGGCCTTATACTTATCTATAGACCTGTCAGCTCAAAGCTTTCTTTTAAATACTCATTTACACCCAATAGCCTTCCTATTCCTAGGCAAATCACACAATTCCGACTCTCCATTAATTTCTATGGAGTTCATTTCTTCTTTCATTGCATCTCGCCATAATTCTAATTCGCGCGATTTCATGGCATTGATGAAATTTATTGAATCTATGTGATTTTCCTTATCAATGTCTACTTTTAGACATGAAGGCTCACATGAGTATAAATATGAATCATTCATCCATGCAGGTGGAGTTGTAGTTCTCTTGTTGCCAATTGCAGGTATGTCAGACATTCCTTCTATCATAGAATTATGCTGATTCTCAACTACCTTTTTATTGAGATTGTTCTGCTATCCTAGGTTCTTCTTCTATTGGAAAATCATTTCTAGAGTTTTCATTATAATAATCATCATATATTACAATTAGAGGTTCCTTCTCAATTTTATGAGGTTCCTCTTTCTCTAGATTTTCTAGGAATGTAACATTCTTATATTCAATGATCCCCTTTTCCTTATGGAAGAACTATAGCCATTCAATTTTTCACGATATCTTATGAATTTACATTTCAACGTTATTGGTTCCAACTTATTTCTAAGTTGTTTCGGAATGAGAACATGGGCTATTAACCTCCATTTCCTGAGATGACTCAAATTTGGTTTCCTCCCATTCCATAATTCATAAGGTGTGCATTTGATAGACTTACTGGGAATTCTATTTAGTATATAACTTGTCGTGAGCAATGCTTCTCCCCAAAATTTCTTAGGAAGACCAGAATAGGCTAGCATACATCTAACTACATTCATTAAAGTTCTATTTTTTTCTTTCAGCCATACCATTCTATTGTGGCATATACGGCATTGTTACATGCCATTTTATTATATGCTCTTGGCAATATGACTCAAATTCTTTTGAGTTATATTATTCACCTTTATCAGTTCTTAACACCTTAATATCCCTACCTAATTGCCTTTCCACTTCTATTCTATATCTTTTAAAACAGTTGAGTGTCTCAGACTTAGCATAAATAAGATACACATAGGCATACCTTGAGTAGTCACCTATAAATGTAATGAAATATTCTTTGTTATCATATGATTTTAAACTTAGAGGTCCATAGATATCTGAGTGGATCAACTTTAATAATTCTTGTGATCTATGTCCAACTGTGAACGATTTCTCAATCATCTTTCCGACTAAGCAATGTTCATAAGGTGACAATTCTATCTTTGATAATGACAACATATTCATTCTTGCCATTAATTCCATTTTAGATTTTCCAGGATGACCCAATCTAAAATGCCAAAGATCACATTCAGTCTGATAACACAAAGAATACTCAGGATTAGCATTTGAATTACTCTTTCTAGTGTCAACTACAAGAATATAAAATAGATCATGCTCTAGGGAAAACTTTCCTGTTGCATATATATATATATCCATTCTTTTCAATTGACACTCCTTCATTCCAAAATCTAACATCGACATCCTTCTTTACCAATGTTGGAATAAAGATAAGATTCTACAAGATTTTAGGTGCATAAAACATATCCTTGAGGATCAAAATTTTATCCCCAAGATCTAGCCTATAAATACCAACACCTTCCATATCAATATAGGTGTCATTTCCCATCATTAGCCTCTATTCCCTAGCATTTAATTTCTTTAGGGACACAAGACCTTTCTTAGGCTTTGCAATATGCCTAGTAGCTCCAGAATCAACTCACCATTTATCTGAATTTGTCAAACCTGTGCCACATTTAGTAACGACGACAAATTCTCTTTTTCTAATTCCTTTATCTTTTCGGTATAGATTTTCACCCACATTTTTATGCTTACTTGGACAATTGGCTTTGAAATGACCAAACTTTCCACAACTATAACAGGCATATTCCGGAATCTTCTTGTGGTGTCGATATTGAGCAACTATTTTTTTATTTATTACATTAGCCTCTATTAAATTTACCTTTAGTCCTTTCCTTCTAGCCATATTATAAAATTCTATTGCTAACCTTAAAGGTAACTTAATGACAACTAAAACTAAACTAGCAATTCTTAAGATTGTGGCAATTATGTTCAATGAGGATAATTTTCTAATCAATGTAGTGGTGATGAATAATTTCTTTAAAATCTTACTTCCAAAAGTGTCTAGATTCTTGGCCTTAACTATCAATTCATGCACTATCACATCTTCCCCCTCTTGCATTCTATAGACATCATACTTGTGTATTAAGAACCGAGTTTTAATTTCTGTGATAATAGCATATCTTTCTATGATAGTATGCCATAATATATGAGATATCTCATAAGTTTCAAAAAACTTAATAAGATCAACCACCATAAATATTATCTTATATTTCTTAGCCTTTTTATCATCCACTATCCATTGCTCAATTCTTTTCTTTTCCACCTCAGTGGGAGTTTCGTTAAGTTCTAGAACAATATCTTCAATAAGACTTTTTATATTGTCACATATTAGACAATATCTAATTTTTCTATGTTACGTACCATAATTTATTCCGTTCAGTTTGTCTAGTTTTGCCAATTCTGCAACAACTAACATGCTGACCATAAAGACTAAAAAATTTCTAAAATAAGTGATGTATTGAATTGTAATCATCCAAATTTGCATGATAACATGAATAATCAACTTAATTATCATGTTGATCAAATTTAACATGATGATAATAAAAAATAATCTAACTATCATACTAATCAGGTTTAACATGTTATATTGCTTGAACTATATAGACAATTCTTATTTTCTAATCACATGAATATATGAATAAATGAGTTTAATTTTCAATTAAATTGCAGAAGATTATATATGCAATTTTATATCTTACAAGGTAAATGAGCAACAAGTAGTGATATAGGTGCATATTTTTTTTTTTGAAAAGGAGAATATATTCATTCAACTAAACCCATAATACAAAGCTGATACAACAGTAAACTTAAAATAGACAAACACTCGGCCGAGTTAACAATGAAGAGAGTTTCTTTGAAAAATAAATTTTCAAGAAAACAACACTAAGCCTCAAAGTGACCAACACACACAGGTGCAAACAAGGTCGAATAACAGCGTTAAGGACTCCATTAAAGAAGTTTGACAATTGTCGCAAGACTAGAAAATCACTCCAACCGGAAGTGGAAGATGCCCAAACTAGTAGTCTTGGAGAAGAGTTAATATCTAAGAAGCTAACAAATAGAGGCAACAAGACAAAACTTGACCAAAAGACAACGAACAACACCAAGGAAAAAGATACACAAGATAGACATAAATAAGCTGAACTCTGCACTTCCAACACGACAAAATTATACAAAATGCCTAATAACATATTTAGGCAAAATGTTGGAAAGGGAGTTGGGGAGATCCCTCCCTCCCAAACTGAAAATAACCTCAAAACAGCGTCGACAATCTTTCCTCAGAAAAAATCCAAGCAGGAGAGATCTCCTCGGGGCGAAGGAGGCAGCAAGGGCAAGATGTATGTAGATACGCGAATTCGGCCCGATTACAGAAAGTGCAATCTCATTTCTATAGTTAACACTTGTTTTCTCCCGATCAGAGAGGTCGATTTAACATAAAAATGACCAAATTTCAGGAAATATGGAAGCGTCCCGACGCCGCAACGCCTGGCGTCGCAACGTCGGAGCGCCTGGCATTTCCCGCCTTTTTACCCTTCTGTCCAGCCGGACGACCACCGTACCCAGAGGTGTACAAAAGTACAAGCGCTCCTCTGCCGGAGTGCCTGCAATCCCGCGCGTGACAGCCAGCTTTTCAGACGGTCAGCGATGTGTTGTCGAAATCGTACCGAGGGTCCAGGCGCTCCGCCGTCGGAGCACCTGGATTCCCGCCTGACAACTGTCACCGCAGGCTCCGCATGCGCCGTTTGCAGTCTGACAGCCGTAGGTCGTAGGTGCTCCCCTGTCAGAGCACCAGGATTTCCGCTGACAACCGCCGCCTGACACGCAGGGTGGTAGGTGGCGACAGGTATGGTCGGACGTGCTGGTCCGCCGACTTGTCAGCGGATTTTCAGGCGCTCCCATACCGCGACGCCAGGCGTCCTCGGGCGAGCGCTAGGGTCACTTTTGCGCACCTATAAAAGGAGACCCTTCTCCCACATTTAAAGGGTTCCAAAAAAAAAGAGGGGAGAGGTTCCAAGCTCCCAAGAGAGAGAGTCTAAGGAGCGAGAGAGAGGGATTCCCGCAGCCTTAACTCCCCAAGAGCTTTCTTGAGCCTTCCAACCTCCCCCCACCACCTTCCAAGCCCCCATCTCACTCCCAAGCCTCTCCATCCTCCATTACACCCCTTCCACTCCGATCATTCAATACCACTCAAAAATCCATTCAAGACCCCTGCCACCCTACCACTGAAAGCCATTACAAAGAGTACCAAGAAACCTCCAAAACCTATTAGGAATTCGATCCCTCGTCATTGGAACCGGGAGAAGATTGCATTGAAGACTGCCGCAGAAGGACTGGAGCGCTCCCCCGACGCGACGCCAGGCGACCTGTCGTCGGAGCGCCTGCAATTTCCAGAAGCCAGAAGCACCGGGCTTCTCTACGATCTTCTTCCTTACCTTACTCTCTCCTTTATTGTTCATTTGGGTTTCATTATGCATGTTGCATTAGTATAGCATAACGCATCTTATTCTTAGGTCATTTAGATCTTCCCTTAAGAAGGGGTTAGGAGTTAGTCCTAATCCGGTTCGTTCAACCCCTTTTGTCATTGCTCTTCTTTCTTACGAATGGTTACTACTTTCTACTTAGTTCTAATCGTTGTGCTTTCATTCATACTTTCTTTTCAGGCAAGCGAGTTTCTCCAAGGCTCTTCTTCCCCGGCCGGCCGAGGAAGGAGAAGATAGAACCCCCGCAATCTCCCAGCTTATCGAGGTAACCGGTCACTCTTACTTCCTTTACTAGTTCATTTCTTTTATTTCTATCATCGGAGCCTCTCTGGCTCCTGGCGACCACACCATCCCTTCCTCTTTCGGTTTATAGGTTAAGTTAGTGTTGAAAATGCCACCGGCTATCTGATCTTCTTTCCCCTCGATTCTCCTCACGACCCGGACCGGTCCTTCGATGCCCAAGTGACATCAAGGGTTGAGAAGTCCGGGGATCAAGGTGAGTGCGGAGAAGGAAAGAAGGAAGAGAAGCAGGCAATAGAACGGTCCGTCGGAATCATCCACGACCGTGTCTATGGCGTGATTAACACGAACCCACCCTATCAAGACCGTAAGAAAGGAAACACACACACACGCGCGAGGACATATCTCTCCCTCCTCCACACTCCACACTCTTTCCCGGCGTCCACATCCTTTGGCGACCACGGTGGGACATCTAAAGCCAAGGGAAAGTCGCTTGCCATATTTCTTTGAATGAAAGCCCCTTCCATCAAGTAAGTCTTCTATTCACTCTCTTTATCTCCACGTTTATTTGTATTTCGTCCCCCTCCTTTAAAAAGTTAGAACCTCTCTTGCTCACCGCGTGGGCCACTACTCCTTGGCTCCCGCGTGAGCCACCCCCCCCATTTCCCCACTCACCGCGTGAGTGGTACATCATCGGCCCCGCGTGGCCCTCTCTTTCTGTTGATCCTATCAAAGGGGCACCAGCTGCTACCCTTTGCTAGGACGTTTGCAAACCGAGCTCCGCGAGCTCGAAGCATCTACAAGCACCGACTCCCGCGCGAGTCAACTCTACTTTTAATACCTTTTCATTTAAAAAGCATTGTCGTTTATTGCTTTCTCAGCATCATATCACCTTTATGTCCCCGCGGGACCCTTGCTTTATAGCTTTTCTTAAAATTTGCTGATTCCCGTTAAAAGCGTCCTGATACCGCGACGCCTGGCGGCACGGTACCGGAGCACCTGCAATTCCCCGAACTCGCTTTTAGTTCCTGCTTCTTGTTTCACTTCCAACCCTTATCACTCTTACTACCTTCTAATTTTCAGCATGCAAACCTGTCTTAGTGTTTAAATTTCTTTATGCACCATCATCTCTTAAGTTCCTTTGTGCTTCTCTCACGTTGTGTTTATTTTATCTTTATTTTGCTTGCTCCTTTATCCTTGCTCATTCTCTTGCATTAGCTTGCATCGAGGTACCGGTTCCATCCGGCCTCGTAGGTCATCCGAGAAGGGGGGCTCACTCTCCTCCCAAAGCCATACACATCCAAAACACCATTCTTGGTGGATCTCGACTTCTCTTCCGGGGATTCCCTCTCGGTTGACTAAGTTGGTTTCCGCCAAGGCCTTCGTAAGTCCCCAGACGTGAAGGATTCCCTCTTCACCGATCGGGCTGGTTGTATCATTTCCCCAAAACCCGAAGTTTACCCATTACCTATCCGTGTGAAAAATCGTTTCACCTTACGTTGCTCGGCGTTGTGTGAGCATAGGGTCCCACCCATTTATTGGAGTGGACAATACTTTGCTAAACAAGCCACTAATCTAAGGTTGGAACACAAAAAAATTTTGCGCTAAGCATTCCAAGTCTTTGCTTTAACTTGTTTGTGTAACCAAAAGAAAAAAAGAAAAAAAAGGGGGGGGGAGACTCTCTCCTACAAAAATCTAGAAAAGTCACCAAAAGAAGTTGTTCCTTTGAGATAAAAAAACTTCTCTGATCACGACAATCAAAGAAAATAACCTCTAAGAAGCAATCCAAAAAAATCTTTGTCAAAGAAAACTTTGCTTTCGGATAAAAACTTGTCTTCTAGAATTAAACGACCCAAAAAGAAAAATCTGCTCAAAAGAAAACACCCAAAAACAAGAAAACTTCGTCTTTCTTTGCTTTATGCCTGTGTCGCTCAGGTCCGGACGAGTTATCATGGATCAACATTGCGAGCAAGCAGAGTATGAACAGGCCTACTTTGGGGCAGAAGGCGAGCCGTCACTCCTTCCCGACGCTGTCTATGCCGTTAACGAACCAGAGCTCCCGCTGAGCCGGATCAAGTTTCTCCTCCACCCAACCCGGGTTCCCTTTGGGAGGCATTCTCTCATGCCGACCCCACCCAACTTCAAGCCATCGAGGCTATTCTCAAGGGCAAGTCGCCCGTCGATCATAACCCTCTCACCGGTGGTTTACGTGTTTCTACCCCTCGCTCAGTAGCACGTCGACCCGATGCGGCCGCCCAAGGCCATTCCTATATCGGGCCATCGCCCCCAAACTCCCCTCATCCGGTGGCTATCCTAAATCACCCGGATCCAAATTTGGCCGCACCATCACGGCCACCAGTCTTCTCTTTTAATCATTTCAATCTTCCCCGTCAAGCAGCTTGCCCGCCAACCCACATTCCATGTCCGGCCGCTTCAGCCTACTTAGCTCCCCCTCCGGTGTATCAAACACCCCCTCCCCCTCCAATTGTTCGAGAGCCCTCTATTGACCAGGCCATGCTAAACCGCCTAAGTCAGATGGAGGAGCAGTATAAAGAAATTTGCCGTCTGGTTGGCACCAAGGTTGCCCCTGAAATATCTCTCCCCTCGCTCCCTACTTTCCATCTCCCTGAAAGATCGGGGAGCAAAGATAACAGACACTTGAGAATTCTGCTTAAGTAGGGAAATACATTGAAAAATTATATGCTGGGAACGCCATAACATAGGGCCTACACCAGTAATAGCTTCAACCACCTTTCTATCATCGCTCTCAACAATAACTTTTCTTGAAGATGACGAGGCCCAAGAGCATGCCAATAAATTTGCTTTGGCTACCAGGAGTTGCGGATGTTCTGGTGAGATCCTTTTGGTCTGCCAGAAAGTCAAAACACCCATCTCATTTCTTACGATCATGCCAATAGTTCCTGCAGTGGTTGACAACACTCCATCAACATTAATTTTTAAATGGTTATTAGGAGGTGGAGACCAAACAGATTTTGATTCATTTAAAGTAACCGGCACAAGGTTGAAACACCACATTACAGTATCCCAGGCTTGTTGAAGAATTCTCTGAGGGCTATCACACTTAGAATTGAAAATAACTCTGCATCTTGCCTTCCAGATATGCCAAATGATGGAAAAAGCTAATACTCCCATACGATGAAGATAAAGGTCCTTTGAAAGAAGCCAATCAAACCAAGAGTTAAAAAGATATGTAATAGAAGAAGATCCCCAAGTAAAATTACTACCGATTGGGGACATCAACCATATTGCTTTGGTCCGAGGACAACGAAGGAAAATATGTTCAAGTGACTCTAAAGCCGTAGTGCATATCATGCAAGTAGGATCAACTTGCTGACATCTTCTATGTATGGCCAAGTTCGTAGGTAAATTTCCTGAAAGGATTTTCCAGAGGCACATAATAACTTTATTAGGTAAGAATTTACCTATTTTCGGGTGCCACAATTTTTTCCAAATACTTCGATCAGAAGGCCCTGGGGGTATATTTGCCTCATGTAGAAATCTATATGCTGACTTGACTTAAAATATACCATATGGTGTAAAAGGCCATATTAACACATCTTTGTCCAAATAAGACTGAATCGGTGTAAGAAAAATACGTTGAGCAGATTCATGATTAAACCAATGAGAAATAATATGATGATCCCAAGCACCATTAGTAATAAGATCACTCACCAGACCTTGAAAGATAACTCCTGGCGTTTTAGGTTGCAAAGGACCCCGACCATCTGAAATCCACTGATGTTGCCAAATAGAAATTCTAGTTCCATCCTTTACCTTCCAAAATCCTGCTTTGGCCAAAATTGGCCTAGCTAGAAGAATGAAATGCCAAACAGGGGAATCAGTAGACCTGAATTTAACCTTCCAAATATCAGATTTCCTTAAATACCTGTGAGTAAGAAGATGCACCCAAAGAGAATCTGTTCTATGTAAAAAATTCCAAAGCAGTCGCAATCCCATAACTTTGTTAAGGGTAAGAAGATCTTTAATACCCAAACCTCCTAACAATTTAGATTGTTGTATGAATTTCCAATTGGAAAAGTGTATACGTTTATTCTATGAGGAATGATGGGCCCACCAGAAATTTCTCTGAAGTTGCTCGAGTTTGCTTAGAAACTGAATCGGCAATTTAGATACTGACATGGCATATGGAGGAGTATAAGCTATGACTGATTTTATTAAAGCTGTCCTCCCCCCTGTAGAAAGAAGGTTGGCCTTCCAACCTGCCATATGTTGCTAACAAGAAGACAGTATATTTTGTAGATAAGAGGTTCGGCCTCCCCTAGGATCCCATGGAATACCAAGATAGAGATCATCCTTTGAGGCTAATTGAAAACCCGTAATAGCACATATATTCTCCCCGAGAACAGAAGATACATTACGGCTAAAACATATCTTAGATTTATGAAAATTAATAGCTTGGCCCGAAACAGATTCATATACCTTGAGGAGGTGAAGTAGGTTCATAATTTCTCCCTCCGAAGCTTTGCCGCAAATAATCAAGTCGTCTGCAAACATCAAGTGTGTAATAAGTGGTCCCCCTCTTGCAAGTCTTACCCCTGAAAGCAATTTATCTTGAACAGCTTGAGACAGCATAGATGATAAAAACTCAGAGCAAAGAATATATAAAATAGGAGAAAGTGGACACCCTTGACGAATTCCTCTAGAAGGGAAAAACTTATCCGAGTAATGCCCATTCAGATTAAGAGAGTAAGATACCGTCGTTGTACACTGCATAATCAACGAGACAAGGTGATCAGGGAAACCAAATTTCCTCAAGACCATCTCAAGAAAATTCCATGAAAGCCTATCATATGCTTTATGGATATCAAGCTTGACCATAAAAAACCCCGTCTCACCTCTCATCCATTTAAAAGTGTTTCGGATTTCCTGAACAATAATTACATTGTCAATACCAGACCTACCTGGTACAAAAGCTGATTGAAGTTGAGAAATCAAGGTTGGCAGTAATGACTTAAGCCTGGCCGCAATCAACTTAGTGAGGATTTTAAATAAAACATTACATAAGCTGATTGGTCTAAAATGCTCAGGAAGAAAAGCCTTCTCCTTCTTCGGAATAAGAGTAATAACTGTGTGATTTAATGCATGCGGAATAGAACCCGATTGAAACAAGTATTTGATAAAACAGTAGACATCATCTTTTAATATAGACCAGTAATGCTGAAAAAATAAGGGAGAAAAACCGTCCATACCCGAAGATTTATCTGGTTTCATAGAGAAAACCACACGACGCACCTCCTCCATAGACGGAGGGAGTAACATAAAAACAGCTTGTTCTTCCGATAACAAAGGCATTTGCAATGATTGAAAAAGCTCAACAGGCATTGATTGCCTGTACTCAGAAAAAAGGTTTTGAAAATATGTAGTAAATACAACTTTGATGTCCTTCAAGTCCACCGACCAGCTACCATCAGATCTGTAAATGCCAGAAATTCTATTCCATTTTCTTCTATTTATCACCTTAGAAAAGAAAAACTCTGTACACTTATCTCCCGACGTATGCCAATAAGCCTTGGCCCTTTGTCTCCAATAAATGTTCTCCAATTCTTCCAACCACAACAAATATTTTTCAAGTTGAGATTCTTCTTCCAGAGAATGAAAAGAGGTTGGAACACGTTGGAGATATAATAGCCTGTCTCTAATAGTTTTATCAAGCTGCCGAAAGTTGTCCGTCTCCAAAGGGACATATCTGAACTTAAGAATGACATCTTAGCTTCATAATCCTGAATAAGTGACGGAGAATGATGCCATGAGGTGTCCACCAGTTCATGGTGGTGAACTATGTTCTACCGATTGTTCTTCATGTTTCTGTCTACATCTCTGTCCCAACCACAATCATCTCCGCATACTTTCGTAAACACCTTTTTCAATTGTTCCAAAATAACGTGATGTTTCCTATTTTCTCAATATAATTGGCCACTTACGCCGTGCACTAACAAACACGAGATACTTTAGTCGGTCAGAACTTTTTCTAGCATATTCAATTGAAGATGCAATAAATTTTACCTATGTAAATTATTTTGAGATATCAAATGCAAGATATATTCTTAGGTAATTTATTAAATTATTCAGTGCTATCCAAATTTACGCTTCAAAAAGTGATAAATATCTTATGGATATTTTTTGCTTCTGTAAGCTAGCTAGTCAGTGAAAAGATAATATCTGAGACTCAACTCAAATATGTATATATATAAATCTCAAACAGTTAGAATCAAACTGATTTTGAATTATTTCTTGAAGATGTACGTTTAAACCTCCCAAATCATGTAGTGAATCAAATACTTGCCTCCCAAATCATATAGTGAAAGGATAATATCTGAGACTCAACTCAAATATATATATAAATATCAAACAGTTAGAGTCACACTGATTTTGAATTATTTCCTGAAGATATATACGTTTAAACCTCCCAAATCATATAGTGAATTAAATACTTGCCTCCAACTTAGCCTATTCTGTTCTCTATTATTGTACTATTCTCTATTTTGGTTCATGGAATTCTATTATTGCTCCACATTCATCCAACACTCAATTTCGAAAGAATCTACAAGCAGTTGAACGGAGATTGGGCGAGGTTTTGAAGGAGAATTTTTCTTTATTCACTCACATGAACTCAACTTAATATCTATCTAGTTGTTTGATTTTAATTCTTGGACCTTTGATGATTACAAAGGAAAAAACCTGACATAGTTTTTTTTTGGCGTTTTGGAACTCAATTAAACTGCTCAGTTGTACAAGATTAATAAGAGGATAAGTATGGTAACTGCTCGTTTGTGCAAGATTAATAAGAGGATTAGTATGATTTATCCATGGGCATTTGGGAATAATTTAGGTTTATCCTTAATTAAATTTTTATCAAAGGAATATAGGATGTTTGGTTACATGATAAATTGAGTTTTTACTACAAAATATATTTTTATGATATAAGTCATTAAAAAGTACATTTAACAATCATTACAAAAATATACTTTATATATAAATCTTTCTAGGACAAAAAGGGTGAGTTTTTTTTCTAGTGTTCTCCTATTTTTTTTTAGTTTTACCTGATCCTCCCTCTTTTGTTATCATATCTCACCAAGTGTGATAATTTCATGTCTTTACTTATTTTATAATTATATATATAACTTTATTATAAAAATGTATACAAAATCATTGTGTCACCAAAGCTTTATATGTTTAAAATGTTTATTGTCGTTGCAAACTTGATCTTGAAAAATACTTTATATTTTTAAAATGTTTATTTTCGTTGTAAACTTGATCTTGAGAATGTTGTTTGTATGATTTTATTCTATGAGGTTTGCATTGGGTCCACAGCCTGCAATGATTCTTAAACCTGACGAATCCCTACATTTATAAATGATTTATTATGTTAATTTGATGTAAAAGGTTGCATGTAATACTTAAATTAAGATATTTTTGATATATAAATTCTTTATATTTTGAAATATGCCATCACAAAATTCAAAATCCTAGTAAGTCCCTAAATTCTTTTGTTACTCTACCACGTGAAAATCCTTACAATAATGTAAGTTAATATTTTCAAATATTTTATGATGAAAATGCACTCTATGATATTTTCTTTCTATCCTCTCTCTTACAGTCTCTTATCTTCCTAGAAAAGTAAGTGTTTGGGTAAAAAAAATAAAAAAACATGAATAATGACATTTTGGTTGATTTTAAGTGGAGATAATTATTTTTTTCAAAAATCACAAGATTTCAAGGACTGTTAATATTTTTATTTTTAGGACACATTAACTACAATATCATCATCCATGAATTAACTATCATAAAAGGTTTACATTATGCTTTGGTTGGAGATTGTAGGAGGAACGATAGTGACAAGTCCCTACACTAGCAAATTTGCAATGGGTTCTACATTGCAAGTAGAGCGGTTAGCTATGCTTGACAGAGTCCATAGGCATCAGCTTCTACAATGTTGAAGATAGGATGGATCTTGGTGGTAGACTACACACTATGGCAATTGACAGTCTAGGAGGAACTAAGGAAAGTCCAGCTATGGGAGAGAATTTTAAGAACATGATCGCTTTTTTTCAAATGGAAGCGCCCTCTTTCCTTCACTCCTTTTTGTTCCACACACACCTTGATCTTCAAACGTTTGGCTCTTGATATCACTCAAATACTGAAGGACCAGTTCATGTCATGTGAAAAAAAGGGGAGTGAAAAAGCTAGAGAATGAAAAGGAATGGAAAAAAGGTAAAATGGTGTAAAAACCATGGAGTATGTGTTGTGTTTTGTGATTGCCAGATGATGTTAGCTTCAAAATGATAATAGAAATGAAAGTGTTTGACCAACGTAACTTGTGTCGGGAGATTGATTGTGGATTCCAACTTTTGTCTTCTTGACTAGCCAAAAGAAGGAGCTTCAAGTAGATTTTGTATTCCCAAACCATTCAATGTGAATGGAGTCCCACATGAATGGATTCTCACCTACTTGTTGTTCCTACAACGTCCAATTAAAAAAAAAGAAACAGATAAAGACAACATTAGAACTATGGATGGTGTGTAGTATCTAACCCGTAAAAGCATAAAAATGACCACGAGAAATAAACTTACCTGATTAGGACTAACTCACAACCCCTTTTAAATAATGAAAACATTATTTAGATGTCTTAGTAAGCATAAACTATGCCATATGCATGAATGCATGGAAATAAGATAAACGGAGAATGAAGGTAGAGAAGAAGGGAATCCTGACTTCCTGGTGCCCTATATAGGAGGTGCTTGGCACCTTGTTGACAAGGTGCTAGAGGGCATTAGAATCTGATGATGACTCTGGTTGTTTCCTTGCTCAATCATGGGTGATTTTGAAGGCTTTGGGGAAGACTTGGGAGCTCCATTGGGCCCTCTAGACACCCTGTGGGTCATGGAGATGATGAGATAATGAGTGATTGGTAGATTTGGTTGGTTGGAAATAGGGGTTTGGAAAATGGTGTTTTAGAAGAGAGTGAGAGAGCTTTGGGGTTGTCCTTGAGTGTGAGGGGAGAGTATTAGGGGTGTGTAGGATTTTAAGAATGTGTTACAAGTGGAGGCGAATGGTATTCCTAGCCCTTATTAGGTCATTGAGAGTTTCTCTTCTAATAACGAAAAAAAGGTAAATTAGGATTTCAAAAAAGTCTGCCGACTGGGCAAAGCAACCCATATAGGGGGTGTTAGGCATCTATAAGTGGAGTGCCAAGCACTCCCTATAAAAGGTGCCTAACACCTTCAATCATTGCACCATGCAAGAAAGCTGCTATGTTGGGGCAAAAATGAGTGTCCAGACTAAGCACCCACTAAGCACCCCCTTAAGGGAGCACATTGATTGGATTGGCACAATTAATGCCTAAGCGCATGCCCCTGACCCACACCATTCAGAGGTCAAATTTGCCACTCAGGTCAAGTCAACTAGCAAATGCCCTATTGATGAGGCACCTGGTGCCCTATTGATAGAGTGTTAGATGTCCTACTAGTGGGGCACCAAATTCTAGAAGTTGTTCCGCACAATATCATTGATTCTATTGGCACAAAATCAAGGGAGTGACACAATATAGAGCAAATTTGCATATTTACAACTTTTCTCATCTTGGCATAAATTTTACAAGGGAGTGACAAGGAATGGAGTGAAGATGAATGTAGTGAAGTGCAATGAGTTATAACGAAGTGTAATGGTAGCGGACTAAGAAGATGACGTCAAGGTATACATTTGGACATGCTTCTTATGACCTATTTGGGCAAGAGCAAATGTGGTTAGCTCTATGATAGAGAAAATAAAAGAAAAGCATACCCCCTTCATGTGCAGGATCTATGAGTCTTGACTCGTGAGTTCATCTCGATCGGCAATTCAGCTTTGTGGTGTGGTTGAAATGAGAAGTATTAACTACAAACTGAAATTGATAAAGATCTAAGTTAAGAATCTCCAATCAACATAGGGTAGGTCCTCTGGGATTGTTTGTGTTCTTTTAGGGTGCCAACTTGTTCAGAATTAAATAACCTCTTGCTTCATTGGATTGGATTCTTCATTAAATCTTTGGATGTGTCAACTATTTTCAAAAATCCAGAGTACCCATTTTGGAATAATAGAAGATGAAACGGTTTGCAGAAACATGGTGACAGAAAATGCGATGTTGTATAGCCTATGGGGGTGCATGATGGTATGGTGCGCTGTGATGATTTTTATCATGGCGGGAGTTTGTTTGATGCTTGTTGCATGCTAAAGTTAAAAAAAAATGCAAAAAATTGTAGAAATGTAGTTGAAGATATAGACCACATAGGATGGGTTAAGACCTTTGAATTGGAACCATCATTCCCATTTGCACAATTTTGGTCTATCTTCAGTTTCAAAGTCTTAATGAATCGTCACTGATTTTCTTGAAAAGGTTCTTAGGCCCAATTTCTTTTAAACTTGAGGTCTTTAACATAGTATATACATATTTATTTTGACAATATTTTATAATGTAAATGCAAGTCTAACGGGGTTGGGAGTGGTCCGCTTTTGATTTTCTAAGGTTTTCTAGGATTTTTCTAAGATTTTATAAATTTTAAGATAGAAAAAAATAGAAAAGGAGCAAAAGTTGATAGGCGCCTTGTTTTTAGAATGCTAGGCACCCTTTTAGTGGGTGCAACACACCCTATTAGTGGGGTGCCTGCAACTTTTGCACAGATAGGTTAATATGACCCCTAATGGCATCCTAACTACCATTTAGGGGCCTATAAGAGAGAGTGTGTGTGGGGGGGGGGGGGGGGGTTTCCCCTTTTTTTTTCCACCTGTTGGAGGTCACCTTTTTCCTTCTCTCTCTTGCTTGCTCTTGGTCTTTTGGCTATTTCTTGTCTTTTCTCATGGTGTCCACTTCAAACAAGTCCCATACTCGTCAGCGAGGAAGTTCTTAGAAGTGTTTGGTCATGTGCAAAACTAGATTGTCGCTGGAGGGGTATGTTTCCTTTGAAATGCCTTGATTCTGAGATAGGGGTATGTTCTGCTCTCTGTAGAATCCTCCTCTACTTTCGGGTGCACATCAACATGGACAAGCTTGTTGGATGATTAGGATAATTCATGCTTTTAACGAGCCCGCTCATGTTTTTCTATGAAGATGAAGGTTGCATGAATTGTTTGTTCACGCTTGAAATATTAAGAGGTATTCTAACGTCTTTTCTTTACTTGGTGCTTTAGTTGAGTTGTGGCACTTTGACACTCATAATTTTGTGTTTGGCTGATTTGAATATTCCATTTTACTAGAGGAGGCTGAACTCTTGCCAGATTTGTATCATTTTAATGATAAACATTTTACCATATTTGTCAACTACTTCAAAATATTATAAATATAACTTAACAAATAAAACATCTGAAGTTGATCAACGAACAATACTTTTCTTTTTTGACGTTTACATATTATCCTTTGAGCTGTGCTGGTCTAGGATTGAATAGGGTTTATTTCATCTATTCTCATACTTAAACAAAAGGCAAAACTAATTTATTCCATTTATTCTTCCACTCAAACAACAATGAAATAGGGTTTATGTGTACCTAAAGGAGGGGATCCAGGTGCAAGGTAGGTGGTGGAGCCCGACAGCGATGGTGGCGACCAGCTACGGTGGAAACCATGGTGCCGGTGGGCCTTCTCGCAAATGAGTTAGAGAGGCACTGGCGGAGCTTTCTCAAGTGAGAGAGGAAGATAGCTGACGACGGGAAATAGCAAAGGCCAATTGCGACAAAGCTAGAGGTGGCAAACATCAACAACATCAATGGTGGTAGTCGTTTACATGAGAGAGAGAGAGAGAGAGAGAGAGAGAGAGAGAGAGAGAGAGAGAGAAAAGGAGGAGAAGAGTAAGGGGGACCCATGAGCTAAAAGTATGAAGACATTGATGACAATTACAACTGCCACTATTAACACTTGGCTGCTAAACAATTGACTTGGGGTCACTAGTGACAACTTCATAAAATCGTCCCTAGAAATCTTTCGAAAGCTCTAGTGCAGGTTTTTCTCTTATTTCACGATGACTTAGGCCATCATTACTAACTCTTTTAGCTTACATAAAACAGCCTTGGCCAGTACCTTTACAGTGGCAACAACTTCTTTTCGACTACCATCACTCACCGTTTTTAGGAATTGTTTTGGAAAGTCATCGCTTTTAACCTATCCCTAATGGTGGTAATTATTGCAGTGTAACTATTGGTTAATCAAGTTGTGTCATGGGCTGACACATTTTTGGTAAAAATGGATATTGCAAAGCAAATATTAATATGTTGTTTCAATTTAACTCTCTTTTATCGCTATTTGAGTCCACATTTGAACTTGAGTTTTTACGCTATGATCTCATATGGGTCTTGCTCAAATTTGATTCGTTATTTAATCAAGGTAAACTAGTTTGAATATTAATTTTATCTTAGCTTTATACAAATTTAAATTTAAATCGAATATAGATTGATTTATAAATTCAAAACTCTATTTAATTTTATTTGTGAACTCTAATTGGTACCGGCTCATCAAACTTGATTCAAATTTAAATTCAAAAGATGCAATCTAGTTATAATTTCCGATATTTTGCTCATTTAATATAATAAACAAGTCAAATCAAAATTGTGTTGTCATACTTCAAATTTGTATCAATAAATAATAATATTTAAAATTTATTTTTGTTAAAGAACTTTATGATAGATATATAATTTAGAATTATCATGTGAGTTTATAAATGTTTCTAATATATATTATATTTTTAATATTTTATTTTTATTGTTGAAGTTATTTTTTTATATATTCAATTATTATATGTATTATATAAATATATTTGTTAACTACCCGTTCATGCTTAACGGATAACATAAAGTGGATTGCGGATGTACCCATTGGGATACAAGCCGTCTCTCCCCGTCGGCAGCCGCGCACTCCGCCGCATACCGATGCGAAGTCAGCAGGCCGCCACTCTCCTCCGGCAAGCTTGCGGAAGAAGGCCTGCTCTTAGCTCTCTGTTCACCACGCGCGTTATTCCTTTTTCTTCAGTACCTGCCTCTCTTCTTCATTCTGCGGATTCAGAGTCCTCGTCGCTGGAGGTGCCCGCAGACTCGCTCTCAGCAAGGGTGGAGAGGCTCCCAAATGGGACGCCAATACTATCGGCTTTCCAAAGCTGGATGGGTGACGGGTTTCCCGTGCACAGGGGCGACGTTTTCCATACCATCAACAGGCTCCGGAAGCTGAGGATGAACAAGAGAGCGCTCGAGGTAAAAATGAATCCGTTTCCAAAAAGCATAGATGCTATTGTTGGAGAAAAATCATAGAACATAATTCACATCCATTCGTCTTTTGTGTAAATAGATGAGTTATTATGTATATAATCTGCACATCTATCCTTCTTAGTGAAGATGAATCGTGTTAAGTAAAATCTGTCATGGTTTATTTGTCCGTTTCACCTTTGGCATTTTCACGTCATATTGAAATGTGCCTCTCTATGTTCACCACCTTGAAGCAGATACGAACGTAGGGATATTGCTTTCTGCTTGTTCCACCGTTTATCATTTCTTAGCTTCCATTGTTTGATGTAACAACTACATTAGTGACTTTGGCAAGTCTTTTATATCTTTTGCATCTTTGAGATCTGGGAACATATGTCCACTGGTATTATACACTTTTGTAACTAATATTTTATTGGCAGGTTATGGAATGGGTGGTAAGGGAGAGACCTTACAAACTTAAAGAGCTCGAGTACTCTTATCTTGTTGAATTCACGATTAAACTTCATGGGATATCATCAGGTGAAGGTCTCTTCACCCGTATCCCTGCTGAATTCCAGAATGAGTTACTTTACAATAACCTTGTCATGGCTTGTCTTGATAAAGGAGTTATTAGGCTTTCTCTGGCTTATATGAAAAGGATGAGAGAATTGAACTTCAATATTTCTCCATATGTTTTCAACCACTTGATAGTTCTCCACTCCTCTTCTGACCGCAGAAAAATGATTCCCAAAATTCTTAGTCAGATGAAGGCTGATGGAGTTTCAGCACATGTATCCACCTATAATATTCTTTTGAAGATAGAAGCCGATGATCATAATATAGAAGGTCTCTCTAAGGTCTTTGCTGACATGAAAAAGGCGCATGTAGAAGCAAATGAAATCACCTATGGCATACTGTCAATGGCACATGCTGTGGCAAGGTTGTATACAGTTTCTGAAGTTTATGCAGAAGCCATTGAGAGGAAGAAAACTGGAAGTAACTGGTCAACGTTGGAAATTTTGCTTATCCTATATGGTTACTTGCGCTTGGACAAGGAGTTGGAAAGAACATGGAAGGCTGTACAGGACCTTCCTCATATCAGATCACAAAGCTTTTGTTTAGCAGTTGAAGCATTTGGAAGACTAGGGTGGGTGGCTCGAAGTGAAGAGCTTTGGTCAGAGATGAAGTCAAGTGGACGGTTGAAATCAACAAAACAGTTCAATTCTATCATATCAGTGTATTGCAGGCATGGCCTTCTGGACAAAACTTCAGAAGTATTCAAAGAAATGGAAAGAAAAGGTTGCAGTCCAAATGCCATTACATATCGGCATCTTACATTTGGCTGCTTAAAGGCAAATTTAGTGAAAGAAGCAATAGAAACACTTGAAATTGGGAAAAATCAGGTTGCCAGTTTTCAAGTTCGGAGATCTATACCATGGCTGGAAACAACCTATTTGATAATGGATGCATTTGCTCAAATTGGTGATTTAGAGAATGCCAAAAGGTTGTTTTTGGAGCTCAAGGAATCTAGATACTCAAGATATACCTTTGTTCACAATGCCCTTTTGAAGGCTTTTGTTAAAGCGAAGGTATATGACTCTGATTTACTAAAAAATATGATTTTAAGCGGTGCAAGGCCTGATGCTGAGACATACAGTCTTTTGAGGTTCATAGAGCATCAAAAAACTTGACACATTGCAAACATGGATGATGTTGAAGTTTACCAGCCCTTTGTGGTGGAGAGATCAGGAACACAATTGGATCATAATTGAAGTGTCCAATGGTAACAATGTGATCCATGATACTTGATGTCTGTGTTGCATTTCTTCAGTTGGTAACTTCAACACAGTTTTTTTGGTTTGACATTTTCTTTTCTTCTTCCTTTAATGTCTATTTTGAATAAAAGCTCGATGTTAATGCATTTGAAATACTATCAATTCTTACAGGAAAAGATGATCACCTTGTTAAACTCTCTAAAACCAATATGGTCTTTTTTGCTTTTAAGATAAACATGTATGCCACAGCGCTCCCAAATTCCCCTTCTTTTAGTGGCTTTTCTTGACTTCATCGGCCATATAATGATCATTCATGTAGGTGGCAGCTAATATCATACAACACCTGGAAAATGACCAGAATGCTGCAATATTTGATTCATAGTTTAAGGCATAGTACCAAGGATTGAGGAATTGACCCACTGGATTGATGGGTGCTGATTCTGATTTCCGATTCGGATCGGATCGGATTGTAAAATCAGCTGATTTTTCACAAGCATTTCCGATCCGGAATCAGTCTAGATTGGTTTTTCAAAAACCCATAAAAATCACAAAATTGGCGTCTAAATTGGATTTTGGTCTGATCCAGTCCTTTTGGGCTGGGATCGGCACCAAATTGGGGGCAAAATTGTGGCCACTGCGTCTTCTTGCCGTATCCAATGAGGCCAGTATGGTCACCAAATCCTAGCATACCAGGTCCCATGGACCCCTTATGCTTGTGGATGAGGTAGATGCTGCAGTGGTGACACTGACAATTCCGACAATGTGTCATTGGAACGGCCCAAACTTGACTGATTTTAGCTGTTATGGCCTGATCTCAACCGATTTCTTGAATCGGACTCAATTGGGATCCGATTCGTAGTTTATTTTTTTCCAGTCGAGATTACCTGGATCAGCTGATTCGGCATTAGATTCTGGTTGGGATTAGTTGTCCTGCCCATAGTCCAATTGGTGGGTGCCGATTTGATCTGGAAATTGGCCGATTCCGCGAACCATGCATCGTATTGCCTGGAAATAATTAGATTATTTTGAAATCTCCTGTTTAAGATATACACTGGAAATGCTGAGAAATGTGGTGTTAAACATGCCTGCTAAAATCCAATAATTTCATGAATATTAATGGACACGTGATTCCTCAGTTTTTTGCTTATTTGAATTTTTTATCAGTTTCAAGATAAAGATTGTTCATGACACCCACGTAAGTTTCTATTATATTTGCTGAGTAGTGCATATTGCCATAATACATGCAGATCCGGGTAACCAACAGTAATTTGGGGTTCAGTGTGATACATCACTTTACTCCCTGCCACTATGCCGATGAATCCATCCCAGTGCTGCCATGCTTTTTTGGAACCAGTCCCTTGTGGTACTTGATATACTGCCACTGCCCTCTTGTCACTAGAGGCTTATATTTATATTCCGGCACAGCCTCCTTGTCATACCAAGTACGTGATTTGGCACCTTCTATTTTATGTTTCTGGTCAAGAGTTGCAGGAGATGAGAGGAGGATGAATGTGTTTTGCCCTCTAGAATTTTGTGGGCATGATGATTTATATTTTCTGAATATTGCAATCTGCTTTTCCTATGTAGCATTGTTTTCTTTGACATTGATTGAATAGTAGAGTTGCATGGATTCTACCTCTCTTATTTGTAAATAATATGGCTAGGACACCCCATAGCCTGTTTTGATCCAGATCACGTGTATTGGCACCATCGCCACGTCATGGAATCACTATGGGTAGGAGAAGATGCTCGTTGATCTAGTTGATATAATAGTCATGGGAGGGTCCCATAGCTGAACCAGGCTAAAACGTTGCAAAACGACTTCAAAATGCTGTAAATGAACTAAAATGAACTGAAATGAAAGTGAACCTGCTAAAATTGGTCTGAAATGGGCCTGAACCGCCCTAAATCATGCTGAACCGGCCTGACCTGGCTCTGGATGCCTTGAACCAGCCTGGGACTGCATGAACCGAGCGGTTTGGGCCATGAACTGGGCTGAAACGGAAGAGAACCTGGCTGACTGGGCTGTGAGCTGCTGAACCGGCGGCAAGCCAGTTGAAATGGCCGGACCTGAACTCGAAATGGGGGGTGTTGTGGCATGCTCTTGGTGACCCCAGGCATTGGTTCCAGTGGTGCAATGGGAGGAAAAATGTGAAAAGTGGTAGCATTGATCGGGAAGGGATTTAGGGAGAGGAGCAGGGAAGGGAAAGACCTGGAATAGCCGAAGGTGAAGGAAGATGGTCATGTATGAAGGGAAGGGTCGGATGGTTGCAAGTCAAGTGGTGGGTTCTATGGAGTGTTTTGGTGCAACTGGAAGGGGATGACGATGAAGGAGAGGAGGGGGAGCCGATGATGATGAAGGGGCAACGGGAGGGGTTGGAATTAAAGGGAGCGATAGGAGGAAGTCTAGGGATTGACAAACTTGTGTTGAGTTACCGATATTTTTGCAGGTGCCGGTGTTGGACAATGCAGGAACTATGAATCGAGGTCACTCTAGGTGTCGTCGGAAGAACTTACTATGTTGTTGGCATTCCATAAGTTTCACTGAGTAGTCCGGAGTTGCTGGATCCATTGAAGCAGGAACTCTCATCGACAGATGATGCCAATAGGGGGATTCAACAACCTATGAAGGAGAAGGGGAAGGGGAAAGGGAAGGCAAGGAGGCTGACTAGATGGAGTGGGAGGAGAAGATGGAATTGGCCTCCTGCCAGAGGTGAATTAGAGCTGGCCGGTGCCAGAGGTGAGGGAGACCTCTTGATGGAGGGGATGAAGAAGCTACCATGGGGCCAAGCCCCCTGCGTGTGGAACCAAGGGCCGAGGCCTCTCTTCCTAAAAATTCCATCTGTTGTTTCATTCCATCGTGAGTATTAACTTCTATATAGAGGGAGCCATATTTACAAAAAGACTCCATCAAATCCCAATGTACAAATATGTCCTATAAGGATGGAAATGTTACGAAAAT
This sequence comes from Cryptocoryne crispatula var. balansae, assembly GCA_036172225.1. Taxonomy (NCBI): domain Eukaryota; kingdom Viridiplantae; phylum Streptophyta; class Magnoliopsida; order Alismatales; family Araceae; genus Cryptocoryne; species Cryptocoryne crispatula. The sequence goes on from CM069919.1 coordinate 14,265,404, forward strand.
GACTTAAAAGAAACTCAAAGTATTTACAAACAAGTCCAAAATGATTGAAATACAAAAAGACTCTTAAAACTGATCAAACAAGATCCCTATCATTAATAGATCTACTAGGCACTCCTGGAGGTGAAGGAGGCAAATTGGAAAACATCTAAGGGGGTGAGGGTGAAGACGGGTGACTTAATCAGAGGTGGAGAAGAAGAATTGGGCAATCCCAGAGGTGGAGAAGACAACTAGCGTTAGCACGGGGTGGAGAATTAGCCACTGAGGAAGGGAGGTGGGGTGCCAAGTCTGTTGGGACTTCCGGAGATGTTTGGATCTTGTATCAACATCGACATTAGTGAAGGAGAGAGAAAGGGCATCTCACGTGGGAAGTCGAAACTCATTGGAAGACCACTTAATTTCATTCATATCATACCTTTCACTTTGCTACAATATGAGGTGTATATAGAAGCCCATGGACATTTATAAATATGACCTTATCAATGATTTTATCACTTATTTATCTCTAAGTATAAAAGGAATTATGAAAATTTATAAAAAATAAACTTAGTTCCACTAATTATTTGATACAAATATTTTGGCCATTTGATCCGATCCTTTACTCATCATTCTCTCTTGATTGCAAAAAACTTGTCCTCTAGTTTTGAAATGGTATACGATGTATACGACCATGATAGGTACCAAGGACAACAATGACATGACTGGTATGATAATGAGGAAACATGACCTGCAAGCTCCGAAGTGACCACAGAAGGTGACCTAGACAATATCATGGCAACTGTCAAGTGCTAAGTATGGGGGTTTTGTAGGGATATCGATGCGTTGATCCTCCGTGGCTTGCACCTTGGGGATGAAGCTATCAGAAGATAGCTGCTCGGTGATCAATTCCCTTAGCTTAGTAATCTGTCTGGTCAATTGGTTCTAAGTGGCTCTATCAACCTTGACCTCTATAGTACAATGTTGCTCATGCTCTGGCAAACTCAATATTGACCTCATATGTGACCTTGATAAGCGTATTAGCCTACTCTTTGATAGTCAGCTGTTGGAAACAAGTGTTGCCGATGTATATTGACTCTCTTAATGATCTATACTCTACAAACCATAATGTGAGCTCCTGTGAAAACATTTAGATCGGTGTACCCATCGGCCATCGGCCAACCACTTGTACCCAAAATGATATAGTGCCTATAGTGAACAACCATGCACCATATATCCTCCACTTACTAGACAATCAGTGACCTTGCACAGATATTGACAATACATGCAAACTCAATATGAGCCCAACTAGAGTACCATGGCCAGTTCGGATTATCTGGAGATCATTGGAGCCCGGCACAACATCAACTCCTCATCAACCACCCCGACAATGTAGCTGAGGTGCAAGGAGGCTCATCCTGTTGATGCCGCGAGCCATCTTTCGTAGTGTGCAGCCAATGAGACACTATTAAGGCCTTCCTGATTGTGTAGCTTCTCGACTACTGCCTCCACACCATAGTTGTCAAGGCGACAAGGCGCCCAAGGCGTTGAAGGGTACCGATTCCGCTTAGGCGACAAGGCGGCCGCTTAGGCGTCGCCTAGGCGGTCAAGGCGGTATTCAAGGAAGGCTGAGTCGGGAAGTTGTTATATATAAAAAACATAAATATAATTATATTTGTTATGTTATAATTGAATATGAGTGTTTTATCAATGCACATAAGTAAATATGATGTGTGTGAAAGAGAAGAAAGTTAAATAAATATTTATAAAATTTAAGTATATAACTCATTTATGATTATAAAATTTATATATGTGCAATAGTATAAGTGATGGTAAAATATTGTTATAATATTATTAAATGGGGGGGCGCAGAGTAGTCGCGGAACCCAAAAAAGTATGTAATAGTATAAGTGAGACAAAGAGAGAGAGAGGAAAGAGTTGAAAAAGAACTTAATTAAGTATATAATATATGTTTATAATCATAAATCTTAAATATGTATGATAGTATAAGTGATAATACAATATATTAATATATTGAAACTATCATTAAATAAGTGTCCCTTGTGAGGGGTATCAAGGGAGAAAAATTCCTCAAAAACTTTTTTTAATGATGTAAAAATACCCAAGGCGCCTTGCTTGGGCGCCTTGGGCGCCTAGGCTGGCGTCTTGGGGGCCTTGGGCGCCTTGGCGGGCGCCTTGGGCGCCTTTTTGGCCCAGACAAGGCGCCCTGGCAAGGCGCCCTTTTTGGCCATACCAGTGCCAGTTGGAAGTTGGAGCCTTCTGCATTTAGATCTCTGGCTGTCAGCGCTGTTGTGCAGTTGAGGACCTAAGGTTACTTCTGGAACCCCTGTTCCATACTGCTGTCCCTTTCCCATCTTATTCCTCTCAGCCTCAATCATTAGCCCCTGCAGTCTGCCATCGTCTACCTCCCTGTCTTCTTGGTCTCCAGAGCCCCTCGCCTCCCCAGCACCCTCCGTCCTTGCTTCATCTCATGCATCCCAATTCCCCATTGCTGTGGGTTCTTCACTCAGCTCCTCCCAGCCAAGTTGTCAAACCCCCATGATGCACCTACTTGGGTTTGATGCCCAAACCACCCAGCCACTCCAGTCAGCCTGCTTCAGCAAGTTTGGCCAGGTTTAATCCGTTCCAGACCTGGTTCTGACTGGTTTAAAGTTGGTTTAACTAGTCTAGTCCCGGTTTAGCTTGGTTTATTTCAATTTGGACCCTATTAGTTTTGGTTCGGTTAGTTTAGTCATTTATCATTTTATTTTAGTTATTTTTCTCACTTTGTGCTGCATCAACTAAGGAACAGGATGTCTTAGTTCTTTGAGGATGACCAGATTGGATTTTTACAGTTAACTAGGATGGCATTGGAGCTCTGTTACCAGGCCAGGACGGGTCGTGAGGCGAATTCTGCATGCCTCTCGGGGAGTAATTGGTGTGGTTTGTTGAGGGGACAAAGAAGCATTCATGTCAGATGGCATTAATGTGACTGAGGACTTAGCCCGATTGGTAGATGGTATGTCATATATGAAACTTATCAAGAACGCTTCCAGCCTTTGGGTACTTGAGTTCTAAATCTTGACCATCTGAAATACATAAGGCTGCTAGCCTCGAGATATTTGACGTCCTTGGGTTCAGTTGCCTAGAGCACATTGTGATACATTCCTGTGTTTCTCTAGTTCAGCTTGCCTTAAGTGATTTTGTCATAGATGTATGTGAGAGCCTTATTTTAATGGCGCCAGCATACAATCTCGTTTGGTATAAATTTAAAAATGTAAATGTATGTTGTGGAAGTTTGTTCTCTTTTCATTTAATTATTATGTGTTTGCTTTATGTTCGATGCCATATGACAAAAATAAGTCAGCTAACTTGAAGGCTAAAATCTAGAAAGAATAAAACAAAAGAAAGAACAAGAGTATCAACAATTTATAACTTCCCTGGGTGTGGCCAGATGTAGGATTTGGCGAAATTGTTAAAGCAACAAAGTAACCCATACATATAAGAGGTGAGGCCTCTCCAAAGTTTAAACTGATTACGATATTTTTATTTTTACTTTTTGTTATGGACTTAATTGTCTGGACGAGGATGTTGAGGTAGATGCCCAAAATACTATACTATGCCCTGTTTTGTTGAGTATCAAAAATAATATTATATCAATTTTGATATTGACATTTCTAGAGGATAGAGTATATGTACAATATCTAAATCGATACAAGTGGACACTTTTATTAAGTACCTTGTTTTGTTTGTGCTCTATAAAATTTCAAAATTGATATTATTTGATAGAGGTATCCAATACTATTACGGGTCTTAGATATTAGGGAAAATGTGACTGGACGTTAATTCAGAACAATTTAAGAGAAAAAATTGTGATGATTTAGACATATTTCGACTTAGATTTCCCATTTCGAGAAGAGAGACTTAATCTGATATTTGGCTTTTGAATTGAATCATTAGAGCGTACAGCAAGATGTTTATGCTTCATTTTATTCATTCATTACTTGTCTGCTTATCGCTCAACTTGATACATTGCGGTATGCAGATGACATGCAAGCCCGTGGATGAGTCTTTCGTATGAACGCAGATGCTGGTGAAGAATTTCACATGCCCGCATTCAGGGATTTTGACGGCACGGCTGCTATATCTGTACGATACTCCGTTGTCATTAAGATTTGTATTCTATTTATTATGTATCATGGATTTTATCATCCGCGCACCTCTTCCATTAAACTGAAGTTAGCTTGAAAGCCCTTTCACTCTATGACGAGGTCACTTTTCTCTCCCCCATTTTTTAAGCAAGCTCTTAAGGATTACAGCATGGATGTTTGGTTGTGCAGTAAATTTTTATACATTTTCATCATAATGTTTTATGTTAAAATGAAATTCGAGATAGCTAATGGGGTGTTTGGTTGCATGATAATTTTTTGTACACTTTCATGATAAAAAATTGTATTAAAATAAAAAGTGAACCAACTCATGACATAAAATTATCATGTTTGGAGGGATGTGATTACAAAAAAGAGTAACCACCGCACATGACCAAACAAAGTGGGGGGACCACAAGAAAAAAGAAAGAGGTGAGACCCTTTTTTTTGTTTAAGAAGAAAATCACTTTCAAAACATAAAATTGTCATGGTTGTCAAACACCTCTTTTAACAAGTTTTCTTACAATTTTTAAAAATTAAAATAAAAACCTCAATTATCATGCAACCAAACACCCCACAAGGGCATAAAATTATTGTGTTCTTGGTGAGATATGATAACAACAAGAGTGAGAAACATGTATTGTTGCAGAAAAACCGGGGATCGATCACCTACGGTGTAAGATGTGCACACCACAAAGATGACAAGATTTCGGAGAAGTTGAACTCTACTGAGTTGTAGACATACAATTTTTCCCCCGGTGGCTCTCTTGACACCGGACATTCTGAATGAGCCACCAACTTAGACTATTTATAGGGAGAACAACTTAGGAAACCTATCTTGACTAGGACTTTCCTAGTCTCTATGTAGAGTCTTGATCGACTTGGATAGCTCCGATGCTTTTTTGGTTAATAACCACCGGATTCTTATCCCCACTTAGGGATTAACCCACCGTAACCATCTAGTTACTAACATTCTCCACTTTGGGTTAACTCCACAAGTGTCTGTCCGTCCGTCCGTCGGCTCCACCCGCATGACCCACACCTCGACTAAGTGCCCGCATAGCCTCGACTCGCCGCATGGCCCGACATGGCCCCTCTTCTCTCGGCTGACACAAGAGATATCGACCACCGTTGTTGGAAGCAAACGTCACACGCTTTCCTTACGCCTCACCTTCGAAATATTATCCTCTCGTTGAATCGTACTACTCGCACGGGATATCGTAGTTGCACCCGTGTCAACTCTCCCTACGAGTCTGTACAAACTTTTCGCTAGCAGCCCTTTTAGTACAATCTGTGCTCCTCTGCACACTCTGAGAGCTCCACCTTCAAGAGTGCATCGGTATCCTCTTGAACACACGACTCCCAGTGAGATTGTGTTCTTCTTTACATCTGACACATGTCAGACCTCCACGAGCTTTCGCATCCTTCTATCAAACATGCGTATCCTCACGAATCCGATACTAGCAACTGAGCAACATGCTCTATTTGCCAATTGAACTGAGTCACATTCGCATGCTTGATACTTGTGAAACATCATCCTATCTAAACATATATGAAACGAGCAGTCATAATTTAAAATCCAACTTAAATCTCCCTCTCCTGTAGATGTCATACAGTGGACGTCATCCATGTCCTCCTCATTACCCTCTACTATTGATGTCTCTATCTTCTCCATCTTAGCCTTCGTAGCTGTTCGCACTTACGTTATGGGCAATCTCGCTTAAAGTGACCTTCCTTGTCACAAGAGTAGCACCTACGACCTCGAGTCTTAGATCGTCTTTTGTCATCTCATCTCCCCTATCGGTTGTCTGATCTCCTGCATTCTCCACCTTAATCAAAGTCTGACTCTCACTTGATGTCCCTGTTTCATTGTTCTTTCGACGAGAGTCGTTCGAAAGTAATGAGACTATGATGTCATTCGCCCAAGAGTGTCGGTTTTATATAGCATGGTCATTATAATGTGATCGTACAACATCGACAACGATGACAATAGGAGAAGTGCTCGATTTTCTTTTTTGATTTTCTCGTCCAGAGATGGCACCTCTGTCAGAATCCTATTGAAGTCGTCAAGATGAGCTTCGATTCTTGTTCCCTCAATCATCTTCAAGCCATATAGCCGCTTCTTCACTAACAACCTGTTCGTTAGCGATTTGAATTTGTGCCTGCACTCAAGTTTCTCCCAGACATCTGTTGGGTCTTCCAAGCCAATTACATCCTGGAGTGTATTGTCTGCCAAGAATAGCTGAATCGCGCTATTTGCCAGTGTCCGCTTTTCAGCCCACTCATCTTTTATCAACTTCTCCGGTTTGTCTATCGCTTTGCTGAGAGCCTTGATCAGTCCTTCCCGCGTAAGAATATTCTTCACTCGTTGTTGTCATAGAGTGAAATCTCCATAACCGTTGAAGGGTTCTATGGAGAACATTATAACCCTTCCAACAGTCCTTTGACTTGTGCTTTTCTCGCTCTACCTTCGATCGATCCCGATCAAGTACACCCTTGATCAATATCGACACATATCCGCATCTACACAAATCAGACCGTAGGTTTAAAAATCACCAGTTCCAAACCATCCAATGAACCCGGAGCACCTAAAAATCTAGGGTTAGACTCTTGGATTGTCTGATTTCGGCATCGACCGTCTCCAATCAAGTCAAAACAACCTCGGCCACCCGACGCCCGATCCGTAAACCTGCTCCTTCCGATCTCAGATTCTGTTAACCGATACGAACGAGACCCGACAACTCTATCTAAAACTTAGACCTAGCAACCTAACCATATTGAATCTAACCGGACTTAAAATCTAAGTCCTAATAATCTGATAGAATGAGCACACCTTGATCCAATTAAATGGATCTTGTTGAACTGTTTGTGTTCCTTCCTTCCTTCTCTCTCTTTTCTCTCTCCTATCCCACGTCAGCACCTACAGTCACCTTGGTTTTGCGTTCTCACATGATCTTATTGCGTGACGTTACAGGATATTTAGAAAACAAAGGAAAAAATAAATATAGTAAGAAGCACCGCACAGCACAGATTGCAGGCTGCAGTCGCGTTGTCGCTCTGCTGCCGCAATCTGCTCCGATTGCCGATTGCATTCCTACTGTTGGAGTTGGAAGCCCGTCCACAACGCCGCGGAGTCCTACCGATGCCGAAGACGCCCAGCGCTGAGCCAACCCGGTGGAGATCTTAAGATGCTTGACGACACCGAGTGCCGCCCCAACCCTCCACCTTGCCGTGAGAGCGCCGAGCCTCTGCCAGACGCCTTGTTCTCCTGGGTTCACCGCCTCTAGCCCTCCGCCTTGCTACCGGTAGCCATTACCCGTGGGAGTTTTACCGCCGGAATGAGCTCCTCGCCGGAGCAGTCTGGAGACCTGCCGCCTTCTCACGATACCCTCAACCAACAATCAGCTAGTCTGCCGCCGTTCGTTCCACCTGCAGCGCCAACCGTCGGTGTAGGAATCGTCACCACCGTCATCGTCTTGACTCCGAACAATCGAACAACCAATACTCTGATACCAGATGTTGCGAAAAACTCAGTGATCGATCACCCACAGAGTAAGACGTGCACACAACGAAGACGACAATATTTTGGAGAAGACGTACAATCTCTCTCTTGATGACTCTCGACACCTGACATCTCGAATGAGCCACCAACTTAGACTATTTAAAGGGAGAATAACTCAGAAAACTAAACATGATTAAGACTCTCTTAGTTTATATCCAGTCTTGATCAACTTTGATAACCACCTAGTTACGTAACAATGTATAACTTTAAAAAATTTATTTTGTTAATTGTTTTCCTTTTGAAGTTTTTAATGTCAGTGATTGAAATTAAGAAATTATGGATTAAGATTATGTTGTTCACAAAATTTATGAAGAATGAATGACTGTAGATCGTGATTAAGCAAAAATAAAGTTGGTTGGGGTTTCGGAAGAGCTGAGAAAATCGGGATTCAGCCAATTATATTTTATATTGACAGGTTTCTGGCGTATAATCAAATAAAAAACTTGGCAAGGTTTTCGGGTTAAGGCGTGGCATACAGCCCAGTTTAGTTGGGCCCGAATGGGCCCATAGTGCGAGAACTTTTTGGTTACAATGTCAAGATTGATACTCAACCGAACTCAACTTTTGGTTCGAGCAAATTGACATTAGATCCGGTTTGAGTAGTCCCTTTTAACAATAGTTTTGTTTTCAATATGACTTTAACGCTGGGTCTCCCGCTCCACCTTTTGACTTCAATTGTAACTTGGTGTTAGAAGAGCAAGGAATTCCCACGTTCCCCGAGCGGACAAGATCTGCGCGGAGCTGCCCGGACGAGGCGACGACAGCTTCGACGGCTGATGCATGGGCCATGGGGGACTAGGGCTGTAAACGCGTACCGATAAATTTCGGATTCGTTTGGAATTCGTATCTGTTTAGTCGAATAACATTCGATTTTAGATATCTGTCGCAATGGATATCCAGATACGGATATTATCCGAATGTTAATCAGAGCCGACACTTCTGAATCCATCTTTGATAACATATGCATAATATATGTGATTATATATTTAAAATTATTATATTAAAAATACGATTAAATATTCTCTATTATATATCAATATATTAAGTTAATGTTAATAAATATATAATAAATTTTATATTTTATATTTTTATTTCTATGTGTTTGTATATTATTAGATATAATAATTAAAAATATTTAATTAATATTCCGAAGTGGATATGATCTGTATCCGTTCCGAATCCGAAGATTATCCGATTTATTATATTTAATCCGTATTCATATTTGATTCGAATCGGATACGGAGTTCATTGTTGGCCAGCGGAAGCCTTAGGCATGCGGTCCATAGCAGCAATAGAAGTACCAAATAGGGACGTGCTTCCGGCCATGGATCTGACTCGTTCTGTTTTTGGGTCGACCAGCCCGGTTTTGTCTCTCGGTCCCCTACCCATTGAGTCTAGGTCTTGGGTCTCCTTCAGCCGGGCTGAGCCTCAAGACCCGGTGATCAGGTCGCAATCTGGCCAGACGAGGTAAGGTTGGCAGGGATGAGGTAAGGTTGGGTTGCCAACGGTTAGCCTAACTGGCCCCAAGGCCCTTTACCTCCAAGAGGTCTTTTAACATCCCCATACCCTCACCCCTGGTATAAGGATTGAAGGGAGATTTTCACTTCCCCTGCCTCTTCTTTGCTATTCTTTAATTCTCTGGTGATAAAATCTCTTTAATCATCTGTACAAGTAGATTTTTTTTTCTCAGTTTCTCAACTTCTTTTTTCTTTTCCCCACTCCAAATTATAATCGAAGCTCCACTTACAACGTAAACTATGAAATTTTATATGCAAGTGGGGCTGTACTTGGGTTTGAAGATAAGACGAAAGTTATCACGAAAAGACACAAAAATGGAGGAGATAAACCTTGTCATCGACCATTCATATTTGAATAGAAATAAATAAATTTTGTAACTTTTATGTTCTTATGGTTATTATTCTCTTATTTCTACCACGACCAACCTGACTTACCTTGCTTCCAGCGTCTAATTTGGCCGCTGGACAAGGGCACAAAGTAGGCTAGTGCCAGTTTATATGCTACATATAGTTTAAAGAATGGGTGATGGGGATCTCCCACGCGAGGATAGAAGCATCCATCTATGCAAGGAGGCCGCATCATCTGCGCAGCTAGCTAGGGTTCTCGAGAGCGCCGAATGGTAAAGTGGGAGCGGGCAACGAAAGTTGAATGGGGGTGAGAGTAGGGTTGTTCATTATTCGGTTCAAGTGTTTTTAAGATAAAATTAACATAATGTATAAATATATACACAAAATTTTAATAAAATATAATTTAAAACAAACAAAATAAAATTATATAGTAAAATATGGTTTGAACGGAATTGAATCTAATCAAATCGAATTGATTTAATTTGATTTACGAGATGATTTGATTTGGTTTGATACGAGAAAAGGTATTAAAAAAATCAAATCAAACTAAATCGATGGACACCGTAGGTGGGAGGAGACAAATGTGGGAATTTTGAAATAAATTCAAGCATCCCGAATGTGTTGGAAATGGGGATGTCAACGGGTCGGATACGAGTCGAATAATAGTATTATCCGTATCCGTACCCTATAAAAAAGGTGTATCCACTTGCTGTTCGTTAATTATCGGTATCAGGTGTATCCGTGAACCGCATTGTTCTATCCGCTTAAAAACGGTTTACGGTCGGATAACGGACAGTTATCGAATATACAAAGAGATAACATACGTATGATACAACCTAGCAAAATAAAGAAGTAAAGATAATTTTACCAATAAAGACACGCATCAAAAATATATATATTACGATTAAAAGTATCTATTTATAGCTATGAACTAGAAGAAAATTCTTAATTATATATCTAACACAAAACATGAGATATAAAAAAATAATTTACCAGTCCATAGTAAAATTAATTTTTGAGTCTGTAGTAAATAATTAGATGCGCAACACAAAATAAAGAGATAGAAAAAAAAAACTTAATTACATGTCCAAAATAATACATGTCCAACATAAAACATGAGATAGTCGATTTGCAGTAAAAGTGTGTACGTGGATTGCACCATCAAGAAGCAGAAGAGGATGAAGACATCGTTGTTGGACGTCAGGATAAGGCTTATCCAATGTTAAGATCTCAAGGAGGAGGGTGAACCGGTGAGTTAAGGACAATAAGATTTTCTAGATGGGACATATATGCTTAGATGTCATAAATTGTGAGTTATATCGTATTATGTATTAGTTAACGAATACGAATAACGATTTTCGGGTTCGATTTATGGTGTATCCATGACCGTATCCGCTAAGATAATCTGCTAATCAGTAAACGAACGCGGATAGTTTATTTGGAAAATTCAAACATCCATTAACTATTCGTTAACTAACGAACGTGTCGGATAATCGGATAATCGGTAACCATTGACATCCGTAGTTGGAAAGGACCTATTGTCAAAGAAGTTCGGAGCTTCCAAATAGCCGCTATATATATTTGTTGAATGGACCTTCTACTAAATTGATTATCTAAATCAGACCTCCGATTAATTTTCTCCTCTTGTTTTAATTCTAAATTTGTTGCAATCAGTTATATGAATTCTCTTTGTTAGATGACTTAAATATTTTTGAAGAAAATAATTTAAAATTGAAAAAAGGTGAATATGTAACGTATTACCATTCATGATGCCGGTATCAAAGAGACCAATTAAGACGTCACTAGATATTGGGATCTAAACTTATGTTACATGGAAACCGGATCTTTTTTTCGTTATACTGGTCAGGCATACGTTCATATATTTGTTAGCAAAGCTATAATATATATATATTCATATGACAAGTAAAAAATGAAATTAATAAAAAATATGAAGCAGCCCTTGGGACTTGGGAGGCACAAGGAGTGTTCAGCATCAGCTTACTCGATAAATTTTGAGGGGTAGAGTTACTTTTTAAATTTTTTTATCAATTATGGTATAAAAGAGATCACCGGGTGGAGAGAGAAAGAGGGAGACGGGTGTGTGGACTGTGCAGAAGATAGAGATATGGATACCGTAACGGCGAGCGAGCTAGCGGGGATGGGCGTCGGAGCTCTGCTGTTCTGCGCCGCCGTCGCTGCCCCCAAAGTCGACGGCTTCATCGCTTCTTCTCAGCGCAGGTAGTCTGTCTTTCTCTCCGTCTTGTTTGTGTCCCGTCCGACAAGGGTTCGGCACCAGTGGCAGAGGATCGTCGCCTTTCCCCACCCCCACTCCTCTCCAGCCGCGGCGGCGCCCTTGCTCGGCGGCCGGCAAAAACCCCAGATTTTCCAGTTCGCGTCTGGTGTTTGGTTTCTTGGGGCTTCCCCTCTTTCTCCCTCTGTTCTACAGAGGCGGATGAACCTCCAGCTCAGTCGACCAGTTGTCGCGCTGCACGCAGGTCTCTTGGTATGTGCGAGAGCTGCGGCGACCTCAAAATGATAGCTTGTTCGGGTTGCAGAGGCACCGGCGTAGTCAGAGACGGCGGACCCCTTCGGCTTGGAGGCCCTCTTGGCGATGCGCTGCTCCGGGGAGCTGCATCGGGCGGCGGCGGAGAACGCCCCAAGCCGTGCACCAAATGCCAAACGAAGGGGCGAATCCAGTGCTCCATCTGCTCTAAGCTGCCATGAAAAGTGGTAAATTAATGGCATAGTTGGTTAGAATTTCAAAAATGATATTACAAATTAGTATCGATCTTGGAAGAAGTTCGAAGCATTTGTAGCACTTAACATGTTTTAGTGAAACAAATGATTGTTATCGGTATCAATTTTAAAATCGATAGTGAATGAGTTTGTTTAATAAATAGTGTTATCCTAGACGGTATATGCTAGAAGATAGAAGAACATCCGCACGCAGGGGAGGATGGAGGCTAGATATTTAATCTGAAGTACTCACACCACATTTTAATGTCATAGGAAATAGGATTGACTCTTTGAAATAAGTACGACCCACTCAAAAAAAAATTTGCTTCTCAAAAAAAAAAAACAGTTTTGAGCGGGCCGTACTTATTCAACATGACCCTCTAAGATGGCATCCTGTTCATGCGGAGTGTGGGCTGATGAGTGTACGTACAGCAATCTCTTTCCGATAAGTTATACGTTGTTTTTCTGTGTATGAACAACAGTCTGTATTTAGATTTGACCTCAGTGAGAAAATTGAGCACCTAACCACCCATCTCCATAGATGAAGAACTAGAAGATCACTCTTTTCGTCTTGGGTGACTGTGATGTACCATTCAAGTTTTTGTCGTACCTTTTGCTAATGTCCAGATAACACTACAGGAATTAAAGTCATTAGCGACGGCTTACCGCCGTCGCTAAAAATACAAAAGCCGTCGCCATAAGGCAATAGCGACGGCTCTTCCGCCGTCGCAATACTGTCGCAAATAAGCCCGTCGCCAATTTTAATGGCGACGGCTCAATATAAGCCGTCGCTTTTAGTATTATTTGCGACCACCAAAGCCGTCGCAATTAAGTTATTAGCGACGGCTGAAACCGTCCCTCATAAAGTTTTTCGCGACGGCACTAAGCCGTCGCAAATAAATTTAAACCCGTAATAGACATTAGCGACGGCTTATCGCCGTCGCTAATACCCACCCCGCGCGCCCGGCCGAATGTCGCCGGGTGCATTGATTTTGCGACGCTTAGGGCCGTCGCTAATATCCCCGCGGGGTGTATTTTCGTTTTGCGACGGCCGAGAGCCGTCGCTAATACTCACCCCACAATGCCCCGGCGACACCCGCGGGGGTGCATTCTTCGCTTGCGACGGCTTAGTGGCCGTCGCTGGCCCCGCGGGGTGCATTTGCGTTTTGCGGGACGGCCGAGAGCCGTCGCTAATACCGATTCTGACACCGACACCCGCGGGGGTGCATTTTATTTCTTTTACGCGCTTAGGGCCGTCGCTAATACCCCCGCGGGTGCATTTTCGGTTTCGACACGGCCGAGAGCCGTCGCTAATACCCAATTTACAACCCCCCGCGACACCCGCGGGGTGCATTTTTCGTTTTCGCGGGACGGCTAAGAGCCGTCGCAATTACATTAATAAGCCGTCGCTTAAAATAAGTTTAGTGGACGGCCATTTGATGAGCCGTCGCAAATAACTTACAGCTTTTTAAAAAAAAATTTTCATTGCAATCAATTGTATTCTCGTAGCAAGACTCGTATACACAAATAATTTCGTCGGTTTGCCCGATCAAAGCCATTAACATTCATTCATACATAATAAAACAACACCGACATTCTTTAATAAGAAAATTCATATTTATAAAACGTATCATTACACAACAACTATCTCAAATACAAAGAAATAATAAAATAGAGTAAACTCTCTCACTCATCCTCCCCAAAAGAACGCTCATCGTCTTCTCGCGTCCTCGTCATCATCCTCCTCCTCCTCGTCCCCCCGCGCGCCTCTATAGCCTCGGGTTGGCCTCGAACTGGACGGATCCGCAGTGGGAGCTCATCGTTTAATCGCGCTAACATTTCTCGCTGTTAGCCGTGTCATCGACTCTTGAAACCGTCGACGTCACGCGTCCGCCTGTTGTCGGAGCGAGTCGATCATCGAGTTTTGTTTCTCGATTCAGGTAGCTTCGAGCATCGACTTTGTCCACCAATCGCCGGTAGCCCGACCCGTTGCAGGTACTCGCACCTCCACCGCATACACCATACCAGGTGCCGCGGGTCCGTCCTCTCCCCCCACATCGGATCCGTCCCGGCCCGTTCGTCGAACACGGGATAATGCATCCTCGCCAGAATGGCCGCCGTCGAATTCCGAGCATCCGATTCCTCTCGACCGGGCATTCATCAACCCGCGCATCTCATCCTATATAATGTAAATATAAAGTCAGCTTGTTATATGAAATAAAAATTGTCTAATGTTGATACAAACAAACATATCAAGGCACCATAACTCGATGACTTTTCCTCGTTGCACCATACGAGGGATCCATCCTCTCGCCTTCTTCGGGTCATCTCGAAGACCTCTCGGACGGCAGTAGGACGACGCCCTTTCTTTCGTTTCGTCCGTTAAGAGAAAATATTATGAACACATTAGTACTATTATCGAGATATACAATAGTGAATAATAAAAAAAATTATAAACTTACAAAATCAATCATAGTACCGATGAATGTCGATTCTACCTCGCCTATAAGGCATGCTCAAATTAGCCCCGTTTGTTTTATTTCTTCGTCGCTAAGTGCCTACAAACAAGTTCATAACACATTAATTTTGTTAAGACAAGCTAATAAAATTAGTTATCAAATGTGGATTACTTTTAAATTAAATAAATTATTTACCTTATTGGCGTCCCTCTGCCATATCTCACACATACGACGCCACTGGGCCGATACGCATTGTGGAGGCACAACGACAAGGGCCTCCTCCAGTGAGCGGCCGGGAAAACACTGGACGCCAAAATTGGATTAGTTACATGACATAATCGTTTACTAAAAAAATAAATATGAAATTTTTACCTTCTTCTTAAGATGACCCCTTTGTTTTCTTTGCATCTCTCCCATATGCCTTAAAATTTCCGCATCTACGGAGAGTGACCGCTCAAATGTAAAAATGTCACATACAGAAAATACATAGATTAGTAATTTTAAAGTGAAAAAAACAAATAAGCTCAAGTACTTTTATTTACCTCGAGGTCTCTAAATATCGCCTCCTTCTTGTCATCCGAAGGGTCATGTAACTCGTTGCCATAAGTTTCGGCAATGTACCCCGTTGCAAACTCCAAGATACGAGGTGAACTCTCGGCCATTCGGGCCTACACCCGATCCTCCAATGACCCGGACGTTCAATGTCTCCCTGCCGCTAATGTCCGCACATTATACGCCTTTCATAGACCTCTCCCACGTTCTGAAGAATCGTAATGCGATGCCAAAAATTTTAACACATTTAAAAATTGATATTTATAAATCTACAAAATATAAAAAATTGATATTTACCGTAGGCGGAAGAAGATGGACGCTTGTAGGGGCGTCGCCGTAGTAGGGGCGAGTGTCAACCGCCCGGGATGGTCCACCCGATGGCATCGCATCCCGGGTAGGTCGAGACGGGCCCCGAGAACCACCGGCCCGATCGGCGGATCCACTCGGCCGTCCCACTCCTCGATGTACGTCGACTTTGCTAAATTTCTTCATCTCGCAACATAATCTTTAAAATTGCAATCCGGCCTCCTGTGGTGTGTTATACATTTTTCCAGCTAACCGGGCCGGTTTGCCCGATCCAAGCCGGATTCCGGCTTCGATCGGCAAACCGCCTCTCGGGTGGGGTGTTATGCATTTTTCCAGGGGCAAGCCGGCCCCGGGCCCTGCTTTCGTCTGATCCAAGCTTCTGGATTTCGCTTGCCGATTCAAGTAACCGGCCTTCGGGTGTGGGTGTTATGCATTTTTCCAAGACAATATGCCTCGCTCGTCGATCCAAGCCGGATTCGCTTCTGATCGGGCAAACTGCCTACGTGGTGGGGTGTTATGCATTTTTCTGCCTAACCGGGCTACGGCTTGCCTGATCTAAGCCGGATCCGGCTGATCGATCGGGCAACCGCCTCGGTGGGGTGTTATGCATTTTCCTGTTTAATCCTGGGCTTGGTTGCCTGCCCGGACCAAGCCGGATTCTGGCTTCGGATCGGCAACCGGGCTCCCGGGGTGGGGTGTTATGCTATTTTTCCAGCGAGCTAATCAATGGTTTCCGTTCCATCCGCCAGTTTGATTCCGGCTTCGACGGGGTAAACCGGGTTCTGGGTGGGGTGTTATGCATTTTCATCAAAAATATTTGCCTGATCCAAAGCCGACCGCTTCGATCGGGCAACCGGGCTCTGGAAGCGGGGCAGCATGACGTTTTGGCATCGGTTAACTGGCTGGTTGTCTGATCTGTTTATTCCAGCTTCGATCTGGCGAACCTACTGGGTGGGGCGTTTAAGGATTTTTCCAATAACCGCCGCATTACTGATTCAGCCTCGGACTCCGGCCACTGATTGCAACCGCCTCGGTGGGGTGGTTATGCGATTTTTCCAAGCTATTTGTCCCATTGGCTGGTTTATCCGCTCGACCTGGCTGACGGCAACCTACTCTCGCCTGGTAGTGTGCGCCTTCCAAGCTATCGCCGGTTGTTTGATCTGTTCGATCCGGCTTGACGGCAAACCGGCCTCGGGTGTGGGTGTTATGCATTTTTCCGGTTAAAAGACCGGCCTGGCTGGCCTTATCCGCCGGATTCCGGCTCGACGGGGTAAACCGCCTGGGTTTCGGTATAAAGAGCATGATTTTCAAGAGTTTGTCGCTGGCTTCCACTGAGTCTGACCGGATTCCGCTTCGATCTGCGCGAACCGCTACGGGGTGGGGTGTTATGCATTTTTCCAGTTTCCAACCTACGCTTGCTTGTCTGATCTAGCCTGGATTCCGCTTCTGATCGGTAAATCCGGCCTCTGGGTGGGGTCTTATGCATATTTCCAGTATCGACAATATTACTTGTTCAGGATCCAAGCCGGATTCGGCTTCGGACGGTAAACTGGCTCTGGGGTGGGGTGTTATGGCATTTTTGCCAGCCGACCGCACGGGCTTGTCTTCGATCCGCCGGAATTCCGCTTCGACGGTAACCGGCCTCGGGGTGGGGTGTTGTGCATTTTTCCAAAGTTCGAACTGGGCCGCTTGCCTGATCCAAGCCGAATCCGGCCTCGGGACGGGGCAAACCGCCTCGGGTGGGGTGTTACGCCATTTTTCCAGAGCTAACCGCCGGCTTGTTCGATCCAAGCCGGATTCCGGCTTGACGGGGTAAACTGGCCTTGGGTGGGGTGTCAGGCATTTTCCAAGCTAATCCTGGCCGGCTTGCTCTGATCTGCCGGATTCCCGGCTTCTGATCGGGCAAACCGCCTCGGGGTGGGGTGTGTTATGCATTTTTCCTGCTTGTTTACCGGAGCCGGTTTGCCCGATCCAAGCCGGAATCCGGCTTCGACCGGGGTAAATCCGGGCCTCACGGGGTAGGTGTTGCGCATTTTTCCAGTACGTCGCACGGTTTGTCTGATCTAAGCCGGATTCCGGCTCGACGTGGGCAAACTGGTTCAGGGTGGTGGTGTTGCTGCATTTTTCCAGCATCAGACTGGCTTGTTCCGATCCAAGCCTGATCCGTTTTAATCCGGCTGACCGGGTAAACCGGCCTCGTGGGTGGGGTGTTGCGCTATTTTTCCAAGCTAACCGCCACGGCTTGCCTGATCCAAGCCGGATTCCGGCTTCGATCGGGCAAACCGGCCTCTGGGTAAAGGGGTGTTATGCATTTTTCCAGCATCGGCGATTATTGACCCGTTTGATTCCGGCTGGACGGGGTAACCGCCTCGGCAAGGTGTTATGCCAGTGAGCATGACCAGCTGATGCCTGGCTTCGACGGTAACCGGCCTCGGTGGGGTGTTATGGTTTTCCGTTAACGTAATGGCTGGCTTGATTCCAGTCGGTTTAATCCGGCTTCGATCGGCAACCGGGTGGGGTGTTATG